>JAANYP010003020.1:210069-641155 GCA_020465985.1 Centrapalus pauciflorus
AATCATTTGGTGTCCCATCACTGATTAACATGGTTCTTCAACACTGGGTGTAGTGGAAGCTTTTTGAGCTCTCTCATTGATTGAATACTCAGGGTCATCAAAGTTTAAAGGTTCGCTCCTGAAACTGATTCAGAACAGTCTTTGGGGGCGGCTTCTTGGACCTCTGCATAAAGGTGACATTGATATATTCAATCTATCAACCCCTCTTTTGTTGTGTAACCCTGTAGAGCTGGGAAGCAGAGTAGCCAACAAACAACAACGAAGGAAGACCCGTTCAGGTAACAGCTTTAGGTTCACATTGTCGACAGAAGCTGGTCCCTTTGATATGCATGAACATGACACACATCGGATTCACCGAAACCTGGAAATAAATGACATTTGCTTTCCTTCCAACTAACTTGAGAGCTCATGAGGAGAGTCTTGTGAACCGTTCTAATCGCACGCACTCAGGATCTGTTATTTGGTTTGAGTGAAGCAAGTGCGTTTGTACCGATTAACCAGCTTCAGCCCAAAGCGGTACCCATATTTGTGAATCAACCTTGTGAATGCACACAAGACATTGGTTTCTTGCCAAAAAATCTTCAAATGAGCGTTTCGGTTTTCTCCTTTCAGAGCATCAACATTCCATTTTTGGATTTAAGAGCGTTTTCCTACTAACTGATAAAGTTTTGGTATACCTTTCTCTTCACAGAATCTTCAATGTATACTGTTTCTGAAATTCGATTATACCACTCATATCTATCTAATCTTCTCTTTACTGGTGCGATCTAGGTACAGCATTTCCATCTTTTTTTTATCATAATCCTAATCTGACACATCTCATCTAGCATTTCTCAGAAATCCTGTTTGTCTTCACAAGAGATCCACCCATGTGGTGACCTGAGAAAGAACTCATCAACCATTTACAAAGAGTGTAGTCTTCTGCTTCCTCCTCGACTTGCGGACTTACAAGTGTCCAACACAAAAGTCCATAATGGATTAAGCAGAGTGGTAGTATCACTAGAGAAATTATGGTTTCGGATTTCAAAGATGTTTTCTCGGCTTGCCTCTCAAGCAAGACTGTTCATAATCTATTGCCTTAGACAAAAGTCATAGAAGGGTAAACCTGTCACCAAACTTTTCTAACACGTTTTGTTGATGTTCGAATGGAAGTCAGATGTGACATTTCTTCTTGCCCATAGTGGCCGTTTAGAATCAGGCATTTGTTTCTGTAAGATTGATAAACAGACCGTTTCAAGTTGTGGTTGGCGGTCGCAGAATGCTATAGCCACAACAGATACAACAACCTTCTTTACGTTTGACACAAGGGTAGCACAGAGAACTTGCCTTGAGGTAATGCCATATGTAACCTAGAATGTGCTCATCAAAGATATCGGTAGAACCCTGTACAGCATCAACATGTTGCGCTTCATGCTAACAAGGTATAATGTTTTACCCAACCGACTAGGAGCTACTCTTTTGAACACTGCAAGCACCAAGCTTTAAAGATTCCATATCCCTCAGTGATCCCTGTACATGGTCACCAAAGGTGACTTTTGCCCTTTTTCAGGCCGAGTTCCACACATGTCTTAAATACAACCTGTCATGTGGCCGGCTTAGCTTAAGGATATCACCTGCAGGCATCCAAGTACCAAAACCCTGGGAAGGTTGATTTTACTTCCTGCGATGTGATAAGAGAATTATTATTCACTGTTTTAGGGGACTCATCACAGGAGATGAAGTTCTCCTACGTTCATCAGCATTGTTGATGATTTGAAGATGTTCCATACTAATATTCCCTATTGAATGTATCAGTGACTACCATTCTCGTGAACGTGCATTCCACACTAACTGCCTGTGAACAGCGATGAGAGAAACAACAGAGTTTAACAGGCGCTGCATGGTCCTCGAGATTCAGACAGTACCTTGGCCAGATGGTGTGTCTTCTTCCCATCATTTGTAACCGGTTCTCTCTTTAGTATTTTTGGAAGAAGATCCTTCAGATCAACATTCGAGTATTTTTGTGTGATTCTTTTAGCCGGTTGTAGATCATGCTTGTTCAATCAACAGCTTAGTGTGTGGAGGGTCAATAGCCACAGCTTGACTGTCTCTTACTTTCCTTTTTTGGGAGGACTCAGATGTGGTCCAATAGACAGGAAGCTTGATGGCTTTGACGCTTCCACATGTTTGGGAAACTTATTCCCGTTGTCTCAGTTTGAGCATGGCTTTGCCTTTCCCCTACTGGATTGTGATTTATGCTGCCTCTTCTCGATACTCACTGTGTCTTGTTTTGAAAAAACTTATTTTCATTTAAAACCAATTTACCACTATGATTTGAAAACTTATTTGAAATCACAGCAGTTTTGTTTTCAACATGAGACTTACCCTTGTTGAAAACATGCTGCTTACTTTTTGAAAACTTGTTTTCAAAGTGTTTAGCATCAAAAGGATTAACACGCTTTTTACCATCAGCTTTGGACTCAGAACCTGTTTTGTCAACAGGTTTAGCATCCACAGCTTCAGTTTGAACATGTTTTCCTTTCTTTTGCTTATGTGAGCAGGTTTGGTACCAAGAGTGGATAAATCTTCTTTCAGATTACTTATCTCAACAATGGAAGCTGCTGCGTCAAGATCCCCTCCAAGATAGGCTTGGATTTGTGCAGGAATCTGTTGACTTATACAATGGCTGACTTTTTGTGCAGATTGGCACCAAGAGTCAACTATCTTTTGAAGCTTGGCATGCTTTATATCTGTTTCTCTCTTTTCTTCCAGTAAAATAGAGTTGATGTGTTTTAATTCATCAAGCTCAGTTTCCAACTTATGGAAACTGTCCAGTTTACTGGATTTAGTTTTAAGATCAGCTTTAAGCTTAGAGATTTCAGATAGTAAAGCATCATGCTTCTCAACAGCAGCTTTGAGATCAACAAGCATATATTCAAACATTTTAACTTTTTCTTCAGAACTGTAAGCCATAAAATTTTGTACCTTATACATCATTGTAGGATTCCAGTTCTCTAAGCTGCTGAAGGCTTCAGCTTCAGCCATATCCTGTTTGAAACTGCTTGTTGATGGGACATCAGTGTTGGCCATCAGACATTGATTATCTTCTTCATCAGATGATGAATCAGATTCCTCCCAGTCACATGTCTCTGCCATAAGTCCCTTTTGGCGATTGGAAGACACTGAGTTTTCCAATTTTCTCAGCTTAGCCATGGCCATAAGGTACTTAACCCTATAGCCATCATCCTTGTTAGTCTTGTTGGGTTTGGATGACTGACCAACAGCTTTTGACACACAGTCAGCAGCTATGTGACCAGTTTTGCCACACTTGAAGCACTCAGCTTTGGATTTGTCAGATGCCTTCTTTTTGCCAGCACTTGAACCTCCTTGCAGCATGTTTCTTCCAAACCTTTTCTTGTTGAACCTTTTGACAAGCATGGCTATCATTTGCTCATCATCTTGTTCAGCAAGATCTGCAGCATCTTCTTCGTCTGACACCTCCTCCTTTTCATCATCTTGTTGATCAGGTTGAATGAACACATCACTCACCTGATTTACAGGCTGTCTCACATTAGCCACAAAGGCTGCACCTCTTCTGGACATTTCCAAGGCATTTCTCTTTTGTTGCCTTGACTGTTCATCATTCAGTAAGGATCCATACAGATTGACCAGATCCATACTTCTGATAGTACCTGAGTTCCTTAGGATTGTTGAAAAGTAGTTCCACTCTTCAGGTAAAATGTCCAGAAATTTATTCACCAGTGTAAGACTGTCCTTGGTGATCCCAACAGCTTTGAGATCATTCACTAGAGCAGTAAACCTGGTGTAGGTTTCAGTGAGAGTCTCCTTTGGTTTAGCAAAGAAGAGTTCATACTGTCTAACAAGATTGTTGATCCTGTTGTCCAGTGTGATTGTGGGTCCATCATAGGTGGTACACAAAGTATCCCACATCTCCTTTGCTGTTTTCATTTTCTCAACCTGCTTGAACACATCATCAGGGAGAGAAATGACCAGGTTGTTTCTGGCCTTTGCATCCAGAGCCACCAATCTCTTGTCTTCATCAGACCATTGAGCTTTAGCTTTCTCAAAGGTCCTGATTTCAGGAGCAGCTCCTTCAACCGCTGGAGTTATGGTAGTAACAGAGGTTGGCACATAGGGACCCTCCATCACTATCTCTGGCAATTGTACATCCAGATTCTTTAAATAGAGCATCATTCTGCACTTCCAACCAGAGAAGTTTTGATGATTAAATTTGGGAGGTTTGCCCATAGAGCCATTGTCATAGTAAGAAGAATTTGCAGCACTGTTGTCCATGGAAACTTGGGAGAATGAGAGATCTAGAGTGACACACACTCTAAACCTGGCTCTGATACCAGTTGTAGGTCTCGAGAGGTTTCCAAAGTATATAGTTATAAGCTGTAGAGGGGGGGGGGGGTGAATACAGCAATTTAAAAACTAGACATTTTTTTCTCAATGTTTGTATGTATTATCAACAATTTGTTAATTACAAACAAGCTTGAATGCGGAATAGTTCAAGCTGAGATGACAGATACAACAGTATGCTTACTAGTCTAAGACAGACTCAAACTAGTATACAATGAATACACTCACTAAGAAGCACTCACTGTGTTTACAAGACTTAAAGGAATGGCTTATGTAAAACAGCTTATACACACAGATGCTGGTTTACACAGAAGGTTTGCATGCATGAAAATCACACTTGCACGTTCACTCTTGGGTTTCAGCACTTAGCTTTATTCACTTCTTTCTGACCTTAGAAGCTTCCTTTTATACACACTTAGAGAATCTAAGAGAAACATCTTCATTGGACGGAATGAAAAAGGAGAAGTCTTGTTGAAAAGACAACATAACCTTTTCTGCACTTTTCTGAAAAGCAGACTTGTCTTCACATGTGCAGAACGTTTGTCTTTTTTACTTTGTCTACTGTTGCATTGCCTTTAACTAATTTAGGAATGTCAACTTTGCGTCTTTCTTCCTTGTAAAGGCCTATTTTGATATAAGAAAAAGGTCGGTCACCCTTTTTCAAATAACCTTTTGTCTTCATGTTACAGAACAGCTTGGGCAGGCTGAGCAGTTCTGTTTTCCACTTTGTCTTCGACTTTGTAAACTGATCTTGTAGTCAAAAACAATACATGATGACTTGGAAACATATTCCATAAAGTGTTTAGCCTGTTCACAAAGAACAGGTTCTGTTCACAAAGAACAGAACACTTTAAAATTGCCTAAGCTGCTCAACAGTGTAGAGCAGCGTAGACAGTTTATGTCCAGCCTGTTCAGCAGACAGAGCATCTTGGACAAACTGTCTTAGTTGCAACACATGCAACATATAGAACAGCTTTAGACTGATATTGCAAATCATTTTTAGGTTTCAATAAGGCATATAACAGGCCTTAAATTCAACCTTCAAATGCATCAACAGGTTTGATTATAAAATCTCCCCCTCAGATGTAGAACAGGTTTGACTGAGGCCTTTTTGTGCCTAACACTACGTCTAACGATAGGTTAATTTAGTACTAGAATCACATCAAACAAAATCAGATAATGCTAGCGTAGTAGATATACATCAACATCTTAGGGATAAGCTTAAGGCTGATGCACAGGGTGCTATAGTTCTAAAGGACAAACTGAGCGAACAGTGTGTTAGGTTAGAACTAATGTATGAACATGTTGAGGCATTAACCAAGGAGCTTAAATCCAAAGAAGTAGAGCTAGCCGAGTCTAAGGTAAGGGTAGTTGAGGTCAACAGTAAACTTGAAGAGTTTAGGAACTCATCTCTTAACCTAGGGAAAATCTTAGATGCACAGCATCAGTCTAAGAAGCCTGTAGGTCTAGGATATCATGAGAGTCCTCCACCTTTCAACGATAACTATGGACCTCAGCCTCAGGAGAAAACTGAGAAATTAGTTGAATCAGAGGAAATACCGGAACCAGTGTCTGAAATTGCAAAGGAAAATGAAACTAAGGTGACTGCTAATAATATCAAGATTAAGAATGTTAAATTTGTGCCATCCTCTAGTATTAAACCTGTAGGACAACACAAAATTGACTTTAATGATCAGGAGGATGAACGAGTCCCTATAGTTGAACCAGAAGAGCCAGACACTAGTGAGACACCTAAGTCAAAGGGCACACACAAAAAGTCAATTGACAAAATGTCTTGATTTAGATGTCACGAATGGGGGCATGTTGCTTCTAGCTGTCCGCATAGGAAAGTAGATACTACAGCTAAGACTGGAAAGCCGGAACAACTGAGGCCTTCTCCGAGTGTTGCAAGCAGTAGTAGTTCTCAGAATACCGAGAAAACTGTGCAAGCTGCACCAAAATCTGCTGGGAAACAAATGCCTGTGTCATGGCGACCAAAAGAAGTGATTAGGACTAATTCACCAACTAGAGTCATTAATCAATCCAGGTCAGGACCACAACAGAATTATAGGAGTACCACACCTAGCAGAGCTTACACTCCGGTTAGGTCACGTACCCTTGTAAGACATCAAACACCAGGTAAAGCTCAGGGATGTTAGTCCGAAATGCATTATAATCGTAACTATTCAAGGGCTCCACAACAAATGCCTACATTAAGGCCGAGAGTGAACTTAAATCACTCTGCACCACAACAGACTCCAATTCAAAGGCCCAAGTCACCTGAAAGGAGAGATGGGTATTTGAAAGAGTTTAAGTATGTGGACGAGAATGGTATTACCAAGTCAGTTATGGCTTGGGTTCCCCGCGATAACTAACCTATTTTCTTTGATGTGCAGGAGATAACTACAGGTCCAAACAACAAATGGTTAGTCGACAGTGGTTGCTCCAGGCACATGACAGGGGAGAAGTCTACTTGCAGACTTCAAGGGAGGGAATCTGGGATTTGTATCATTCGCTGGCAATAAAGGAGGAAATATCACTGGTACTAGAGTGGTCACTAATGGGACTATCAAATTGGATCAAGTTTATCACGTTGATAAACTGGTTCACAATCTCATTATTGTATCTCAAATCTGTGATAAGTAGAACTCAGTACTATTTACTGATACTAAGGCGTTAGTACTAAAACCAGGGTTCAAAGTACCTGAAGAGTGGATACTGATGAAGGCTCCAAGGAAGAATGACCTGTACATGCTCGACATGAACAAGCCGGAATCTTCAATGGGACCAATTTGTCTACTGTCTAAAGCTTCAGAGACTGAGTCGGTTTTATGGCACAGACGCATGGCACACTTGCACCTAAGGAAAATGAACTACATTACGAAAAATGGATTGGTGCAAGGTGTTCCTATGAAGAGTTTTCAGTTCGAGGATAAGTGTCTACCGTGCAAGAAAGGAAAACAACACAAGAAGGCACACAAGTCCAAGACTCAGAATTCCATCACTGCCACATTCGATTTGTTGCACATGGACCTCTTCGGACCAATCAACAAAAGGAGTATAGGTGGTAGTTGGTACTGTTTAGTTATTACTGACGATTACTCACGTTTTTCTTGGGTTTTCTTTTTAGGTACAAAGGATGAGACGGCTGCAAAGCTCATCAGGTTCTTAGACCAAATGGAAAATTTAAACGGAACGAGGGTTAAACACATTCGAAATGATAACGAAACAGAATTTAAAAACACAGTTATTGGTGTATGTTGCCTATCAAAAGGCATAGTGCATCAACTTAGTGCACCTTATGAGCCACAACAAAATGGGATGGCCGAACGGAAAAACAGGACATTGATTGAGGCAGCAAGGACCATGCTATCGGATTCAAAGCTTCCTACCATGTTTTGGGGGAGGCAGTGAATACCGCGTGCCATGTTTTAAACCGGGTCCTTACTATCAAATCATTGAACAAAACCTGTTATGAAGTTTTGAATAAGCGGCCACCTAATTTAACTGGCTTCAAACCTTTTGGGGTACCATGTACTTTAATGAAAACAATACATCAACCTAAGTTTGGGGAAAAGCCTAACGAAGGATACTTCCTAGGTTATGTCCGGAATTCACCAAATAAAAGGGTTTCTAATAAATCAAATGGTACAGTAGAGATTGTGTATAACATTGAAGTCACAAGTTATACACATGAACCCCAAACTGGTGAGGAATTGATTATGACAAATTGTTTGAGTCATTTAACATTCCTTTGGATGAAAATGCAGGTACAATCGAAAAGGACATGTCGTCATTAAATCTAAATGACGAGGGTCATAGTTTTCCGAGGACCACTTTTCAATCAACATCCGAGCCTACATCAACTAAAGATAGATCTCCAGAAGAAAATGATTCTGAAGTGCCTACAAACGAAAATCAGACTACAAATTCAGCCTCTGAAGACAGTGTCCATGAGGAAGAAAATGTGGAATCTGAAGTCGTTCCCCCGTTAAGAGAGATGGAATCAAATTTGGGAGACAATCTTAGGGTTGACGAGATAGGGACATCTAGGATTAATAAAAATCATCCTATTGAGAGTATCATAGGAAATCCTAATGCTGGTGTGAGGACTAGGAGTAGTTTAAATAACAACGCAATGTTGTTGTCAATGATAAATGACTCCGAGGCCTTTCATACTTGCCTCTATTCATGTTTCATCTTGCAAGTAGAGCCGAAAAATGTGCAAATGGCACTAAAAGACAACTCTTGGGTTGAAGCGATGCAGGAAGAACTGTCACAGTTTTGGAAAGTTGAAGTGTGGGAGTTAGTTCCGTTACCTCGAGGAGAAATAGCAATAGGAACCAAATGGGTTTTGAAGTGCAAAAGAGATGATCGGGGTATAGTCACTCGCAACAAAGCAAGACTGGTGGTAAAGGGTTTCAACCAAGAGGAAGGAATCGATTACAATGAAGTGTTCGCGCCAGTAGCAAGGCTTGAAGCAATCTGATTGTTTCTGGCTTTTGCTTCCTTCATGGGTTTTAAAGTCTATGAGCTAGATGTTAAGAGTGCTTTCCTTTATAGGAAAGTGAAGGAACTGGTTTATGTGGAACAGCCGCCCGGGTTTACAGATTCAAAATATCTAGACAAAGTATATCGGTTAGATAAGGCTTTGTATGGACTACACTAAGCACCCAGGGCGTGGTACGAGACTTTGTCCAACCATCTTTTAGACAACGGGTTTGAAAGAGGGAGAATAGATAGTATGCTGTTCATGAAGGGAAAAGGGGAACATTTCATCTTGGTACAAGTGTACGTTGATGATATCATCTTTGGATCATCAGACGAGCAGATGTGCAAAGACTTTGAGAAGGTGATGAAGTCAAAGTTTGAGATGAGTGCGATGGGTGAGTTAAACTTCTTTCTGGGTTTGCAAGTCGAACAGAGGAAGGAGGGCATGTTTATTCATCAGACGAAGTATGTCTACGACATATTAGAGTGCTTCGGGATGGAAGGAACAAAGCTGACAGCTCATTTCAGCACGCCGATTCAAGTGAATCACAATCTTGGACTGGGTACAAAAAGTGATACCGATGTGGATCCGACGTTATATCGGGCTATGATTGGGTCACTCATGTATTTAACTGCTTCTAGACCTGATATAATGTTTGCTGTTTGTATTTGTGCTAGGTTTCAAGCTAATCCGAAAGAGATGCACATGGAAGCTGTGAAGCGGATCTACGATACCTCAAGTGGAAACCGAAGCTGGGACTTTGGTATCACGCGGATGGTGATCTGGAATTGGAGGCGTTCACTGATTCAGACTATGGAGGATGTGGCTTGACTCGCAAATCAACAACTGGAGGGTGTCAGTTCCTAGGAGGGAGACTTGTTTCCTGGCAATGCAAGAAACAGACTTCGGTAGCTGTGTCAACGTGCAAGGCCGAATATGTTGCTGCTGGTAGTTGCTGTTCACAGGTTCTGTGGATACAACAACAATTGCGGGATTACAGTTTGACTTATACTCATACTCCTATTAGGATAGCTAACCAGTCAACAATTGCTATAACATATAATCCAGTTAAACATAATAAAACCAAGCACATAGACATAAGACACCATTTTATACGTGATTATGCTGAAAAGAACTTAATCAAGCTTGTAAAAGTGGCAACGAATGATAATAATGCATATTTATTTACCAAAGCTTTTGATAAGTCACATTTTGAGATTTGATTCAACTAAACGGAATGCGTAATCCAGAGTAAATTGACCTTAGTTGAGTTTATATCCTTTTATAACAGTAAATTTTCTTTCTTTTCATAGTAAGTTTAGTAGCTTAGGATAGTTTCTTTTTATAGTAAGTTAGTAGGTTACTTTATTTTCTTACTCTTATTTATGAAAAACAAAAGAAAAAAGAGAGAAAACTATAAAAAGTTCAAAAAAAAAAAAGAGAATATCAGAAAATGAGTTTAAGTCTTAGATACATAGGTTCAAAGTGACAAAAATTAGCACAGTTAATACAAGCTCTAAGTGTTTTAGCTTTCACACATAATGCACCTAAAATCCTAAGTGTTTTACATTATCCAGTTTGATATGTTGGTAGGCATAATACATATAGGGAGTCTCAAGGCTAATAAAATATTCAAGAAAAAGTCAGACGTGTCACTAACTTAGATGTATGACCAATTGGTCTTAATTTTTATGTTAGAGACATACAGACATTGATTCTAAATGAGGTATGCAAACTTTCTGGGGATATATAGCAACATCAGATACATCTTAAAGAAATGGAAAGAATAGAAAAATCATACTGAGTTAAGAGTCAAAACAAGTAACTCTGTTGTACGTAAGTACAGACCTGTTGCCTCTGGTTTGACTCGAGTTAGCAAGATAAGTCGCTTTGTTGTACGTCGATACAGACCTATCACCGCTGTCTTGCTAGCTTTAAAAATAAACCTTAAGACAAACTAAGACACTTTGTTGTATGTAAATACAGACCTGTGTCCGACGTTTGCCTTTTAAAGAAAGTTTGCAATACCAAAAAGTTGTAATCATTGTGTGTATGCCTTGATCATAAAAGTATGTCTAAGTATGAGTCATGTAAGATAATTTCTTGATAAATAAAAAGGCCAAGGGATATTCCGAAATGTAACATGTTTAAAGGGAAAATAATACCAACAATCGGCTAGAAATGTATGTCACGACAAACAGTTAAAGGAATCAAAAATTCCTAAGTGTGAAAGTTTGAATACTGAAAGTGCGTATTTGACGCCGCTATCTGATTGAACCTTTCTTTGACTATACTCGTCAAAAATATTTTGTTAAGTGTTTAGTATAGGTTGTAAATTTTAAATTAATATAGATTAGTCTAAGTTTAAATTTTTTGTTCAAAACTTTAATTTTACTTTATTGATTTATTTTATTTTATTTTATTTTATTTTATTTTCATTTCATCTTTATTTTTAATTTTGAATTTTAGGGAAAAGATCAAAGTTACTGAGGGTGCATTCTTAGTTGAATAAAATAAACACTGCGTGAAAATCTTGTGCTTAGGGTAAATGCTTTTGCATAGTTTATACCGTTACATGAAAAAGATGGAAATGTTGAATTTAATTCAAAGATTTTCATAATTTTAAAAATTTTCAAGTTAAATTCGAGTTTAAGCCAAAATCGAATGTATATTCGAATTTCGCAGGGACTTCGAGTTTGGCAGTAAATTCGAAATGGGTCACAAACTCGAAGGTGGTTAGTATAAATAGGTCAACAGTGACATTCACTATTCACCTACCTTCGATTTTAATACTTCGAGTTTATCCAGAGAGATTTCGAGTTTAAGCTTTCGACATTACCGACTTCGAGTTTTTCACTATTTGTCGAGTTTTTGTCCGTTTGTGTTCGAGCATAGTACCAAATCTAGGTATAATCAACATCATTGTACAAGATTTAGGATGTTTTAGACTCAATTTGAGCCAAAATCAACCGATTTTGAGGTTTTAAGGGTTTCAGCTTTGTATTTCAAAATAACAAAGTTTGAACCGGTGAAACATAAAATTAGTGACAAATATCTTTGATTAGAACTTATTAGGGCTAATGAATGTAATTTTCTAAGTATAAAATGGTTGAAATCTTGGAGTTTTCTTGTTTAACATACCGACATCTTCGAGTTTGTTCATGGCTTCGAATTTGATCGTGGCTTCGAGTTTGTCACTAAACTCGACGAAGCCAATAAACTCGAAATGAGGGTTGTTTCGAATTTGTTATTCGAATTTACCATTAAAATCGAAATATTTGCTTAAAATTTAAATCAAACTTGTAGAAATTCGTATGTGTTGGATTTTGAACTTACATAAGTTCAAAATAAAACAAATTTGAATTTAAAGAAGTTTATTTTGATTATTGATCATTCTAATATATTATAGACTTATTGTGCAGATATGGCAGATAGAGTGTTTGTTCAAAAGCACAATATCGTCATTTCTCCTGACCGTGAGCTGCGAAGCTCAGGTTTACCGCCAGATGGTGGACTTTTTGGCCGCTTCTAGGGTTTCTTATGCCCTTTCGCATAACGTTCAGATAGTGCTGCCATATGTTCGTGAATTTTGGGACCATCTGCAAGGCGATTGTATAGTTACTCCGACTGTATTAAGGACCATGATAGCGGGACAGCCCCTTGTGTTCTCAGCTGATGTGCTACGCAGAGTGTTACAATTGGGTTCTTCAGAGCAAGAAGATGGGCCGATAGACTTTCCATTAGCAGTTAGGCAAGCTGCGTTCATAAGAATGGGTTATAGCCTGGATGTGGCTAAGTCATCATATATGAAGAGCGGTTTAATCGGGCAGTGGAGATATCTTGCACACATCTTCATGGTGTGCTTTGCTCCGAAGAAAGCAGGATTTGATTATATTGTGTCGAAGATTCAGTCGGGAATGATTGCATTAGTCTACAATCAAAGGTTCAGCTATTCGGAAATGTTCTTTGTGGTGTTTGTTCATCAGATAACAGCTCCAGCAAGAGAAAGATTTTGTTGTACCCGCGGTTCGTGATGATGTTGATCCGACATTTCCTGCCGAATCTGCCGCAATTACCTGAGATTCAAAGTGTTGCTGTAATTGACAAGAGAATATTTGCAGATTGCCAAGCACACAGAGGTGCATTGGCGAGACCAGTGGAGGCACCACGTTTTGGTGCAGTGGTTAATCTAGATTTTCAAGCCCCTGAAGGTGCCAACTGGGTCGGGGAAGTTCAAATTCCGCAGCAGCCGCAACAACAACAACAACAGCAACAGCCGAGACCTCAGCAACAACAAAGGAGGAGTAGGCAAAGACCATCAGTCAGACAGACTCAGGCTTCTAGGCCTTCAACAAGCCGAGTGCAAGAGCCAGAAGAAGCTGGTCCTTCAAGTGTAGCCCCCGTATTTGATCGACGGGTGGAAACATTGGAAGAAATATGGGCACAAGGACCTCATGCAAATGAAGAGATCAAGTCTGAGCTCGTTGGGAATATTTTGGAACCTCCAACTGGGGAAGAAGATATTTTTCGACAGATAGATGATTATATGCCTGAGGAAGCAGGTCAAGCTGTGACATCTTCTGAATCTGAGTCGGAAGAAGGAGAAGAGATTGAGATAGAGAGAGAAACAGTAGACCCGTCTATTCGTATAGGCACATATGGATCAAGGGTAGTGGTGTTTGATGAAGAAGCAAGAAAGAGAAGAGCATCGAGGGAATCAGATGCAGATGACTCGGATTTCAAGGCTGAAGATACAACCCTTTTGGTGCCCAGGCAGAGGGCCAAGAGGCATCGTTTTATGCAGGGAGCTTCCTCGGCCTCTGCTTCTGAGCCAGAAATTCCAACCGCTCAGCCATCAACTCAAACAGCCATTCCTCCACCACCACCACCTGTTCAAACATCCATTCCACCACCAATCATTACGACACCCATCCAATCCATTCCATCCACATCATCCACCTTCATCGACAATCAACGGTTTTCTGAGCTCAGAAGCAAGGGTGATTTCCAACAAGTCCAAATCTTTCAGCTCACTAAAGCCATCGGAGAGATACAGGCGCATAATGCAAATATTGACAAAGAGAATGCAGATTTGAAGACATTTGCTGGAAAGATTGAACAAGAGAATCTTGAGCTGAAAACGTTTGTTGCAGATCAGGCTGCAGAAATCCGCACAATGAGGGCCCTTATTGAGCAATTAATGCAAAATCTAAAGGCTCAGGGGGAGACAAGTTGTAGAGATTCTGAGGAGCTGAGAAGGGGAGATGATGATGAAGGCAATGATCCTAATGCACCGAAAGAGAGTGAGCCAGTAGATTTTCCTACTGCTCAACATGCTGAACTTCAGGGGGAGCCAAGTCAAACTAGTGTTGAAGGTGAAGGAGGTCAGGCTGGTTCCTCAAGGACTTTCGAGAGCGATATGATAGACGCGCTGAAAGATATCGAGGAAGAAGTAATAGAGTTTGATTTTGAGGAAGAAATGGAGGAATTGGAGGAAGGTGAATTCGTACCAGAAGATATAGTTGATTGGAAGTCTGATGAGGAGGTCGTGGAAGATGAAGATGACAACGTAGATGAAATAATCATTCATTGACAACCTATCACAGAACTATATGTGCAAAATGATCAAAATGTAATCGATATATATGAAATTAAACTGGCCTCTGTGAACGATTCAGAACTGGAGGAAGCTGAAAAAGAGCCAAGCAGAGCTGAACTGTTAAACCTTTGGTTCCGGAAAGAAGAGAAGAAAACAGAGCCTAAGATGAAGAAAAGAATGAGAACTCTGGGGGCAGAAGATCTCTCAGGAGGAATTATCAGCTGGTTCTTCGACAGAGAACTGCATCTATTCATTCTTAAGAGGAGAGATGGAGTCCAATACCTGAGGCGTACGCTTAAAGTGTTTAACACATTGTCGAAGGTAGAAGTGAAGGAGTTAGCATGGAAAGAATTGATTAATATCGGTGAGGACCCGTATGCTGAGGTTATAGCTAAGATAATTAGAAAACAGGGTCGATCTGGAAAGTTCGATAGACTGAAGCCGAGGATGGGAAAAAGAGTAGAGGATGAATCAAGGATGGATCCTCATACGGGAAGGCCATGGGGCAGAATGGTTTACAAACCCGTCAAGTGTTTGAAAAGGGTGCCTATGAAATCGATGCCACAGAATATTTTAAGTAACATGAAATGGTGGTATGTCGATAATGAAACGGCTGAAGCAGTCATGGAAGATATAGAAGACAAAGTTATTTTGCGAGTGTATGATCCATTACACCTGATAAATCTATCGAACGACGACCAGAAGAAGCTGCATGATCAACCTATCTTCTTTCATGAAGGATGGAGGTCTGACGCCATGAAGTACCAGAAGGTATTAAAAGTATGTATAGATGCAGGACTATATGCAGGTAGCAGTCTATATGGTTCTAGTACATAATAAAAATGTAAATAGCTAGAAGCTATCGTCAAGGGGGAGTCTGTTGGTACACCTTGTGTGACGATAGCAGTCTAAGTATAGTTGGCATTTTGTGTAAGTCAACTTACGTAATATTGAATATTGACTAGTATTTGATATATGTGTTTATATGTGTTTGATGTTGATTGATTGTATGTTTGAACTTGGTGTAACGTATTACAAGAAGTTCAAACATAAAGTTCAAAGATAAATTCAAACATAAGTTAAAACATAAGTTCAAATAGAAGTTTGACATGTGAAATTCGAATTTAGAGTAAATTCGAATTTATCACATAAGGTAGATTCGAATTTGTACTTAAGGCAATTTCGAATTTGTCAAGTGGACAAATTGGAATGGGCCTTGGACCTGATTCGAATTTGTCCTAAGACAAACTCGAATTGGTCAGTATAATTAAGGATTAACTCGAATAATTATGCGACTTTTGCAGAATTTGGGAGAGTGATTAAGCAAAGGCGATATCGAGTTTACTAGTAATCAGAGAGTGTTTTCGGAGAGAATCATCATGTAGGTACATTCGTTGTCGTTCGTATAACATCGTGGTAGTCTCTGTGTTCCGTGCGTGTGATCTTACCGTCAAGCTGCTAACGAGGATTCCGCACTCGTTGGACGGTGTCACGTCTAGATAGATCTGTGAGTTCAAGACCTTACACAAAGTGAATTTTAGCCTATGAGAAGGGGATCCATAAATCCAAGTGACTTTTTTTGAAGTATTTATCTATTGAAATAATTTCTTTTACTACTTTTGTTTCTTGAAGCCAAGGCTTGGACCAAGACCATTTGAATGTGTGAGAAGATCTTCGCACAGTGATAGACACAAATCCATTAGAGGTTCCATCATTCAACCGAATTTTACGTAAGTTTTCTTTATTCGAATGTTTGCAAGTTTTGTTTTTGTTAGTTTTTTATTTTGGGTTTAGACTATAGAAATAATGGTTAGGGAATGGCAAGAGAAGCTTCCTCTTGTGTTCAAATCTGAGGAAATTATGTTCTCCAGAGCAAATTTAGAGGTACCCCATCTACTTTTTTTGATGTAAAGGTGTTGATTTCAATCTTGAAGAAGAAGCTATTTTTTCGTCTGATTAGGCTAATAATATAGACCCTGAAACGTAGCATTTCAACGATGCCATTAACACCATAATCAGGAAAGATGAAATCATGGAAACTTGTGAATTCTTGCCACCTTGTGTTGAAGGTAACACATTTTTTCACATTCTTGAATGGTAAAGCTAAAATCTTTCTTATGAAATTCATTTTTTTGTTTCCGAATTTCATTTTAATGTTTTATTTGTTAATTTATGGTGTTCACTTGTCTTTAACTTGGGTGTGTTCGTGTAAAATCATCAAGAAGCCAAAGAAACAGTAATACTACAAGCTATTTCAATTGTTGCATTAAAGAGTTGTGCATTGTTGGTACACCCTGTGTGACGATAGCAGTCTAGATATGTAACAGATAGTCATATATAATAGATTAGGCTTTATTAATACAAGTCATGTGTGTCTGTTCATGATTGTGTATGATGATTACATTTGCATGTTAAGTTCTAGATTGTAAAGTTAAGTTCTTGAAGGTGAAGATAAGTTCTTAAGGCTAAAGCCACGAACTTAAGTCATATCATACAACTTAGTTAGACTAAGTTCGTAGGGTTTTGGGCTTGAACTTAATAAAATTCGTGGGCTTGGGCCTAAACGAACTTAGTTCATTATTATTCGAACTTTATCAGATTATTTCACAACTTTCAGTGATTACGAATTTCAGAGCGAGTATTGTGCATGTACGAGCTACAAATGCTTTCAGAGAGTTTCTTGGAGCAATCCATCATGTGGGGTCGGTTCTTACATCGGCTAGCATCGTGTTCGGCTCGGTGTTCCGCGCGTGATCATTCTGTTAAGCGTCTAACGAGGATTCCGCACTCATTGGAAACGTCGCTCCTTGATCCGATCCGTAGATGTGGTGACCTTACAAGTGGTACCAGAGCCATCGTGATTGTTCTTCGTGTTAGCCACGTTTGGGTGAAAATTCATAAGGTTTCTTTTTATCGGATAAATCACGTATTTTTGAAGTTTTCAAAGTTTTCAGAGTCTTTGTTCGTATTTTCAGTTGAAATCATTGTTTTTAATCATAAAAACATTCATTTAATCTGAAAAATTGCAGAAGTCGAATTTTTGGCCGTTTCTCGAACTTGTGGCACTCGAAATTAGGGGGTGTTTTAGGGTTCCTCGAACATGTCAGAACACGCTCCTCCACGAACTTATCAGGGCCTTGAATTTGATTGTTCCTCGAACTTGTCAAGGATTCGAAGTTGTTTGGCTGTCGAATTCGCCAGAGATTCGTAGTTGTTTGGGTCTCGAACTTGTCAGGGATTCAAATTTATCTGATTAGGGTTTCAGAAGTTGCCGAGGATCGAACTTGTCAGAACCTCAAACTTAGATTTAGGGTATCTCAAACTTGAAGGCTCTCGAACTTAGTGATCTTGAACATAACTTAAATCGAATTTAATATAGAAAACACTTTTGAATTTAAAAATATACGAACTTAATTAAGTCTGTAATTTTTATTGTAAAAATTAAATAATTTAAGTTCGTGAACACAAAAGTTTACGTGAATGTCAAATTTGCATAAGTTCTTGGAAATGGATCGTGAAGTAGGGAAATCCAACTCACCACCGAAGCTGATGAAGTTAGAAGACTATTACTGGTGGAAGGATAGATTTGCAGACTTCGCAAGATTTAACGATATGCGTATATGGATATGCATAGATGAATGATATGTTCCCCCAACACAAGAGCTTGAGGGTAGATTAAAATTTTTGATGTATCAAAATATGAAAGATTAAGACAAGAAGATTTATGAGGCTGAGAATCGAGCTATATCGTCAATTAGAATGGCACTACCTTTGGAAATTCTGCACACATTCAGAAACCATAAAACTTCTAAAGAGGTCTACGAAGCTCTAGAGAAGAGGTGTGAGGGAAATCCAAGGGTTAGAAAGGGGAGAACAGAATTGTTAAAGCAGCAGTTTGCGATCTTCAGAGGACTGAAGAATGAATCCTTGGATGAGATAATCACAAGGTTCTATCATCTGTTGAACAAACATGATAAGCACGGTGTTGAGTATCAAGAAACCGAAAAGATAGAAAAGCTTCTTGATGCTGTACCAGCGAAGTGGGAGATGTACAGTACGCTGATAAAACATGATGAAGAAAAGTTTGAAACTCTTACTCTAGAAGAAGTTATTGGAACTTTTAGAGCCTACAACTTTAAGTTACAGAAGAAGGAAAGGGAATTTGATCAAGTACAGGATCGTGAAATGTACTTCGGGAAATCAAAGTCATCAACTTCTAGTGAACTGAAGTCGGGGGCCAAAGCATTCTTTTCTTGAGAAGAGGAAATACCAGTTGAATCTGAAGAATCTGGTTATAGGCATTCTTAGGGTTTACAGCTTTACCTTAAGGAGGAATGTCAACTTTAAATATTTCCTCTTCATGTATAGCTATTTTGATATAAGAAATGGTCTGTCACCCATTTCAAATATCCTCTTTGTCTTCATGTTTCAGAGCAGCTTTGGCAGAAGTGGCAGATTCTGATTTTCCACTATATCTTAATTTGTAAACTGATCTTCACGTTCAAGACTTTTCATGATGACGTGGAAGCACATTCCATAAAGTGTTAAACATGTTTACATATAACAGGTTCTGTTCACAAAGAAAAGAACACTTAAATTGGGTCAAAGCTGTTCAACAGACATAAACAGCTTAGACAGTTTATGTCAAAATAGTGTAACGGTTATGAACAGCTTTGAAACTTTGCCAAGTTACAACGAATGTAATAGTGTAAACAGACTTAGACTTATTTTGAAAATCACTTATCAGGTTTCAATAAGGCATTTGGAAAGCCTTAGATTTTCCTTTAAGTGTATCAAATAGTTTGATTGAAAATCTCCTCCTGTGACATAGAACAGGTTTGATTGAGGCCTTTTTGTGCCTAACAAACCTCATGTTGTGTACCATCTTCCCTACTGAAGAAGATGGATGGTATGAAACTCTGGCCATTTTGTATGGCGTTATGTTGTGAACCTTTTTTACCTTTGACATTGACCACACCAGTTCTTTTACTCTATGCTCTCTCAACAACATTTGGTTATATTCTTCTAGCTCCCCCTTCGAACGATCATGCAGTTCCATTAGGAGCCTTTGGCTTTGGCTACCTGGGTTCTTCATGAAAACTGCTCGGAATCTATTTTCAAGATGCGACTCACACAATTCTTCAAAATAATTTTTTGAAAGGTATTTCTTTAAAAACCCTTTGGGTGGCCCTTTTCCACATCTGTTTGGTTGACAGGTAGCAAATAATAAACTTGTTCTTGATTTGTGTCACCAGCAGTTGTTTTCTTGTGGTGGCAGATTGGGGACATTTCTGCGGGAGAACCAATACACTCATCTAGCCTTGCTTTCATCATATGTTGCTTCAAATTCAGTGCAACTCGTTCGGAAAACGATCTAGCATTATTGTTTGGACTTGAGTAGGTTGCTGGGCTATTGTGATAGGATAGGTTGGAAGCCTGATTTTTAGAGAGATTGGTTGAGAAGTAGTGGGGGTGGTTGTACTTGGAGTGGAGGTGATTTCTTTCTCAGTTTCGGGTTCAAGCTTTGGTTAATTTATGAAGTCAATGGATGATGAGGTGTCGTCAGAATTTATGATGATCAAGTCTGGTGGTATGTAACGACCCTTTAAGGCACAAAAGCTAAAGTTTAAATACCTCCCATAGTGCTTTTCCCAGCCCCTTCTTCATGTGTAGCCACACCCTTAGGTTCAGTCCGGAGACGTTTCTCCCCCTCAGGATGATCAGGGTTTTGCTGATAATCGTGCTTGCATTTGTGGACTGATGCCTGAGGGCGGCATGAGCATTGAATATCAATGATGGTAGAATCCAACTGATCCATTCTTTTATGTAAATTGCCTCTACTGGAAAAATAAGCTTCTGCAGTTGATCGAATGATTCAGTGATAATGGTAGTTGGGGTGGCTATTTTGTCTTTTAGGACGTCGAGTTTGGCAAAGCGTTGGACTGTAGTGAAACCTGGTGGCAACTCTTGAGAAGCAGCCCCTTTACCTTTCAACAAATAAAGGATATTGATTTATTGCTCCTCAGTAGTCTCCTAAAAGGTTTTCCAGGTCTGCCAGCATCACGAAGAGCTATTGTTAGCATCTCGGGAGTGAACCCGGGATGACCCGACACGGACGACTTAGAGGTTGCCGTATCAGGATTTTTATCCTTTATCTCTGGTCTGCCAGGTGCGGATCCAGATCCGGATGTTTGGGAAGACGTCACGTAGACATCCATAATGAGCTGTAACGTGTTATATGGTGGGGGATGAGACGTGGGCGAATGAAGGTCGGTCACCGGGGGCGGCGTGTAACCTTTTTCAACATCACCACCCTTCGAGTGAGGGGGTGATGGTAGTTGATCTTGTCCCCATGGAATGAAACAAACTCATGTTATGACGAGTTTGAGTGGCATGAGGTGTGTTGCATCTCCTGGACTAGTAGACTTATCAAGTTTCGTCCATCTTTGGGTTTGAGGTACTTTCCTAGCACTCTTTTCTTTAAGGCTCGCGTCTATGTCCCTCGAGATATCTGAAATCATTTGTTCAGAATCAACACTCTCTTCCTCAGCTCCCTTGACACCCTTAGCGTCACCACTAAGCTCCCACTCACGCCTTATCCCCAATGATTCATCACCCATATCTCCCTCGTGCTGACTCCTCTCATGCTCACCGTCATATGTGGTAGGCACAATCGGTTGTAACTGCGTCTCATCTGAATATATTCCTTGTATATAGAACCTAACCCTCTCTTCCGTCCAATCAGCATAGGATCACAAAGATAGTAGGATATCCATGATTGGAACTGTTGGAATGTCCCTTGGAAGTTTGAAACAGGACAGAGCCACTGTCTTGTACACGTCTGCCTCTAGCCTATCATGGATAATATTGTCATGGTCCTTGGCGTATTGTATTATCAGTTCTAGAAAGCGTTGGAAGGGAATGAATATGCATTCCATTTTGACCCACGATCCATGACACCTTGTGTAATTCATGGAATATGAACTCGGCATAACCGTAATGGCGGTCATGGGTGGATGCTGTGAACAATGTCAGGACATGAATGCTCGCTGAATCATGCCTTGAGTGTACTCCGGTAAGCACCGATTGAGGTTGTCGAAGAACACCCTCCAATGGGACTGTAATTTTTTTCGGTTTGAATATTGACCACTTTGTAAGTGTGTCATCCTATCCTCACGCTTGGACTTGTTGGAGTATGATGGAAGGTGCAAGGATTGGGTTGAAGATGTATTTGGTGGAGGTGAGGTATTTGGATGGGAGGTGGAGAACGTGGCGAATGGTTTCTTTTGTTTCGCGGATGGGGACAGAGTCGAGTTTCGTACGAAGTGAGGTTGTGCCACATCAACGGATGTTAGGTGGTGCCAAAACTGTTGAAGGTGGATGAAGGGGACAAAACTGCATTGGTGAGGGAGTAGGAGAGCGGGTGACCTTTAAGAATGTCAAAGTTCATGTCTTCTGTTTCCTAGTTTAGGGCGTCGAGGTCCAACTGCCAATTTTGTGGTTGGAAGTGTATGTACGATGCAAGGTTTAGTAAGACAATTTCTGGCAGTTAGGCATTGTTATGAGGATTGGGATGGTGGGTTATTGTAAGATTCAGTTTTTTAGTATGCTTCATTTGTTCCTGTAAATGCACAACAAGGTTACTAAATAGACCAACTGAAAATAAACATTGACATACAATTTTGATATTTAGTAATTAATCAACTAGAATTAATATCGAACAATTAAGAACAAGTTTGAATCACAACTAATCGAAAGATTGCTTGCACTACTAGAAGATTACAATATGTAAACTTTGAATGCACTGATTCCTATGAACCCTAACCGTACACTTCAAAAATATTCCGTCCAAAATGAATGTACAAATTCGTACTGCTACAGTACAACATTTATCTATTTATATACAAACCACAAACTATTGACATATTACAAAGTGACCCCTAGACTTATAATATTCATAACCAAAACAATTCCTAACAATCTCCCCCTTTTTTGAATGATTATGAGTCTTTAATCTTTAAGCTCCAGTTTCATCTCAAACCTCCTTATGCTCTTTCTGTTCATCACCTTGACTCAATCTTCGAGATAAAATCCACCATCATTTTTCTATCATTTGGACTAAGACCTCCTTTCTTTGATTTTCTCTTCGCATCGGACGCAAGTTTTCCTTATCCAGTCATTACCTTTTGTAGAGTACCATCACAATACTTGTTCAGCTCAACCATCCTCATAGCTCTCTTGTTTTTGTCATTGTCTTTGTAGATGACCACAGGATACTTGACCATAACATCTTGATACTCTTTCAGATTTCCATGTACTTGATAAATCTATTAGGCGCAGTTATATTAATTCGTCTCACTCCTCTTTCTACTCCAATCTTATGATCTTGTACTGAGATGAGTACCTACTTTGAGTGTATAAAGTGGAATAGAGCCTTAAGTGCAAAACGGCAGTATTCTTCTATCTTGTTTTAGCACATCTCATCAAACAAATCTTCTACATCCACCAAGTTAAGATTAAACAAGTCTGCTTCACTAAACACATAAGTTATTCCGTCATCTCTTGTCACAATGAATGTGGGATAGAAGATATTTACAAACCGATCTTTTTCAATCTTCACAAGATCAGCTATCCTAAACTCACTTCTTACATCTTCAATCCTCTTAGTTTTATTATAAAAAATCAGCGTAATTTACAAGGTTAGGCGTGTTCGGCTCAATTACTCTGAATAGTTTCAAGAAAGAACAAGGAGCACGCTTCTTGCAAATTATCGTTTTCTCTAGATTTTCTGCCAAGAATGGAAGCTTATTTCTTTTCCTTATGAAGTCTGCATTTTGCTTTTTAGACAATTCAACTTTTTAATCTTCTTCTTTCTTAGTTCATCCTCATCTAGAAAACTCAGCATACCATTATTTTCTTTCTGAACCACATCCTGAACAGCAAATCTCAAATGATGTTGTCATTTAGATTCATCTGCAAAGATTTAACTTTTGAAAAACTTATCCATTAATTCCACTTCATTCAGCACTTTAACCGTTTTAGACACCACATCATCAACTGGAAATGGATCAAACTCTTCTTTAACTGTAACCGTCACCGCAGGCTTTTTAACCGTTGGTGTTGGCATATCGTCTCTTAAAATCTCCTCTACCAAATCCTCCTCATTCACAATCTTCTCTGCTCTTAACGTCATATCAGATAATTCAAAAACTTCATCATCGGATACATCCATTTCCTTTTCAGCTTCCTTAATCCATAAAACTTCTTCTTCTTCATTTTCGGAATCGTCATACTCTTCAAAATTGGGAATTCCAGATTGAATACTCACAGGAATCGGAACATCTTCATGAAGAATCAGTTGCTTTCCACTATGAGCATCAACTGGTTTTTCTGTTGAGGCACCCGCTTCTCCTACATCTTCACCACCTGTCTCTTTTTCTGTAAACATAACCATTTGTATATCTGTATATGCAAGCTTCCTCCTCTTCCCCCCCTCATGAGAAGCATCATCGGAGTCATCATCATGATCCTCATGCATACGTTTAGGCTTTGAAGCCTAAGATTTACGTGACTGTTCAATAACTGACAATTTTTCAGAAAATGATCCAAGAGCACTTACAACCGCGTTTTCTATTCCCATCATTCTCTCTCTCATCCCATCAAATTGTTAAAAACAGTAATCCCTCAGCTTATTATTGGAGATTTGAGACTCTTCTTCTTCTTCAACCGTTGTTGTACCTTTACCTTTTAACAACTTTGTATGTTTGAAATCTGATTCATCATCTCTGTATATTGACTTGTTATCTAATCAGTAACTTCATCAATGGCTTCATTCAGTTTTGTTTCAGTGATGAAGGGTAACGTGCCCACTCCTGGGTCACTAAGCCTTCCAGTTGTCACGATAGTTGAACTTGTAAAAAGAAAATTAGTGTGGCCTACAGTCAGAGTTGGCATTGATGTACCTCTGCTAGGACTTCAAACTACTTCATGCGACGGAGCAACGAATGCTTCCGACACAATAGTTGTTGTTATAGGGACACTAAGTCCTCCTGTACTTACTTCAACGATTGAAGTAAACTCAACTGTCCTAAGTTTAATTCATTTTATGACTCGTGGATGAAGAAATGTACACTCAGGTAGTTGTGTACCTATTTCAATATCCATGGTATCCAAAGGATCCCAGGATAGTTCATGTGCTAAGACCCGATGCTAAAATGAAACATCTCCTTGTTTATAAGGAGATGAGTGGCCGGTGGGGTGTGCAGTCACCAGTGGGATACTGGTTTCTTAAATGTCAACTCTCAAAGGAGAGCTAACAGTGGCAGTAGCTACCCGGCTGTCTATGGTTTCGGTCTCCCTCACACTCACCGTTTCCATCTCATGACTTCCTTGACCTATAAACGTTCAGCTTGAGATATTTCAACTCCTCCAGCACCTCGTATATCATTATCATCCTCATCATGATCATCTTCACCTTCATTTTCGCCTTCTAGAATGTTTGACAATGTACGCTCAGAATCTGATTCACTCCCACCTCCCCTTACTTCCTTAGCACCACCCTCAATCTCAGTTAGGTTTCCCTGTACGTCAACCCCGTGTTGACGTACCTCCTGACCTATATCTCCTTGGGCAGGAAAACTCAGTTCTTGAGTTTCCATTATAGCATGATCAATTCTATACAATCTCACACTGTCAGCGTTCTCAACTGCATAATTTAATAAAGCTTCAGGAATTGGCATAATATTTGCATTAGGTTTGCCCTGAACTTTGTGCATGCTCATCATGACGTAATCTGCGCACTTTTGAGAATTTGATCTCTTTGGAATTCATTAGCCCTCAATATGCCTCTAATCAAGATTTGAATAAACCTCTGCAATGACACAAACTTCCTTGTTCTATTGGTGGTCTTTGCAAGCACAACTTCTTTGAGATCTTCCGAGATACGCTGAGCAAAGTCATAATGTTTGTTGAATGCTCTACCATGAAACAATCTTAGGCAATGAATGCTTCCTCGGTCTATGCAAGTGTGCTTCGAGGTCATACATCTGTTGATAATGCCAAACAATGTATACCACTTGCCATTCAGACCATTTCTGTAAAACATGGAACTCTTGGTCAATGGTTTAGAATAAGCAAGGCTGATAAGATCGTGGCAGAGTTGGTCATTAGATACAAAGTATTTAAAATCAGCTAGCTCAGGGAAATTTACAGTGTCAATGTGTCGGTAGAAACATGTTATGACACAATCTGGCTAGAGTAATTTTGGCTTTGAACTGGTCAATAGTGACTTTGAAATGTTGATCTCCTTTATCAGGCACAAATTTGATTGTGTGCCAAAACTGTTGTAAGTAGACCAGGGGAATGGAAGGTGTATATTTTAAAAGGTAACCGAGAGGGTGACCTTTTAGGATTTCCACAATCACCGTATGGCCAACTTTTATGGCTTTTGGATCGAACCGGTGATTGTTGTCTAGCAGGGTGAGGCAGTTTTTGGATTTTATAAGTTGAGTTTCAGGGATTGGAGATGATGGTGATGGTCAAGCAACTGATGCTGATTTTATGGGTCTGGATACAATAGTATGATTTGAAGAAGAATGTGAGTCTAAAGAATTGGAATTATGGGTGGGGGCTGGGGATGCCATTTATTACCTTTAGGAATAACACACATGTTAGATATATCAGATAAACAAACTGACTCCTACAAATAAAGAAATAGAACATTGTTATGCACAAAAAGGCCTAAGTCAAACCTGTTATACATCTTAGGGGGAGATTATTAATCAAACCTGTATGATGCACTTGAAGGTATAATTTAAGGCCTATTAATGCCTTATTAAAACTTGATAAGTGATTTGCAATATTAGTCAAAGTTGCTTACCCCGTTGCATTTATTGCAACTAAGGCAGATTGTCCAAGCTCTTCTATTCTATTGAACAGGCTGGACATAAACTGTCTACGATGCTCTAACTTGTTGAGCAGCTTGGACAAATTCTAAGGTGACCTTTGGTTTGCAAAAAGTTTTAAAAGGAATTGGAATCTGTTAAGGAATTGGAATCTACAAGGAATTGGAATTGGAATCCAAATCATGTTTGGTTGGCTAAAAATGAAATTGGAGTCCAAATTCACCATTCCTTGGTAGTGTAGGTTGGGATGAATGGGTAGAGGTGGATAAGTCTCTAAGGTAGGAATATGATGCAATGGATAGGGTACGGTGGGGTGGGTGGAATGGGGTGGGTAGGGTAGGGTGGATGAGGAATGGGTGGGTAGGGGTAGGTATGGTGGGTATTAGGTAAGAGTAGGTTGGATATCCTAGGTAGGGTAAGGGTAGGTAGGTTAGGTGGGTAAGGTACGATGGATGAGGGATGGGTAGGTGGGTAGGGGTAGGTATGGTGGATAGTAGGTAAGATTAGGTTGGACAACGTAGGTAAGGTAGAGGTAAGTTGGTAAAGGTGGATAAGTCTTAAGTAGGAATAGGATCATATGGATAGGGTAGAGTACGATGGGTGGGTGGATAAAGGATGAGTGGGTAGGTATGGTGGGTAGTAGGTAAGAGTAGGTTTGATTGGGTATGTAGGGTAGGTGGGGTGGGTAAGTTGGTAGCTAGGTAGCGGTAGGTATGGTCGTAGTAGGTTGGATAGCATAGGTATGGTTGGGGTAGGTGGGTTAGAGGGTTGTGTGGATCGGGTAGGGTAGGATGGGGTAGTTTATATTTTAAAAGGTAACCGAGATGGTGACCTTTTAGGATTTCCACAATCACCGTATGGCCAACTTTTATGGCTTTTGGATCGAACCGGTGATTGTTGTCTACCAGGGTGAGGCACTGTTTGGATTTTATAAGTTGAGTTTCAGGGATTGGGGATGATGGTGATTGTCAAGTAACTGATGCTGATTTTATAGGTCTGGATACAATAGTATGATTTGAAGAAGAATGTGAGTCTAAAGAATTGGAATTATGGGTGGGGGTTGGGGATGCCATTTATTACCTTTAAAAATAACACACATGTTAGATATATCAGATAAACAAACTGACTCCTACTCATAAAGAAATAGAACATTGTTAGGCACAAAAAGGCCTAAGTCAAAATTGTTATACATCTTTGGGGGAGATTATTAATCAAACCTGTATGATGCACTTGAAGGTATAATTTAAGGCCTATTAATGCCTTATTAAAACTTGATAAGTGATTTGCAATATTAGTGAAAGCTGCTTACCCCGTTGCATTTATTGCAACTAAGGCAGATTATCCAAGCTCTTCTATTCTATTGAACAGGCTGGACATAAACTGTCTACGCTGCTCTAACTTGTTGAGCAGCTTGGACAAATTCTAAGGTGACCTTTGGTTTGCAAAAAGTTTTAAAAGGAATTGGAATCTGTTAAGGAATTGGAATTGGAATCCAAATCATGTTTGGTTGGCTAAAAATGAAATTGGAGTCCAAATTCATCATTCCTTGGTAGGGTAGGTTGGGATGAATGGGTAGAGGTGGATAAGTCTCTAAGGTAGGAATATGATGCAATGGATAGGGTACGGTAGGGTGGGTGGAATGGGGTGGGTAGGGTGGATGAGGGATGGGTGGGTAGGGGTAGGTATGGTGGGTATTAGGTTAGAGCAGGTTGGATATCCTAGGTAGGGTAAGGGTAGGTAGGTTGGGTGCGTAAGGTATGATGGATGAGGGATGGGTAGGTGGGTAGGGGTAGGTATGGTGGATAGTAGGTAAGAGTAGGTTGGACAACGTAGGTAAGGTAGAGGTAGGTTGGTAAAGGTGGATAAGTCTATTAAGTAGGAATAGGATCATATGGATAGGGTAGAGTAGGATGGGTGGGTGGATAAAGGATGAGTGGGTAGGTATGGGTAGGTATGGTGGGTAATAGGTAAGAGTAGGTTTGATAGGGTATGTAGGGTAGGTGGGGTGGGTAATGCATGATGGATGAGGGATAGGTTGGTGGGTAGTAGGTAAGAGTAGGTTGCATAAGATAGGTAGGGTTGGGGTAGGTGGGTTAGAGATGGGTGCGATTGGGTAGGGTGGGTGGGTTTTGGGTGGGGTGGGTATGTTGGTAGCTAGGTAGGGGTAGGTATGGTCGTAGTAGGTTGGATAGCATAGGTAGGGTTGGGGTAGGTGGGTTAGAGGGTTGTGTGGATCGGGTAGGGTAGGATGGGGTAGTTTATATTTTAAAAGGTAACCGAGATGGTGACCTTTTAGGATTTCCACAATCACCGTATGGCCAACTTTTATGGCTTTTGGATCGAACCGGTGATTGTTGTCTACCAGGGTGAGGCACTGTTTGGATTTTATAAGTTGAGTTTCAGGGATTGGGGATGATGGTGATTGTCAAGTAACTGATGCTGATTTTATAGGTCTGGATACAATAGTATGATTTGAAGAAGAATGTGAGTCTAAAGAATTGGAATTATGGGTGGGGGTTAGGGATGCCATTTATTACCTTTAGGAATAACACACATGTTAGATATATCAGATAAACAAACTGACTCCTACTGATAAAGAAATAGAACATTGTTAGGCACAAAAAGGCCTAAGTCAAACCTGTTATACATCTTTGAGGGAGATTATTAATCAAACCTGTATGATGCACTTGAAGGTATAATTTAAGGCCTATTAATGCCTTATTGAAACTTGATAAGTGATTTGCAATATTAGTCAAAGCTGCTTACCCCGTTGCATTTATTGCAACTAAGGCAGATTGTCCAAGCTCTTCTATTCTATTGAACAGGCTGGACATAAACTGTCTACGCTGCTCTAACTTGTTGAGCAGCTTGGACAAATTCTAAGGTGACCTTTGGTTTGCAAAAAGTTTTAAAAGGAATTGGAATCTGTTAAGGAATTGGAATTAGAATCCAAATCATGTTTGGTTGGCTAAAAATGAAATTGGAGTCCAAATTCATCATTCCTTGGTAGGGTAGGTTGGGATGAATGGGTAGAGGTGGATAAATCTCTAAGGTAGGAATATGATGCAATGGATAGGGTACGGTAGGGTGGGTGGAATGGGGTGGGTAGGGTGGATGAGGGATGGGTGGGTAGGGGTAGGTATGGTGGGTATTAGGTTAGAGCAGGTTGGATATCCTAGGTAGGGTAAGGGTAGGTAGGTTGGGTGCGTAAGGTATGATGGATGAGGGATGGGTAGGTGGGTAGGGGTAGGTATGGTGGATAGTAGGTAAGAGTAGGTTGGACAACGTAGGTAAGGTAGAGGTAGGTTGGTAAAGGTGGATAAGTCTATTAAGTAGGAATAGGATCATATGGATGGGGTAGAGTAGGATGGGTGGGTGGATAAAGGATGAGTGGGTAGGTATGGGTAGGTATGGTGGGTAATAGGTAAGAGTAGGTTTGATAGGGTATGTAGGGTAGGTGGGGTGGGTAATGCATGATGGATGAGGGATAGGTTGGTGGGTAGTAGGTAAGAGTAGGTTGCATAACATAGGTAGGGTTGGGGTAGGTGGGTTAGAGATGGGTGGGATTGGATAGGGTGGGTGGGTTTTGGGTGGGGTGGGTATGTTGGTAGCTAGGTAGGGGTAGGTATGGTCATAGTAGGTTGGATAGCATAGGTAGGGTTGGGGTAGGTGGGTTAGAGGGTTGTGTGGATCGGGTAGGGTAGGATGGGGTAGGGTTGGGTGGGTTGGGTATAGGTGGGTGGGTACGTAGGTAGGTAGGTAGGGTGTGGTAAGACAGGACATGGTGTAATGTAGTGTGTTAAACGTAAGGGATATTTTTTTAGTCAACCACTCTCAGTTTTAAAAAAGAATTGAATTCCATCCATAGTGTGAAGGAATGTTATTTTTTGTTCATTCATTGGAAATTTTTCAATTTTGATGGAATCCAATTCCTTTTTATAGTTGAACCAAACACATGAATTGACTGAAATTGGATTCATTTCCCCTCCAATTCCATCGGATTCCAGTGAACCAAATGACACCTGAATGTTTTGTTCTTTGTGAACAGAACCTAATCTTTGTGAACAGGCTAAACAATTTTTGGAATATGTTACCATGTCCTTATGTGTTGTCTTAGACCAAGAGATCATTTTAAAAGTCGAAGACAAAGTGGAAAAACAGAAGCTGCTAAGACTGCCCATGCTGTTTAGTTACACGAAGGCAAAGTGGACATTTTAAATGGGTGACAAACCATTTCTTATATCAAAATGGCCGTAACAGCAGATGAAAGGTTTAAAGTTGAAATTCCACTTTTAGTTAAAGGCTTCTGCAACAGAGACAAAAAGGAAAACACAAAGAATCTGCAATATAGAGGCAAATACTGCTTTGTCAGAACGTGCAGAAAAGTATTTTTGTCTTTTTGGAAAGACATTCCACTTTCCCTACGTCCAATGAGGAAGCTTCACTGGGATTCTTAGTGAGAGTATAAAAGGAAGCTTCTAAGGAATGTGAGATAACCAAGAGTGTGATATTCAGAACGTGCAAAGAGGTGTGTTTTCAAGCATGCAAAGTCTGCTTGAATAAAACACTAAATTGTGTCCAAGCTGTCTGTCTGTCTGTCTTGTAATATCAGTGAGTTCACCTTTGTGAGTGTATTCATTCTAACTAGTGTCTGTGAGTCTTAGATTAGTAGTCTCTGTTGATCTGTCATCTCAACTTGAACCATTCCGCAGTTCAGGCTTGTTTGTAATTAACAGTTGTTGATAATATAAATACAAACATTGAGAAAGTGTGTTGAATTTTTAAATAGTTGTATTCACCCCCCCTCTACAGCTTAGATAAATATACTAGGAAAACCTTTTGGGACCTACCACTGGTATTAGAGCAGTTTAGAGTGTGTGTTAACTCTAGTTCTCTATCATCTCCCTATTTCCCATCATGGACAACAATGCTGCCAGCTCTTCCTCTTACTATGAGAATGGCTCGATGGCAAAACCTCCCAAGTTCAATCATCAGAACTTCTCTGGCTGGAAGTGCAGAATGATGCTCTATTTAGAGAATCTGGATGTACAACTACCAGAGAGAGTAATGGAAGGTCCCTATGTGCCAACCTTTGTTACTACTATCAATCCTGCTGCTGAGGGAGCTGTTCCTGAAATAAGGACCTTTGCAAAAGCAAAAGCTCAATGGACAGACGAAGACAAAAGGCTAGTTGTTCTTGATGCAAATGCTAGGAACAACCTTGTTGTTTATTTTCCTGATGATGTGTTCAAACAGGTTGAGAAAATGAAGACTGCAAAGGAGATGTGGGATACTTTGTGCACCGTCTATGATGGTCCCACTATCACACTGGATAACAGGATCAATAATCTTGTTAGACGGTATGAACTCTTCTTTGCAAAGCCAAAGGAGTCTCTCAATGAAACCTATACCAGGTTCACTGCTCTAATCAATGATCTCAAAGCTGTTGAGATCACCAAAGACAATTGAACTATGGTAAACCAACTTTTGGACATTCTTCCTTAGGAATGGAATTATTTCTGTACTATCCTCCGAAACTCAGGAACCATCAGAGGTATGGATCTTGTAAATCTATATGGATTCTTATTAAATGATGAACAATCAAGGCAACAGAAAAGAAATGCCTTAGAGATTTCCAAAAGAGGTTCTGCCTTAGTGGCCAGCGTGAGACAACCTACTGGTCAGGTGTGTGATGTGTTCACACAAGCTGATCAACAAGTTGATGACGAAATGGAAGAATTATCTGAGGAAGAAGACTGTGAAGATCTTATTAAATTTGATGATGAACAAATGATTGATATGCTTGTCAGAAATTTCAATAAGAAAATTGGTGGAAAGATGCTGCAAAAGAATTCAGGTGCCATAAAAAAGAAAGCATTTTTACAAAACTAAGGCTGAGTGCTTTAAATGTGGCAAAACAAGCCATATAGTTGCTGACCGTGTGTCTAAAGCTGTTGGCTCCTCATCCAAACCATACAAGACAAATAAAGATGATGGTTTTAGGGTTAAGTACCTAATGGCCATGGCTAAGCTGAGAAAGTTGGAAGACTCAGTGGCTTCCAACAAGCAGAAGGGACTCATGGCTGAGACTTATGACTGGGAGAAGTTTGATTCATCATCTTATGAAGAGGGCAACAGTTGTCTGATGGCCAACACTGATGTCCCCTCCACAAGCAACTTCAAACAGGACTTGGTTGAAGCTGAAGCTCTCAGCAGTTTGGAGAACTAGAACCCAACTATGATGTATAAGGTACAAAATTTTATGGATTACAGTTTTGACGAAAAAGTTAAAATATTTGAATATTTACTTGTTTATTTAAAAGCTGCTATTGAGAAGAATGATGCTTTGATGGCTGAGATCTCTAAGTTAAAAACATCTGTTGAAATAAAAACTAATCAACAGGCCAGCTTCCATAAGTTGTAAACTGAACTTGATGAAGTAAAACACATCAACACCATTTTATTAGAAGAAAAGAGAGAGACAGATTCAAAGCTTCAAAAGATTGTTGACTATTGGTGCCAATCTGCAAAAAAAAAAAAAAAAGGTCAACCACTGTATCAGTCAGCAGATCGCAGCTCAAATCTAAGCCTATCTTGGAGGGGATCTTGATAAAGCAGATTCAATTGTTGAGATAAATAATCTGGAAAAAGACCTATCCACTCTTGGTGAATTTCCAAGTACTTTTATTCAAAGAGTAAATGGGAAGCTGGTCTCAACAAATAGGTTTGTCAGGCCTCAAAAAACTGTCAAATTGAGTGAAAAAGTTTTAACGACTGATGATGGAATGTATTCTCCATCAAATCAGCCTGCTAAGAGCATAGATGGTTCACACAAACAAAAGAAGGGAAAACAAGTTCAAACTACATCTTTGGCCACTAAACCTGTAAAGAAGACAGGTTCTGGATCTAAAGCTGATGGGAAGAAACCTGTTAACCCTTTCGATGCTGAACATTTTGAGAAAAAGTTTTCAAAAGGAAAGCAGCCTGCTTTCAACAGGGGTAAGTCTCATGATGAAAGTAAATCTGCTGTGATTTCAAATAAGTTTTAAAATCATAGTGGAAAACTGGTTATAAATGAAGGAAAACATGTTAAAACCAGAAGAAGTGATTATGTTGATTGGCAACATTCATCACATCTCAGTAATGGCAAGGGCAAAGCCATTGCTTAACCTGAGAATGCTGGGAATAAGTTTCCCAAACCTATGGAAGGACAAAAGCCAATTAAACTTCCGATATTTGATCTCTGCCCTCCTAAAAAGAGGAAAGAGGACGCAGGTAAAGCTGTTACTGTTGTGCTTTCCACTCAAACTATTGGTTCTTCTAAAAATAGTAATAATTTTGCTAAACCTGCTGAGAAGTCCAATAAAGATATTCCATAATGTGTTTCTGGGGTACTTCTTCTAAAAAGTCCAAAAAGAGAAAATGCTATAAGTATGGGAAGAAGACTCATATGGCCAAAGACTGTCCTGAAACTGAGGACATAAAGCCTGCTAACACTGCTAGTTACAACATTGCAAAAACCAGCAGTGTTGGAAGTAACATGGTCATTGAGGAGAGTATTCAAACCGATACAATCCAAATAGGAAATATTATTGTTGATCTAAGTGGTCCATGAACAAATGTTGATAAAGAAGGAGAACTCATCCTTATGATGAGTTCCCCTAAAAACAAGAAAGGTTTTGTATTTGGATAGCGGCTGCTTAGGCCACATGACAGGTTGCAAAGATTTGCTGAGTTATCTCAGGCCTGAAAAAGGGCCAAAGGTCACCTTTGGTGACAATGCTCAGGAATCCACAGAAGGATATGGAACCCTTCAAGCTGGTGCTACAATATTCAAAAGAGTAGCCTATGTGTCTGGGCTAAAATATAATCTTGTTAGCATTAGCCAACTGTGTGATGCTGGCTACAAGGTTAACTTTGACGAGCACCTGGGATACATGCTAGATCCCCAAGGCAAGGTTGTGTTGTGTGCACAAAGGAAGAAAGGTGTATATGTTGTGGATATGAAATCTACTGATCCCACAACTGAAACTTGCTTTATCTCAAGGAGCAATGCAGACCTAAACTGGTTATGGCACTAAAGGCTATCACATCTGAACTTCAAGAATATCAACAAACTCAGTAAGAATGTAACAACTTAGCCTTTAAACGAACTTTTAATTTTGTATTTGAGTTAATAATGTAATTTAATTACATTAATCATATTGTAATTTCATTTAAGTAATGAAATTTATTTAATTAAATTAATTATGTGTTATAAATTTATTGTAAGTAACAAAATTAAAAAATGTAATAAATGATACTTGTGGGGTTAAAATGAGTATTTTAGAAACTTAAAAAAATATATAAACACAAAAAAATGAGTTTTATTCACTGATTTCCCCAACAAACCTCCTGCTCTCTCTTACAAAGTTACGGTACTTCATCTTCAACAAGAGACCTCATTGCAAACAAAAATTCAGATTTTGAGTCAAGGGATCCACAATCAAATATCAAGCAACAAAGTACTACAAAGATATAAGGTAATTTTTATATTTAAATGTGTGTTCTTTGAGTTCAAACTTCATTCACGGTTTCTACAGAAATTATGAACCCAAAATCGATTTCTGAAACCGGCCATGGAAATATATGCAACCTTGTGTGTGTTTTTGCATGAATTCAAAGCATCTCACTGTTGAATGATACTAAAATCGCTGCTGGTAATCAAAGAAAACAGAAAGGAAATAAAAAGTGTAGTGAGTGTTTTTGTGTTTTGCATGGCTACCGAGAACCCCATGATACCGAAACCCATATATGTATATACCAAAACACACCTAGAACTACCGAAACTTTTATGGTTTCGGAAATATAGAGAGTTACAGAAACCTACCGAAACAATGAGGCTACTGAAACCCAATGAAAATTTCTTATGAAATACCGAAAGCTTGAAGACAACCAAGAGCTACCGAAACCTTTCATGGTTTCAGTAATGTTGAAATAAGCTACCGAAACCCTTTATTTCGTTTTCATTTTCTGGGTTTATGCATGAATGTATGCAGGTGTGTGTGCAATGTGTGTTGTGAAAGTGAAAGAAAGAGATACAGAAAGGTACATATATTTTATATTGGTTGTGTGTGTGAATGAACAAAACAAAAAGAAAAAAACAAAGTCCAAGCAATCTATAATTATATATATATGTACCCATTTCGGATGTATGTATGCACAGTGTGTGCAATTTTTGTTATATATATATATATATATACACACACACACACATATATGGTTGTACAAATAAAACCAAAAGAACATTAACATGTATATATATATAGATTATATCGGTTGTGTACTTATGTGTGTAGGTATAGTGTGTAAAGCAGAAAGCAACATTTGTATATACATACATATATATATATATATATATATATATATATATATATATATATATATATATATATATATAGACACACACACACATAACAAATATGTAATAGTTTATATTTAAATAATGAGATTAGGATATAAATATATTTTTTAAAAAGTGAAATATGGGAATCCGCTTGATAAAGCGAAAGTCATCTGCTCAGATTAATTTAGTAAAAATAGTGCTTTATAGATATTCAGTTTTACATGGTTGATTCTGGTTGAGACATATTATTGTTGATAGTTTACTTGGCATTCGTATATGCTCAGCTGGATTGTGACCTGTGCTCACCATGGTTCGGTGATGCCCTGTGGATCATGATGGCTATTTGACTTATCATTCTTCATACATTGTACTTACAAGTTCAATTCAGTTAATATTATAAGTTGAGATTGCTATCATGACCTTGTTATTTATGCTTTCATCATTGATCGTTTCTTTGATGTATTGATTCAGCTTATCATGATTAGCCTTGTCGGTCAGTTCTTCTAGACCTAGCTATGTCACTAGTTCTTTTGAACTAGGTATTGAATACTCCGATGCTCCCCCCACGATGTTCACTAGTAGCTAGCCCAATATTGAATGGATAGCTTCCACTAAAAGCGTGAGCGTGGCCTGGACATCATCCAATTTTGATTTACTATGTCTCAATCTTGTGTGGCTATGGCGGCAATCAAGTTATATCACGCTTATAACCCACATTCCGCCTGTTGTAATGCATGTAATCTGTTAAATCTATAATCTCACTAACCATTGCTTATAGTTGTTGTTAAACCTTTTTAAAGAAAAAGATAAAGGGAAAGCGTCTGCCGGACATAGTTTTTAGGTCTCCCAAGATCAAACGAAGTTTCTAATAGACCACTACTCCAACAACCCTTTTGGTACAGAACTGAAGATGATAATTGTGGTGGTTCGGGTAGATTTGCTTTGATCGTATGGTGATATGTATTAGATTAGAATTGTACCCTTTATAAGTTTAATTTGAAAACTGTAACTCTGTACTAAAATTGTATTAAACTTAATCCTAATGTTTGTACTGTAATTTTAATTCCGCAACTTAATTACTCTATCTTAGTTATGATTGATATCGTCTTGCATTATGTAGGACGTAGACGCTGAGGACTACCCCGTAAGGGGGGGGGGGGGGGGCTCTTCATAAAGAAAGAGTTGGTAACAGGTTTGACTTCTATAACGTTTTTTAAGGATTAACTCTGCAAAGCTTGTGAGAAAGGCAATCAGAGAAAAACATCTTTTTAATCCAAATTTTTTTTTCCTATTCATTCTCCTCTCTTCTTAATGCACATGGACTTCTTGGACCAGTCAGTGTCCCAAGTCTAGGAGGTAGAAGATACACTCTAGTAATGGTTGATGAGTGATCATGGTACTGAATTCGAAAACAATACTCTTGAGGACTTCTGTGAAGAAAGAGGGATCTCACAAAACTTTTCAGCTGTAAGAACTCCACAACAAAATGGAGTTGCTGAAAGGAGGAATAGAACCTTTATTGAAGCTGCTAGAACCATGTTGATAGACCCAGTCGTATGAGTACCAAAAAAAAACCCAAAACACACTACATAGATAGGGTAAGTGGGATCGAATCCACAGGGAATGTCAGGTCGTTAATTTAGCGTTCGAGACTATTTGGATTGAAATTGTAAACATTTGCTTTGAATTAATAAACTACTATTGATTGCTATTTAGGGGTGAGCAACGGGTACCATTTCCCGAACCCGAACCGGTACCGAATTAATATATTCGGTTTTTAAATTAGCTAAAATTCGGTATTCGGTACTCTCGGTTCGGTATTCGGTTTTTAAATTAACTAAAATTCGGTATTCGGGACCGAACCAGCACCATATAAAATTATACGGTTCGGTATTTGGTTCTTTCAAAACTAATAATTCGGTTTCGGTATTTTCAGGATCGGTACCGGTTCGGTTCGGTCCGGTACCGAGCTCACCCCTATTGCTACTATTGTGATTTAACACGAAAGAGTTTAATTATAGAATTTCACTTAGGGAGAATAGGTGCTTGCCTTCTTGTTGTACATATTATGGCAATTCGGAATGTTCAAGATACGAATTTCATGGGGATGAACTCGACTTCACAACTGATGCTCTTAATACAACGTATACTGCTCAATTAGTTGTCTTCCTTTCTCATAATAAGTTAGCACAACCAATGATATAAATATAAACTGTTTCATACAACATCCATTATCTAATCAAGTTCCTGCATTCAAACGTATTCAAGATAATAGTTTCCATGTAAATGAATTGGATTCCACAACCAACGTTCTTAAGACAATATCTTGTGGCACCCTTGCCACAACAACCACCATTTACATAACACCCAGGATTTATCACCAACATGCAATAACATAATGATCTGATAACCTAAATTAAGTGCGGAAGCATTAAAATACGTAAATAAAGTAGTGCAACAGTGTCAAACACCCTACGGTGCTATAAGGTACCAAGTCTAAGTCTACACACCCATTACAATTATTACAATCATCCAGAATATATTACAACATTGTCTCATAACATAATTACCGATTAAATAGTGCCAAGTCTTCCAAATCTTCACCAAAAGACCTAACTAGAAGGTCCGGCAGCTGATTCACCCTTTCCTGTAAAATAAAATCAACTGAGCGGTAAGCGAATGCTTAGTGAATACACAGATTTACAGATTTTATAAATCCTTATGATGCCCACAAGAGTAGCACCGACGACACACGTCGTGCACTCTCCACGTACACAAAGTACGACACACATGAGTCATCGCTCCTACGAGCCCAAAGCTCGGCATTTAAATCATACCAACTGAGACAGACATAACATCGGGAATGACATACTGCCTACCAGACCTGGAGGGATCAGCTCCAGCGTCATATAGAGCAGTAACATCAGAGCAACAGATGCGACCCACCGATCCATCGTTAGATGCACAACAAACGAACGGACATGCATCAAATAAGAATGTGCATCTAAATCTATGCAAGTTAGTAGAATTCCAAACAAAAATGAAGCAACATGTCTCAGCAGGCAATATCAATCATAAAGCAGATATAAACATGCGAAATCATATGTACTCACAGTGGGTGCGTAATTAAATGTTAACCAATATTATTTCTCCGCGGGCTTTCAACCGGATCCACCAAGTACCCCACTGTGGGTAAATCAACACCACAAGGGACCTGTTATATTAATTATAACAATATCACGAGTCAAAAACCGTTTAAATTCATAAGACCATGTTTTGTAAGTTTTGCAATATTTTTCCCCATCTTGGTCTATTGTCCAAATTCATAATACAATTAAGTTGAACCCTTTTCAAGTTTACATCTTGTCCTTTGTATAACCCATGTCATTTTATGTGTTGTTTATGAGTTTCATTCAAAATACTTGAGTTTAGAGACTAGATTTCTCAATTTTAGGCATTAAACTCGAATTTATTGGTTAGATTCTAACTCACCTTAGAATCTGATGTCTAGATTCGAACCCCATGCATCAGATTCGAACCTATTTCGAGTTTAGGGGATAGATTCGAACCCACCCATCGAATCTAGGGTAGATTCGAAACCCCCATTCGAATCTAATGACACACACTCGAAAACATACTTGAATCTAGTACCAAACTTGAGTTTGTTCTTGCATTTCGACTCTGTTCTTGGCATATTCGAGTTTGTTCATCATTTAGCTTAAATCCTTCATTTCTAAGCCTCAAATCATCTATATTATCAAGTATGATGCCTAGATTCGATTCTATTATGCATATACTATCATATTCTTGCAATATTTCAAGCAAAACAAGCTCCAATTTACATAAAATGACAGATTCGAAATTCTAGTTCTTCAAAACCGAAACAACAAACTTAAAAGGGTCGATTCTTACCTCAATTCGTACGAAATCAGAAATCCAATTGCAGATTGTTGTAGTACTCCTCGAGATCTTTCCGTTGACGTATATATCTCGATAATCGGCCGGTCGGTTTGTGAAATAACTTAGAGAGATGTAGAGAGAAAATTCTTAGAGAGAGAAACTAGAGAGAGAGAACTATACAAAATGAGAGGTTTTTTACCATTTTATTCCCATTTACACCATTTTGCACTTTTCACCCCTCGACTTAACCGGTTCCATAAAATACTGATTTACTCTTAAAATTATCATTAATAACTCTTAAATTTCTTAATACTCCATAACAATGATTCCGAGTTCAATTTTCTTAAAATAGCAACAAACTTTCTAAATATCCAAAATACATAATAATCGCTCAATTTCAACTTAAATATATATTTTTCCACTTAATTAGCCAAAATACAATAAAATAAATCCGAGGATGTTACAGCATGGGCTCCACCACGCACAACTTCGTCCTCGAAGTTACTCGGATTCAAACAGTTTCGGATACTTTCTTAACATTTCTGACTTAGCTTCCCATATATGATTTGCCCCCTTATGATGCTTCCAACGTATAAGCACCATTTCTATCTCTTTGCTCCTCAATTTCTTCATCTTAGTATCCAATACACATTCCGGCTCCTCCACATATCGATGCCTTTCATCAACTTGCAGCTCTGTGTGGTCTGCCCAATCCTCATTTCCAGTGTTAAATGATTTGCGGAGATTCCCAACGTGAAATACTGGATGTATGCCTGACATCTCTTCAGGCAACTCTAGGCGATACGATTGATTTCCAACTTTTTCTACTATCTTAAAGGGCCCAACAAATCTCGGAGCCAACTTGCCCCTCTTCACAAAACGAGTAACACCCCTCATGGGTGATACTTTCAGATAAACCCAGTCATTCACTTCAAAGTTGATCGGTTTGTGCCTCTTGTCATAATAACTTTTCTGTCGGTCCTGGGCCGCCTTCATGTTCTGCCTGATCAACTGTATTTTCTCATTTGTTTCTTGAAGCAAGGCCGGCCCAGCGATTGGTGTTTCACCCGTTTCTCTCCAGCATGTAGGAGTCCTACATCTCCTTCCATATAAAGCCTCAAACGGTGCTTTCTTGATTGTCGCATGATAGCTATTGTTGTACGAAAACTCTATCAGTGGCAAATGATCATCCCAGTTGCCACCGAGATCTAACACACACGATCTCATCATGTCTTTCAAAGTAAGGATCGTTCGTTCACTTTGGCCATCAGTTTGCGGACGATAGGCTGTACTCATTGCTATTCTCGTCCCTAACCCTTCTTGTAGTGCCGACCAGAAGTTTGAAGTAAATTGGCTATCTCGATCCGACACTATGGACTTAGGCACTCCATGCCTAGAAACTATCTCATCCATATAAATTTGAGCTAACCTTTCCAGCGAATAACTTTCTCGAATCGGTATAAAGTGAGCCGACTTAGTTAACCGATCCACTATTACCCAAACTGCATCGTGTTGACGCCTAGTCTTCGGCAACTTTGTAACAAAATCCATTGTAATGTGCTCCCACTTCCATTCCGGAATAGGAAGCGGTTGCATACTGCCGTATGGTTGTTGATGTTCGGCCTTTACCAACCGACAAGTTCGGCATCTTTCTACATACTGCCCTATGTCCTTCTTCAATCCCGGCCACCAAAAGTCTGCCTTTAAGTCATTGTACATCTTTGTGCTCCCGGGATGTACAGAAATTTTTGATTGATGCGCTTCTTCAATGATCACATTTCTCATACCACCATACTTCGGCACCCAAATCCTTCTGTATACACCTTTCAATCCCGACTCACTTGTTTCCATATTCTTAATCTGTACTCTAATATCCTCAGCACCGACATTTTCTTCTTTCAAAGCTTCTACTTGGGCAGCTTTGACATCGTCAATTATTGTGGATGTCAACATAGTAGACGTCAACATGTAACAGCATTCCTTGGCATATGCTTTGCGACTCAAAGCATCGGCTACCACGTTAGCCTTACCAGGATGATACAATATTTCACAATCGTAGTCTTTTATAAGCTCCATAGATCTACGTTGTCTCATATTAAGTTCCTTCTGGCTAAAAATATACCTCAAGCTCTTATGGTCCGTGTGAAGTTGACACTTAGTACCGTACAGGTAATGCCTCCATAACTTCAAAGCAAATGTTACTGCGGTCAACTACAGATCATGAGTCGAAAATTCTTCTCATGCTGCTTCAACTGCCTTGAAGCATAAGCAATTACTTTCCCGCGCTGCATCAGTACAGCGCCTAACCCTAACCTCGAAGCATCAATATAAACCACAAAGTCATCATTGCCTTCCGGTAAGGCAAGTATCGGCGCCTCGCTTAACGCCTTCTTCAGAACCTCAAAGGCCTCCTGTTGCACAGTTTCCCATCTAAACGATGCATTCTTCTTGGTTAATGCAGTTAAAGGAACTGCAATCTTCGAGAAATGCTTAATAAATCTCCGATAATACCCTGCCAGTCCAAGAAAACTTCTAACTTCGGTGGCTGATTGAGGCGGCTCCCAGTTATTTATCGCTTCTACCTTAGCTGGATCTACCGAAATCCCAGCTCCAGAAATCACATGTCCTAAAAACTGAATCTGTTGCAGCCAAAACTCACACTTTGAGAACTTGGCATACAACCTTTCTTTTCTTAACAACTCTAACAGTTCCTTTAAATGTTTAGCATGCTCAGCCTCAGACTTAGAGTATACCAGAATGTCATCAATAAACACTATCACCGATTTGTCCAACATCGGTCTACAAACCCTATTCATTAAGTCCATAAAGACAGCTGGGGCGTTAGTTAATCCGAAAGGCATGACCAGAAACTCGTAATGCCCATACCGAGTTCTGAAAGTTGTCTTTGGTACATCTTCTTCTCTTACTTTCAGCTGATGGTACCCCGACCTCAAATCAATTTTAGAGAACACACTAGCTCCGTGTAGTTGATCAAATAAGTCGTCTATCCTCGGCAGCGGATACTTGTTCTTAATCGTCAACTTGTTCAGCTCCCGGTCATCTATGCACATCCTCATCGTGCTGTCCTTCTTTTTAACAAACAATACCGGAGCTCCCCATGGCGATGAACTCGGCCGAATGAAACCCTTGTCCAACAACTCTTGGAGTTGTGTCATCATCTCTTTCATCTCGGTTGGGGCAAGACGATAAGGAGAACGAGCTACCGGCGCAGCTCCAGGGATCAAGTCAATCTTAAATTCTACTTGTCTCTTAGGCGGCACGCCAGACAAGTCTTCCGGAAACACATCCGAAAACAGTGTAACAACAGGCACGTCGGCCAACGTCTTCTTCTTAGCCTTAGCATCAATAGCATATGCTAAGTAGGCGTCACATCCCTTTGCAACAAGCTTTCGGGCTTTTGCAATAGTCAATAGGCACAGATCCCCACTTCTCCTATCCCCGTAAATACAGATCTCACGCCCCTCCGGAGTAGTTATCTTTATCATTCGTTTCTTACATACTATGTGGGCTTCATTTTCTATCAACCAATCCATCCCGATTATCACATCGAATTCACTGAATTCTATCGGTATCAGATCCAAATTGAAGACTACATCTTCAATCCCTAACGTGCAGTTACGGTATACGTGATCTACTTTTACTAAAGTGTTGTTAGCAGTTTCTATGTCAAGAACAGCAGATAATCTAGATAGTGGCATGGCAAGTCTTTGTGCAAACATAGCAGAAACAAACGATCTATTTGCACCCGAATCAAATAAAACTCGTGCTGGCATAGAATTAACTATGAACGTACCCGTAACGACCTCCGGATTTTCCTTTGCCTCCTCTGCAGTTATCTGAAAAGCACGAGCAGGTGCCCTTTGAGACTGACCCCGGCCTCGGTTAACTGAACCACCGCTTGAACCTCCCGATGATCGTGTTGTAGATGGAGCAGCAGCAGCTGGATCGTTCCTTCTGCAATTCCTACTGTAGTGTCCCCATACACCACACTTATGGCATGCATCTCCCTTCCTTGGGCACTCACTCTGAAAATGGCCCAACTCACCACAACAAAAACAAGCACGTCCATTGGTGCACTTGCCGAAATGTTCCAAGTGACACCTATTACAATATCGCGGCTCGGTGTTGATGGAGTAGGCACGAGCACGACCACGATCAGAAGAACCAGACTGTCTGCGATAAGACTGCTGAGATGAGTACTGTGAAGACAGGGAAGATCCAGAATATCCTCCCTCGCGCTGGCGCTTCGGCGGTGACGGTTGTGTCGGATTAGTGGCAGCAGCAGTAGATCCAATCGAATAACCCGACATGATCAGAATCTGCTCTACATTTCTGGCAGCCTCAAGTAAGCCAGCAAATGTAGGGTAGCGGACGTTGCTCATAACCCTCCTTATTTCAATATCCAGACCAGCCTCGAATCTGGTCACTTTTCTTTCTTCAGTGTCCACCTGATGAGGCGCAAACAGACTCAGCCTCGTGAATTCTACAGCATATTGGGACACAGTCTTAGTCCCTTGCATCAGCGCCATAAACTTTGCCTCCAATCTTCGGCGCTCATCAGCCGGACAGTATTGCTGAGTGAATAAGTCCGTGAACTCAGCCCAAGTCATTACACTTACTTTTTCCAAGGTTAAAGCATTAACCATGGAATTCCACCACATAATTGCATCGTTTGTGAACATTGCTGTAGCATACCGAACCATATCCTTCTCAGCACAATCGCTGATTCGGAATGTTCTTTCAGTAGCTGTTATCCATTCAAGTGCGGCAACAACATCCCCTAAACCGTTAAACTCCACCGCCCCGTTTCCTTTAAAATCCTTAAACCGACAACCCTTGGGCTTATTAGATGACCCAGTGTTGTCATCTTGTTCCTCATTATTTCCCTCCCTTTCTTTTTCTTTGTTCTTTCTTTTATCTTCTCTTCTCTTAGCATCGGCCTCATCTCGAGCACGAAACTGATCCTGAATCATTTTGTTCTGTTCAGCTATCAAGGCTAGCATCATTTCTCTTGCTTCTTCAGGTGTCATTCCTCCTCCAGACATGTTCTGTAATATAAACATATAATTTGTTTAGCAACATGTCATAAATTTAAAGACACCATTCATTTGTCCCGTATGATAGTGAATCTCTTATACTTACTAGATCGTAACCTATCTTAGTTCAGATCATTACTTAAACCACTACATATCATTACCTAATGTTTGAGATCAAGACCTCACGGACACTTGAATCTCAAACTACTGCTCTGATACCATTTCGTGTGGCACCCTTGCCACAACAACCACCATTTACATAACACCCAGGATTTATCACCAACATGCAATAACATAATGATCTGATAACCTAAATTAAGTGCGGAAGCATTAAAATACGTAAATAAAGTAGTGCAACAGTGTCAAACACCCTACGGTGCTATAAGGTACCAAGTCTAAGTCTACACACCCATTACAATTATTACAATCATCCAGAATATATTACAACATTGTCTCATAACATAATTACCGATTAAATAGTGCCAAGTCTTCCAAATCTTCACCAAAAGACCTAACTAGAAGGTCCGACAGCTGATTTACCCTTTCCTGTAAAATAAAATCAACTGAGGGGTAAGTGAATGCTTAGTGAATACACAGATTTACACATTTTATAAATCCTTATGATGCCCACAAGAGTAGCACCGACGACACACGTCGAGCACTCTCCACGTACACAAAGTACGACACACATGAGTCATCGCTCCTACGAGCCCAAAGCTCGGCATTTAAATCATACCAACTGAGACAGACATAACATCCGGGATGACATACTGCCTACCGGACCTGGAGGGATCAGCTCCAGCGTCATATAGAGCAGTAACATCAGAGCAACAGATGCGACCCACCGGTCCATCGTTAGATGCACAACAAACGAACGGACATGCATCAAATAAGAATGTGCATCTAAATCTACGCAAGTTAGTAGAATTCCAAACAAAAATGAAGCAACATGTCTCAGCAGGCAATAGCAATCATAAAGCAGATATAAACATGCGAAATCATATGTACTCACAGTGGGTGCGTAATTAAATGTTAACCAATATTATTTCTCCGCGGGCTTTCAACCGGATCCACCAAGTACCCCACTGTGGGTTAATCAACACCACAAGGGACCTGTTATATTAATTATAACAATATCATGAGTCAAAAACCGTTTAAATTCATAAGACCATGTTTTGTAAGTTTTGCAATATTTTTCCCCATCTTGGTCTATTGTCCAAATTCATAATACAATTAAGTTGAACCCTTTTCAAGTTTACATCTTGTCCTTTGTATAACCCATGTCATTTTATGTGTTGTTTATGAGTTTCATTCAAAATACTTGAGTTTAGAGAGTAGATTTCTCAATTTTAGGCATTAAACTCGAATTTATTGGTTAGATTCGAACTCACCTTAGAATCTGATGTCTAGATTCGAACCCCATGCATCAGATTCGAACCTATTTCGAGTTTAGGGGATAGATTCGAACCCACCCAACGAATCTAGGGTAGATTCGAAACCCCCATTCGAATCTAATGACACACACTCGAAAACATACTCGAATCTAGTACCAAACTTGAGTTTGTTCTTGCATTTCGACTCTGTTCTTGGCATATTCGAGTTTGTTCATCATTTCAGCTTAAATCCTTCATTTCTAAGCCTCAAATCATCTATATTATCAAGTATGATGCCTAGATTCGATTCTATTATGCATATACTATCATATTCTTGCAAAATTTCAAGCAAAACAAGCTCCAATTTACATAAAATGACAGATTCGAAATTCTAGTTCTTCAAAACCGAAACAACAAACTTAAAAGGGTCGATTCTTACCTCAATTCGTACGAAATCAGAAATCCAATTGCAGATTGTTGTAGTACTCCTCGAGATCTTTCCGTTGACGTATATATCTCGATAATCGGCCGGTCGGTTTGTGAAATAACTTAGAGAGATGTAGAGAGAAAATTCTTAGAGAGAGAAACTAGAGAGAGAGAGAGAGAGAACTATAGAAAATGAGAGGTTTTTGACCATTTTATTCCCATTTTCACCATTTTGCACTTTTCACCCCTCGACTTAACCGGTTCCGTAAAATACTGATTTACTCTTAAAATTATCATTAATAACTTTTAAATTTCTTAATACTCCATAACAATGATTCCGAGTTCAATTTTCTTAAAATAGCAACAAACTTTCTAAATATCCAAAATACATAATAATCGCTCAATTTCAACTTAAATATATATTTTTCCTCTTAATTAGCCAAAATACAATAAAATAAATCCGAGGATGTTACATATATGCAATTCAATTAATTGTCTTCCTTTCATATACCAAGTTAGAACAACTAATGATATCACTATACACTATTTCATAAAACACCCGTTGTTTAACAACTCATTCATTCATTCAAATGTATGATCCACAACCTCTTAATTACAAATGAAAACTGATAATAACATAACATTCGTTCATGCCATAATATGAAAACTTAAGAACAAACACCGTAATGTATTTAGCGCAACATGATTTGGAATTGCACACAAACAATAATTAGCATAACGAAGTACATGCTAACTACCATAAGTGTGTAAAACACAAGGAATTGCTTATCGAATGCTTGATCAATGATCCTTCTGGTTGTTTTCTCCTTCTGGTCGGCTCCAAAAACTCCACTCCGCGTGTGAAAAACGAACATAAGACGAACCCCTAAATTGTGGTAATCGTCCCCTTCAAAAACACTGCTCCCGCAGAAACTGACGCACCAGCGTCGACCCCAGCATCTAGGACGCTGGCAAGGACGCCGCAACCTTGTATCAGGCGTTATGAGGATGCCCATCTTCACATATTTTCCATCTTGATTCGGCATCTGGGACGCTGCCTTGGACGCCGACTACTTCTTAACTTCCCAAGCTATCATTTTGCTTCTTTTCTGTACCTACAACAACCAATTAACATTAACAGTACCAATTTTCTTTCATTTAACACACTAGAACACAGCAAAACACAAAAAAATGTAAGTGATTGATATCACTTATCAACCTCCCCAACTTACACCTTGATCGTCCCGAACAAGGCATTAAAACAGAGCCAAAAGGATAACTTACTTGAATCCCCTAACCTTAAAAGTGTAAAATCCAGGAATGCTAAAAACAGTGATGAAATAAAAACTAAAGCGTTAACATCTTCCAATCCAGTGTCTTTTCTCTCTCACAATAAATCCTTAGCAATTGATTTTTAGCTCAAGGTTACGAGCTGATTTCACTTTAAGCTCGGATGCATGCTTATATTTCACTGAATTGTTTTTTTTTCTCTTTTATTTTCTTTCCTTTCCACTAACACTTGCAATCATGACTTTGTAATAAGTCCATGTAACGGGATTTGGGTCAATTAATCCCAAACAAGATTGTCTTAGGTGATTAGGCATGATAATACCCCACAGACTTAGTTTCCCAAACTTACTAGGCCACGTGTTAGTTTATTCTTTTTTTTTTCTCTTTCTTTTTTTTTCCTTTTCTGTGCAATGCACTGCTCACTCTCCCCCCTATTGCTATCAACTCAAAAGACTTTCTTGGAGAGATATTAACCAAGATCTAAGACATTAACGCTCAGCTTCAATCCACACACACCTTTTAGTATCTCAAAATTTCAAACATTTAAAGCTACAAAATCCAATTCACTTACCCGATTACTCCATGATTCTAATACTTGCATGAGATAATCTAGAGGTAAGAAGCCAAGGATGATCATGATACTAACACTACCCTAACATACATGCATAATTAGAACCAAACAAACCCAAAGTTAACTTAAAAGCTAAGAATGCAATGAAATAACAAAAGCAGAAATGAAACGAAAGTACCAAAATTGAAATTTCCCTTGCAGCTCCTCATTGTGACGGTGGTCAAAAGATACCACTGAAATATGCATTGATCCCTGCTGGTCTCATATTTGTGGTGTAGATGGAGGTTGATGGAATGGTGCCAATAGGAGTGCCCATACCCCTAGCAATAGTGCCAAAATCTAGGGTCTGGTATCTTTCAAATGGCGTATAAGGCATGTCTGCTCTATAGTCTGTGTAGTGTCATAGCTCGTCAAAATATTGCCACTGCTGGCTATACATGTACGCATTAAGAAACGTCCCTGCTCTTACCCCCAAATAGATATCATCCAGCTGCCTTCTTTGTGCTCCTACTTCTGATTGCAACCAATTGAGCTGCCTCCGTTGCTCCTCCATTCTTCTATCCTGACACTGCCACCTCTCTCTTTGCTCACTTCTCATGCTGGCCATCTCTGTCCCTAGGTTGGAAAACATTTGCACAATATTACCCATATCCCGTGCTTCACCTCGTCTAATGGCTCTGCTTTGTTGTCTTCCATTCTCTCTTCATCGGGATATGGCGTGACTACCCCTTTCTTTTTCTTGGTAACATAAATCTCATACCCTTCGTCTACTTCCCGCAATGTTATGTCCTTCATTGATCTTTCCTTGATCCACAGACTCTTCTCCTTGATAATATTTGTAGAGATGGTCTCAGCAATGGCTCCTTTAACTTGAAGAAACTTGGATAACATCCACATGTGAGGGATTACGCGTCTCTCTCGGGTGTTGTACGTATTCCAAAGGTCATCCATCACAATCCAAGCAAAAGACAAAGGCTCCTCTCCAGTCAACAGAGCATGGATGATGCTAACATCCTTAAGCCTCACCTAGCTCAAATCTCCAGATCTTGGCAGAATGTCGGTGATTAAGACTTTGTGAATCACCTTTGCCATCGGCTGCGGTTCACCCCTTCTGAATTCTTTGTACTTTGACACCCGATCCTGCTAAATATCAAATGCTGCTGCCACTTTCTGTTGCCAGACATCATAATACATCATCCCTATCCCTGCTAGATACCCTTCAGTTCGGTAAACGTATTCCTGTCTTACTCCATCCTTGACACAGCCCGTGTCCAATTCAAAAATTTTCATCACATCTGCTGTTGTCATCCTAATCTCTTGGGTTCCTACTCTGCCTATTAACTCGAAATTACTGGCATCTGTTCGCCTACGTAACCTCAGATTGGACATCCATTCTGCAACTACGAACGGGTACAATGATTCTTCCCCCATATCTAAGACTGTCTCCCAACCTAAAGCCTTAAATAACTCTACCACACCATGATTATCAAAATCATCCCTATCAAGCTTCTTCTCACAAATGTACTTAGTGTCTTCCCCCCACTTTTCCATGAACAATTTAGTCGTTATACGTTCATCGTGCTCGGAAAGGAGTTTGGTGCGATCCCATTAAACTGGAGGCCGGATAACAACTCCTGATATGGTCTTCTTCTTCTTTGATATGCTTTTTACCCTTTGAGAAGATGATCGAGACATTTATACCTGCCACACAAATGATAATCCACAGAAAACAATACATATGATGAGTTGACTAAACTTAAACAAACATATATATTCTCCCTGTGTACACCTTGCAACTAGTAGTATCTAAAATGCTGGATTTGACTCCTTGTGATGCATTCCATGCAAAAATCAAAAAATTGGACACTCCCTACCCAACTTAGAAGGGTCATCAGCACATAAATATACCACACATAGGAATAAAACAAAGCAAATAGAGCAAGAAATCCACAACATACGATGATCAGAGAGATGCAAAATAACAATACCCACAGGCATAACACTCAATATTAGGTACAGGACCATTAACAACACATCAAAGAGACACACCTAGATAAGCAAAAGCCAAAGCATGTTGTCACATTGGTTCCAACAAAACAAACAAAGATTTGTCCAAGAAAGTAGTAAGGGGAAAGAGAGTTAAAGTAACTAATACAGACCAAATAGTTTGATGCCACACACGGCATGTTCCATCACAAAAGAAACAAAATTTAAACACGTTCAGCAAAACCCATCACACCAAATCAACATCTTCGTCACGCATTGGGGCCTTACCTTTCATGCTTCTATCCGAGCCCCCAGCCATCCTCACCACCGTCTCTGGCACATCCTCTTTGGGTTCTTCATCTTCCTGCACCGCATGGGCCATTTCATACAACCTGTCCACCTTCTTTCCAGTAGCTCCAAGGTGGGTAAAACTGTCTGTTGCATCTGATTGTAAAGCTTGCATACCATATTCGCAAGATCATACAACGTTTTCTTGACCCCGTCAAGATCAGCGGCAGCCATGGTAGAAGAGGATTCTCCAATTACACGCTTAGGTGGTGGAGTTGGGGATCTAGACCTATCCAAGGTTGTTTCGTAGCCACTCATGAGGTCTCGAATGATTGATTTGTCCCCTGCACGTATGAACCTAGTTCGACTGAACAAAGCCTTCGTGAAATGTTTCTCTCGATCCGGAATAACAAAGAACCTAGGATCAGGTGGCAGTGTGCCCTCAAATCTATTAGCTCCAAAATCATTCTTGGATGAACTAGCTCTATACTGTTGGAAGAGAGTACTGTATTCCAAATGTTTGCCAATGCTAGATGGCTCAAGGATATGCATGGTGTACCGGTCAGCAAATCGTGGACGACCAGAATCTCTTTCACCTTAACAATAGTAGTGTCAGCATTCCTTGGGAGAACGTTGTATAATACAAATTTCCAAAGGACTTTGGCAAGAGGCCTAAGATCTTTACGAGCATAAGTGGTGTAGGACTTTGCTTGAGCAGGGGTCAACTCGAACACCGTAGATGGATAAGTGTGCCAGGTTTTTGGGAGAAACTATAGGGATCTCCTTGCGGCTCCCTTCGTCCCACACCTCATGTTCCAAAACTGACCCATCAGCAGCTGTGGAGTTATCAAATCCTAATATCATTTTGATCCTCTCTGCCGATATTTCAATGTCGTGCCCGCCTACCGAAGCATGTAAAATCATTGGTGCTAACGGTTCTCCTCTCCTCCTCTTCACTGAATCACAAAATTCTTTTACCGCATCTAGGTAAATAATATCCTTTTCCCAATCAATTGCTGCCAACCAAATTAACTTTCCAAAACAGTCAAAGACTCCGTAGTTTTTAAACTCATCCTCGAGTACGTTTTTCTCCAAAAGGAACCTGACATCGGCATCTATTTCAATCACTTCTACACTTTGCTCTGGATCACGGACAGGTGATGGTGTGTGCGAGATAGTCTTCCTCCTCCTCTTTCGAGTGATGCCTGCTGCTGCCTGCTTTTGTTTCTTTACGGAAGCGCATGTCAAGGTGCTAAAGAGGGGTGTAGGGAACAATGGTCAGGTGCGGTGTACTAAATGATGTGCCTAACTAACATCCCACAAAGTTAACTTTACTTTAGATGCACCGTAAGTAAGGCAAGGAATATACGACACACATCTAAAACACCACCTCCCAAACTGAAGTAGCAGAGACGATTCTTAGAAATTAAAGCAACCCCATTCACTCACAGAAATTAAAACAACCCCTCCCCAACTTAGACATGAAGAGTAGGTTACATCCTTTACCCTCTTGAACTCTATTATCAACAACAAGCAAGAAAACCCCAAAGAATAAAAACGCAACTTTACATATACATCCACCTACAGATTCATGGACGACACAAACATTCTAACCATCCTTTATCTATATTACTCCACACACATTCTCATATACCCATGTCACATAACCAAACTCTATGCTCAACATACATCGCCCTTTTAACACAAAACGCTAACTCGGAATTGGAAACCCTAACTTCCTCAAACTTCAAATATGCATGAAATACACGTATGTAGGAAGGATATGTCTTTAAGCATGCATAAACAACATGACAACACTATGAATCACTCAAGCATAGCATGTACCTCAACCGAGTTCTCAAGGAACGATGGAGAACCTTCAAAACAAGAATGTGGTTAGAAAAGCATAATGATCAAGAAATAGTTGGGAGTAGGCAACGAGATGACCAAGAAGAAGTGATAACCGCCTAGCATCCGAAGAGAAGAATGGGAGCGTTTGAGCTGAGAAGAGAACGAAGAAAGCGAGGAGAATGACACCATAAAGGGAAATAATGGGGGCAGGTGAAGTAGCGTCTTACCTGGCGTCGCAGACGGCGAACAAGTGTAGGTGCAGGCGTTTTAAGTGTCGTTAGGATGCAAACCTTCTGTCCTGATATTAATCCAGCATCTCAGACGCTCACTAGAACGCCGTGCCTTTGTGAGCGTTTCGAAGCAGTCCCTTGGCGTCTGACCTAGCATCTCGAATGGTGCCTCAGCGTCTAAAACCCATAAACAGGCGTCTGCCTGATGCTATCGTTTTGTTTGGAACTTATTATCGCCGTCTAGGATGCTCACTTCGACGCCGCTCACTTATGTGCATTCCAAAGTTTGACTTTAGCGTCGAGCCTAGCGTTCTAGACGATGTCGCAACGTCTGAAATCCCAAATGAGCGTCCTTTTTACGTAGTCTCTCGGACTTAATATTAATTCCAGCGTTCTAGATGCTTACTATGACACTGATACTCAAACTTGTTCAATACTTGCGCAAAACCTCTCTAACTTAATCGATAACTGGCACTCCCGCTCATTTCAACATAAATGAATTAAATACACCTTTCTAACAACAATACCAACACAAATAAAAACAACCATTTTCGTAGGGAACACGACTACATTTAGCATGTGTAGCAAGCCTTTAAACCATCCAATTACTTGGATGGACGAGTTAAGTCACGTGAGGGTTTGCAGTGAATATACCCACAAGATTCGTTACCTTCTTAACTTACAGAGATAAATAGGTTGGCTCCTCAAGAGCCGTCACCTCAATCAGCGTTGCTTGTTCACATTCAGCTTTGATAGGACCTTCAACATAGAACTTATGTCTGTGGCCATTCACAATAAATGAGTTCCCAATTTTAGGATCCTTGATTTCCACTGCTCCATTCTCGTACACATGAACAACTTCATACGGTCCCGTCCACTTACTCCGCAGCTTACCTGGAAACAACTTAAGAAGTGAGTTAAATAGCCAAACCTTATTACCAACAACAAAGCTCTTATTTCTAAAATACTTATCATGGAAATGCTTAGTCTTTTCTTTGTAGATCCTTGCACTTTCATAAGCTTCCATTCTGATTTCCTCCAGCTTTGCCAACTGAAATTTCCTCATTTTACCTGCATCAGCAATATCAAACTTAGCATTTCGAATAGCCCAAGTATCACTATGCTCTAATTCCACAGGTCTATTACAAGGTTTCCCGTAGACCAATCTATACGGTGACATGCCAATAGGGGTCTTATATGCAGTCCTGTAAGCCCACTGTGCATCATCTAGCGTTAAGGACCAATCTTTGCGACTAGGCTTTACAGTTTTCTCTAGAATCCTTTTAACCTCCCTATTAGACACCTCAAGTTGACCACTCATCTGTGGATGGTAAGGAGTGGCAACACGATGAGTAACCCCATAATGTTTCAACAAAGTGTGAAATAGAAAATTCTTAAAATAGGTTCCACCATCGCTAATAATAGCCCTGGGAATCCCATGTCGTGAGAAATTGTTCTTTTTTACAAATTTACACACAACTTTGTTATCATTATGCCTTGTTGCCTCAGCCTTAACCCATTTGGACACATAATCCACAGCTACTAAAATGTATTCAAATCCAAAGGAAACAAGAAATGGCCCATGAAGTCTATCACCCAAACATCAAATATCTCTACTTCTAAGATGGGAACCAACGACATTTGATCTCTCTTGTGAATCCCCCCAACATGTTGGCATGTAAGGGAAGATTTGACAAATTCATAAGCATCCTTGGAAAAGGATGGCCAAAATAAACCACGCTCTAAAACCTTAAGGGTCGTATTCTTAGCACTAAAGTGCCCCCCACATGTTATGTTATAGCAATGAGTGAGAATATCAAGTTGGTCTGCCTCCGAAACACATCTTCTAACTATCTAATCAGCACCAATCTTGAATAAGTCAGGGTTGTCCTAGACATAAGCTTGGCCTGTGCGTAGAAACACTTTCGCTGTTGAGATGTCCAATGAGCCGTGTCTTACCTGTCTCAAAATAATTAACTAGGTTAGCAAACTAAGGTAATTTAGACACAAACAAGAGTTGTTCATCAGGAAAAGACTCTTTGATCACATCAATCACATTTGGGGTCACTGTTGGCAGCCTAGACAAGTGATCTGCCACTACATTTTCCGAACCCTTCTTATCTCTAATTTCCAGATCAAACTCTTGTTACAAAAAAATCAACCAGATCAGCCTAGGCTTTGCATCTTTCTTATTCAAGAGGTACTTCAAAGCACTATGATCAGAATAAACTATCACTTTTGCCCCCCATACATAAGCACGAAACTTATCCAATGCGTACACTACTACTAACAACTCCTTCTCTGTAGTAGGATAGTTTTGTTGTGCTTCCGAGAACGTCTTGCTGGCATAATAGATCATGACTGGCTTCTTATCTACTCTCTGTCCCAATACTTCATCCACCGCAAAGTCGCTTGCGTCACACATAATTTTGAACGGCTTGGTCCAGTCCGGTGAATACAAGATAGGAGCATCGGTAAGCTTTGCTTTCAGTAACTCAAATGCGTTCAAACATGCCTCATCAAATACAAACTCTACGTCCTTCACCAGCAAATTACACATTGGTTTGGAGATAGTGCTGAAGTCCTTAATGAATCTCCTGTAAATTATTGTCACACCCCGCTAAAGCGGAAACACGGAATGTAACAGTGATGTGATCATCACATAAGTTAAGAAAACATACCATTCAACATAATAGTTCCAAAATAATACAACCATTTCGAATAAAGGTAAGTTGTTAAAGTTTACAACCATAGCCATTAAATAAATGTTCATGTGCCAAAATAAAGTCTTTCATGAACACACGGCGTCAATGCTTGCACACGCATCACGTAGCATCACTTACTGTTGATTTCCTGAAAAGCATGTCAAAAACGGGTCAACTATTGAAAATAGTTGGTGAGTTCACGGGTTTTGTATGAAACAAACAATTTCAATATCAAAATGTATTTGCAATATGTAATGGTTGTTCAATGTTTGTCTTTGTAGCACAAGGTAATGTAATACACAATGTATATGTAATGAGCCACTACTCAAACCTAAATGTTGACTTTGAATGCCACCATGTGAAAATCACATAAATGTATGTATGTATGATAATTATGCACTCACTAGTACCGCATGAGTGGGTCGTCAACCAAATATCGATATCCATAAAAACCATCCGGCTCATCAAAATGAGTTAACTGAGTAGTGTGTTTGTCGTGTGGACTTACATAGTATATTGTTTGTCACTCATACAAGACTACAAATGCATACGTACCAATGTGCCAAAATGGATGAACAAATGTATGAGTTCATATGTATCATGAATGAATAACAACCATATTGCATAAAATGTATCATATTTGTATGACAAGAGTTTGCATACATTGCATAAACATGATTTCATGTATAAAAGATTGCATGCATTTAAAATGCATCAAATGTTTAAATGATTCGTAACATGCTTTTCACCCCAAAAGATTAAACGGTAAAAGGGGCCGTGAATACTCACAATGGTCCGAGTAAGGTTTTTGCTCAAGTGTCGGTGTAGGTTCGGCGGCTAACTTCTTCCTAAACCACATAAATGATATCTACATTAGTTCGTTGCCTAAATAAGAAAACCGGTAAATTTTACTTAGCGATAAATTGTATACAATGCCCTTATTATTAGGTTTTGATTTGAATGATGTTATTACTCATAATTATTCTGCTTTTTTTTTTTTTAATGATAATAACATTTCATTGCTAAATTGAAAGTTTATAGTTAATAATATAAAAGTATGAAGCTAATTTAGGGGGATTTTGAATAACGCCAAAATGACAAAAATCTGGCAGATTTTTACCCTCTAACTTTAGCCCATTTTCATATAGCAAACTTTATATTTAGCTTCTGGAAAAATTATATGATAAACTTCAATGTCTTAGGAAAATTGTGGTTTAAGATTCATAATTTTTGGAGTTGATTTGCTATATTTAAAAATTTGTACAAAATTATATGTCCAGCACATGGTGCTGTTGCGCACTGTTTGTGCATGGCCATTTTGGATGCTCAAAACTCAACCACTTTGAGTGAGGCCATAGGCATTTGAAAGGTAAGACATAGATCTAACTTTTGACATAAGAATCATCATTATTCACCGAGTATTTTGAGAGATATGATAGTTGGAATATGGGTGATGAATCCGTCAAAATTCGGATCCAGACCTTTACTTACTAGAAAATTCATAGAGGCCAGAATATTTAGTATTTTTGAATGAGGCCAGTTGGGTTGGAAAGCTAACACACATATCTAAATATTATCAGAAGAAATGAAAACATAAAAATGAATATTGCTTGGGGTTATAGTCCACTAAAGTCAGATTAACAATCTGAGCAGTGGCAGATTGTACCCTTAACTTTAATACTTCGTGGAGAATTCATTACACACTGGATCTTGACGAGATCAGTGGTAAATGAAAGCTAACTCTTTAACTTAAACTTCTGAAAAAGAAAAATGGTATTTGGATAAGAAATGAGAGAGTTATGACCATTTGAAGTCGGGTTAAAATCTGCCCAAATATGAACAGCATGTATTCATGAAGGTTCATACATGCATGCCATAAATCCGAGTTTTTTTTTTATAACTAAAATTCATAGATCTAACATGTTTTCATACATGCATGAGTATATTATGAGTTTAAAGTACCAATCACGAGTTTTTCTCATATTAGTTATGAGTTTGTGGTGGTGAACCTCATCAAACACACATGCATGGTTGTTTTGAAGGTTTTTCAAGAACTCTTTTGTTTTTGGCCTTAGGTTTGATCCTTGATTACCATCTTTTACAACATCTAACATGTTTTGATGGTGAATCTACAAACATCAAGTAACAAAACGTTTCTTGAAGAAAAGTTAAAGAAAATGATGTAGAAAATGCTTGAAACTAAAGAAAACTCAAAGAAAATGTGTTGTGTAGTGTATATAACATGTGTAAATCTTCTTACCTTGCTAAAATCCGATTTTTGCCAAGAAATTTTTGGGTTGTTGAGGCTAATTTTTCTGCAGAAAATAGGAGAAAGAAAAGTGTTCTTGGGAGAGTTTAGAGAGAGAGAAAGAAGAGAAATTAGGGAGAGAATTTGAAATTGAAATGATGGTGAAATAGGGAAGTGTAAAGGAAATGATGTATTTAACATTGAAAATGAGAAATTAATTAATTTAGTTTTTTTTTTTTTTTCCTTCCCTATGTTAGCCGTCCAACTTTTTTATTTTTATTTTTTTTGTTAATTAAATATATAAAATTGGTGTAATTGTTTATTAATAGATTTAAGTCTTGAATGGATGCATATAACACCTTTATGCGTTAGTTTCTCATTTTAATATATGTGTTTGATATCAAACTTGTTTTTATAACATTTTATATGTCTTAAGTTTATTTATTTTATTTTATTATTTATATTCTTTATATAATTTTATTTTAGGCAATGTATCAATTCACTAGATATGTGTTTATTTTGTTAAAATGAGTAAGTTATAATAAATTGCATTCCTTTATGTTTACATATGTATTTTAGTATTTCTTTGATGTTTAATTTATTTATTTATCACTTTTGGGCACTGTACAACAATTATCAGTAAATTCTACGCTGCGCGTAGAAAACTAAGCAAACTTAACGAAAATTCTTAATTGTTTGATATTTTGGTTTCTATTCTACGTCTAAGTACTTTATTGGGTATCAAATATGTAACTTAATTAAATATGCCGGTATCTAACCTGAAACGCAAAATTGACGGTTGTCACAGTCTCCCCCTGTTATTTGAATTTCGTCCCGAAATTCTTGTTACTGCTTGTTTTGTTTGTCGTCCTTAAATAAGTGGGGGTATTTGCGTCTCATGAAGTCTTCTCGTTCCCACGTGTATTCGGGTCCACGTTTTGCATTCCAACGGACCTTTACGATAGGAATTTTGCTTCGTTTCAGTTTCTTAACTTCTCTATCAAGGATTTCTACCGGTTCCTCTTGGAAATGTAATTGTTCGCTGACCTTGACTTCTTTGCTTGGAATAACCAGAGGATCATCCTCCACCCATTTCTTCAGGTTTGATACGTGGAATACATTGTGAATATTGCCCAGTTCTATAGGTAGTTCCAACTTGTAAGCTACGGGGCCGATCTTTTTCAAGATCTTGTATGGCCCGATGTACCTGGGACTTAGTTTGCCTTTGATTCCAAACCGTATCTCCCCTTTCCATGGGGAAACCTTCAAAAGTACTTTGTCTCCTACTCGAAAAGCGAGCGGTTTTCTGCGTTTATCGGCATAACTCTTCTGGCGATCCATTGCAGCTCGAAGTCTATCCCGAATAATCGAGATCTTTTCTGTTGTCTCTTGGATGAGTTCGGATCCGGTCATCTGCTTGTCTCCGATCTCTAACCAACTCAAGGGTGAACGACACTTTCGCCCATAGAGAGCTTCGTAGGGCGCACACTTGATGCTAGTATGGTAGCTGTTGTTGTACGAAAATTCTACCAAAGGTAGATGTGCATCCCAATTACCACTGAAGTCCATAACACATGCCCTAAGCATGTCCTCTAATGTTTGTATCGTTCGCTCACTTTGCCCGTCAGTCTGAGGATGGTAAGCAGTACTTAGATCAATTCTGGTTCCCAGAGCTTTCTGTAGTGAACGCCATACTCGTGATGTAAACCGGCTGTCCCGATCCGAAATGATGGCGATTGGAACTCCATGTCAAGCTACGATCTCATTGATGTAAATCTGTGCAAGCTTCTTCACCTTATAACTGTTTCGGATAGGAATAAAATGAGCAGATTTTGTTAACCGGTCTACGATAACCCAAATTGCATCATGTCCTCTTGTCGTTCGTGGCAATTGTGTGATAAAGTCCATAGTCACCTTTTCCCATTTCCACAGGGGAATCTCAGGTTGTTGCAATAATCCAGAGGGTTTCTGATGTTCGGCCTTGACTTTAGCACAAGTCAAGCATCTCCCAACGAATTGCGCAATGTCTTTCTTCATTCCGGGCCACCAGTAGGATTCTTTCAAATCCTTATACATCTTGTCTGCTCCTGGATGAATCGAGTATCGGGACTTATGCGCTTCTACTAAGATTAATTCTCTTAGATCGCGAACCTTTGGAATCCAAACTCGGTCTTTAAAATAAAGTACGTCATCCGACTTAGTTTCCAATATTTGCTCAAACTTGTGTGATCCTTCGGCCTTCACGTTTTCCACCAAAAGTGCTTCCCTTTGAGCTCCAAGAACTCGAGTACGAAGGTCTGTTTGCTCCACTATTGTTCCTTCTGCCGAGAATCGTGTCGACTTATCGTTCGAGATCTCAGTTGTTATAGGGGTCATTAATCCGACTCTTCTTGTATGGCTTTTCACATCGCAGTCGTAGTCACTGAGCAATTCCATCCATTTCGTCCGTCGAATGTTATCCTGCACCAACATTCCTAACGCTCGGACTTTTGTGGGCTTCGTTCTTTCCTTTCTGCTTAGCGCATCGGCTACTACATTGGCCTTCCCCGGGTGGTACCGAATTTCACATTCGTAATCGCTGAGTAACTCAACCCATCTCCTTTGCCTCATGTTGAGAAGTTTCTGATCTAGAATATGTTGAAGGCTTTTGTGGTCGGTGAAAATCGTGCACTTTGTACCATACAAGTAATGTCTCCAAATTTTGAGTGCAAAGACCACTGCTCCAAACTCTAGATCATGAGTCGTATAATTCTTTTCGTGGACTTTAAGTTGTCTTGAGGCATAAGCTATGACTTTGTTTTTCTGCATTAGAACACATCCCAAGCCTTGGTGTGAAGCATCACAATAGACAACAAAGCCATCGGTTCCTTCAGGTAATGCCAAAATCGGTGCGTTACACAGCTTCTTCTTCAAAAGCTGGAATGCTTCTTCTTGCGGTTCTTCCCATGCAAATTTTTGCTCCTTTTGAGTTAGCATCGTTAATGGTTTAGCAATTTTGGAGAAGTTCTCAATAAATCGCCGGTAGTAGCATGCTAAACCCAAAAATTGACGGATCTCCGTAGGGGTTCTCGGTGCTTCCCACTTCTTGATTGCTTCAACTTTTGCAGGGTCTACCTAAATTCCCTTCTCGTTCACTATATGACCAAGAAATTGTACTTCCCTCATCCAGAAGTCGCATTTAGAAAACTTGGCATACAATGTTTCCTTTTTGAGTAGCTCCAGTATTAACCTCAAATGTTGCTCATGAGCTTCCTTACTTTTTGAATAGATCAAAATGTCATCAATAAAGACTATGACAAATTTATCCAAGTAAGGTCTACAGACTCTGTTCATTAGATCCATGAACGCCGCTGGTGCATTGGTTAACCCGAAAGGCATAACGAGGAACTCAAAATGACCGTATCGGGTTCGGAAAGCTGTCTTTGGAGTATCCTCCTCTCGAACTCTTAATTGATGGTATCCAGATCGAAGATCTATTTTAGAGAAATATGATGCTCCTTGCAGTTGGTCAAACAAGTCATCTATTCGAGGTAAGGGGTATCGGTTTTTGATTGTTAGCTTGTTTAACTCCCTATAGTCTATGCACATCCGGAATGAACCATCCTTCTTCTTGACAAATAGGACCGGGGCTCCCCAGGGTGAAGAGCTAGGTCGGATAAAACCTTTGTCAAGAAGTTCCTGCAGTTGATCAGACAACTCTTTCATTTCCGCCGGTGCCAAACGGTAAGGTGATTTGGCTACGGGTGCCGCTCCTGGAACCAAATCGATATGAAATTCGACTTGTCTCAAAGAAGGTAATCCGGGTAAATCTTCCGGGAAGACTTCAGGATAGTCTTTTACTACAGGAATTTCCTGGAGTTGCTTCTCTTTTATCCTTTTGTCAACCGCATGTGCTAAGAAAGCACAACACCTCCTCTTAAGGAATTTTCGTATCTTCATACAAGAGACGATCTTTAAATTCCTATTCGGCTTATTCCCCTGTATAATAAAGGTTTCTCCATTCTCAAGGGGTAATTTGATAATCTTTTCAGAACAACAAATTTCTACCCCATGTTTGGATAGCCAGTCCATACCTACCACCACATCAAAGCTTCCTAATTCGATTGGAATGAGGTCAATTTTGAACATCTTACCATCTAGGTTCAAGCTACAATCATTTAAAATAACATCGACCTTAGTTTCTTGACCATTAGCAAACTCAATCACGTAGGGATCATTTAAGTTCGTTGCATTCACATTAATCATGGGGCTAAAATCAGTCGAAATAAAACTTCTATTTGCCCCTGAATCAAATAATATAGATGCATAGTGGTCGTTTAAGAGGAATGTACCAGTCACCACGTTAGGGTCTTGCCTTGCCTCCTCAGCTCCTAGAGCATAGGCCCTTCCTCTAGCTTGCCTATCTGGATTGCGGTTGTCGCCTGTACCCTTGTTCAGCTTTGGGCATTTATTCCTGAAGTGCTCTTGACTCCCGCACTCGTAGCAAGCCCTTTTTCCCTCCTTATTTTCATTCTTCTTCCCGTCATTGCCCGTTTTGCAGTACTTAGTTGGGTGGCCTGTCTTCTTGCAGTTTGAGCAGTAAGCACACCTCCCTTCATGATGATAATTGCATTTGGTGCACTTTGGAAGTCCACCGTGATACCGCTTTGTTTCCTGAACATTGACTCCATAGTTGGTTCCCAACTTCTGACTCTTCCCTGAGTTCTGCATGTGTCCTTTCCCTTTTTGGTTTTCCGCCTTCCTTTTACCAATCTCCATCTTTCCCAGCGACCCCGCTCTGATTGCATCATTAGTCAAACTTGTGGCCAGATCCACAGCACTCTGAATTGTTGCAGGTCTTGCAGCAATAACCATACCTCTGATCTCCGGAGCTAACCCATGAATGTAGCGCTCGATCCGCTTCTCCTCCGGGGTAACCATGTGAGGGACTAGTCTTGCTAAATCATGAAAACGGTGGGTGTATTGATCTATTTCCTTCCCTATCATGGTATGATTCCATAATTCAGCTTCGAGTTTCTGTATTTCGCTCCTCGGGCAGAATTCCTTGGTTAGGAGACCAGTGAACTCCTCCCATGGAATTTGATTAGCCGCATCACGACCACGGTTGCGAATTTGCAGATTCCACCATGTTAGAGCCCGATCTTGGAACCTTGCAGTTGAGAATTTGACTTTACAGTCCTCCGCACATTGACTAATGTTCAGCACAGCCTCAATGTGTTCGATCCATGTTATCAGCCCGGTCGCTCCTTCCGTCCCATAGAATTCCTTCGGCTTACAAGACATGAATGCCTTGTATGACCTCTCGTTGTTAAGAGTGTTAGTTGCTTCGTTGATGGGTCTGTTGTTTGGACCTTGACCTCCAGCTATCCCAGTGTTAATTCCAGCAGTCACTTGGGTCACTATGCTGGGGATCGCATCTCTGATGTGTTGGCCTATCAGCTGATCCAGATTGGATTCATTTCCCGAGTTACGTGTACTCCTTCGGGGAGGCATAGTTCTGGCATCCAAATTACAATATTTGTTTAGAATTGGTTATGTGTATAAACTTTTCAAACATCATCAGGTTGAAATATATATGTACGATTTATTTTCATCTAAAACATAAACTTAGAACACATGTTTCATACGAAATTTCAGCATTACATCCCAGAAATAACATTCAAAGTTCACATTTCAGTTAAAACATTAAATAGTACATCAAAAATCTGAAAGTTCATATGTTACTTAAGCATACATTACATCTGAAATTTAAAAAGTCATAACTTGCTAAAAAGTAGCATTACATCCTTCAAAATAATTGGTTCACAATGTTTGTTTTAAAATAAAAAGTAAAGATGAAATGCTTTTTCCGAAAGTAATCGTAGCTGCCAACTCTAAGTCCGTGCCCATATGACCGCCAAAAGAACCACGAACATGATGCACATGATCCCCAAAATCAGACAAAGGTAATCATCATGTCTCCTGGTGGCCATCCGGGCCTCATCCGCAGCCCTACTAGATCATGCGACCGTAGAGAGCACATCATCAACTACCTTGGTCATGGTCACCGTCGCCTGCTGCTGCTGCACCAACCCCATCCTACAGTCCCTAAGGGATAAGTCCATGGTATGCAACCTCCGTGCCTGCTCCCATACCACCCTAGGCATGCTGCCTGCTGGCGGTCCCATGACTGGCTGGGATACTCTAGCAGTCTCAGGGGGTGGAGCCCTCATTGCTGCCCTAGCAGGTATCGGCACACTCTTCCTAGCAGTCACCCGGATACGGGGCCCTCGATGTGCTGGAGGGGGGCCTACCGGTGCTGGCTGGGGCAACACAGTCCTAGGTGTAAACCGCGGGTCCGGGCTCGGAGTATACTCACTAGACTCCTCCTCTTCGTGTTCCGAAGGGTCCTCTTCCTCTTCGTGTTCCGAAGGGTCCTCTTCCTCCTCGGAAATCCTCGGGTTGTTGTCCGGACGTCCCGTGATATAACCCGATGCGTCAGCCGAATACGAAGTGCGAGATGATGATGGGCGTGACATGGTGCTAAGAAAATGAAGCGCAAGTTTTTGTTGCTAAATATGTATCCATCTCATATGTAAGGCAAGTATTCTCGTATGTCACATTCTTACTTCTAAAGTATACACTTAATGTCTAAGGCATACGGGGTTATGCAATAATCACACACATGCAAAATGTTAAACTTTCGTTGTAAATGCTTAACATATGTAAATTACTTTATCATACTCCTAGCGTAACTATTTCAAGTCTGGCATTATCTTTCTTTATTAAACAAAGTTGATCAGGCTTTGTTTAATGCAGTCCGATAATGCCACACTTGTCATAATTATACTAGTAATATGAAAAATAATTTGAAAATTGTTTCGGGCTAATGGTTATAGTTTAAATTTTTCTAAGAAAAACTTGGTATTCTCTATAACCTGAGGCTTTGATACCAAAAACTGTCACACCCCGCTAAAGCGGAAACACGGAATGTAACAGTGATGTGATCATCGCATAAGTTAAGAAAACATACCATTCAACATAATAGTTCCAAAATAATACAACCATTTCGAATAAAGGTAAGTTGTTAAAGTTTACAACCATAGCCATTAAATAAATGTTCATGTGCCAAAATAAAGTCTTTCATGAACACACGGCGTCAATGCTTGCACACGCATCACGTAGCATCACTTACTGTTGATTTCCTGAAAAGCATGTCAAAAACGGGTCAACTATTGAAAATAGTTGGTGAGTTCACGGGTTTTGTATGAAACAAACAATTTCAATATCAAAATGTATTTGCAATATGTAATGGTTGTTCAATGTTTGTCTTTGTAGCACAAGGTAATGTAATACACAATGTATATGTAATGAGCCACTACTCAAACCTAAATGTTGACTTTGAATGCCACCATGTGAAAATCACATAAATGTATGTATGTATGATAATTATGCACTCACTAGTACCGCATGAGTGGGTCGTCAACCAAATATCGATATCCATAAAAACCATCCGGCTCATCAAAATGAGTTAACTGAGTAGTGTGTTTGTCGTGTGGACTTACATAGTATATTGTTTGTCACTCATACAAGACTACAAATGCATACGTACCAATGTGCCAAAATGGATGAACAAATGTATGAGTTCATATGTATCATGAATGAATAACAACCATATTGCATAAAATGTATCATATTTGTATGACAAGAGTTTGCATACATTGCATAAACATGATTTCATGTATAAAAGATTGCATGCATTTAAAATGCATCAAATGTTTAAATGATTCGTAACATGCTTTTCACCCCAAAAGATTAAACGGTAAAAGGGGCCGTGAATACTCACAATGGTCCGAGTAAGGTTTTTGCTCAAGTGTCGGTGTAGGTTCGGCGGCTAACTTCTTCCTAAACCACATAAATGATATCTACATTAGTTCGTTGCCTAAATAAGAAAACCGGTAAATTTTACTTAGCGATAAATTGTATACAATGCCCTTATTATTAGGTTTTGATTTGAATGATGTTATTACTCATAATTATTCTGCTTTTTTTTTAATGATAATAACATTTCATTGCTAAATTGAAAGTTTATAGTTAATAATATAAAAGTATGAAGCTAATTTAGGGGGATTTTGAATAACGCCAAAAAGACAAAAATCTGGCAGATTTTTACCCTCTAACTTTAGCCCATTTTCATATAGCAAACTTTATTTTTAGCTTCTGGAAAAATTATATGATAAACTTCAATGTCTTAGGAAAATTGTGGTTTAAGATTCAAAATTTTTGGAGTTGATTTGCTATATTTAAAAATTTGTACAAAATTATATGTCCGGCACATGGTGCTGTTGCGCATTGTTTGTGCATGGCCATTTTGGAAGATCAAAACTCAACCACTTTGAGTGAGGCCATAGACATTTGAAAGGTAAGACATAGATCTAACTTTTGACATAAGAATCATCATTATTCACCTAGTATTTTGAGGGATATGATAGTTGGAATATGGGTGATGAATCTGTCAAAATTCGGATCCAGACCTTTACTTACTAGAAAATTCATAGAGGCCAGAATATTTAGTATTTTTGAATGAGGCCAGTTGGGTTGGAAAGCTAACACACATATCTAAATATTATCAGAAGAAATGAAAACATAAAAATGAATATTGCTTGGGGTTATAGTCCACTAAAGTCAGATTAACAATCTGAGCAGTGGCATATTGTACCCTTAACTTTAATACTTCGTGGAGAATTCATTACACACTGGATCTTGACGAGATCAGTGATAAATGAAAGCTAACTCTTTAACTTAAACTTCTGAAAAAGAAAAATGGTATTTGGATAAGAAATGAGAGAGTTATGACCATTTGAAGTCGGGTCAAAATCTGCCCAAATATGAACAACATGTATTCATGAAGGTTCATTCATGCATGCCATAAATCCGAGTTTTTTTTTTATAACTAAAATTCATAGATCTAACATGTTTTCATACATGCATGAGTATATTATGAGTTTAAAGTACCAATCACGAGTTTTTCTCATATTAGTTATGAGTTTGTGGTGGTGAACCTCATCAAACACACATGCATGGTTGTTTTGAAGGTTTTTCAAGAACTCTTTTGTTTTTGGCCTTAGGTTTGATCCTTGATTACCATCTTTTACAACATCTAACATGTTTTGATGGTGAATCTACAAACATCAAGTAACAAAACGTTTCTTGAAGAAAAGTTAAAGAAAATGATGTAGAAAATGCTTGAAACTAAAGAAAACTCAAAGAAAATGTGTTGTGTAGTGTATATAACATGTGTAAATCTTCTTACCTTGCTAAAATCCGATTTTTGCCAAGAAATTTTTGGGTTGTTGAGGCTAATTTTTCTGCAGAAAATAGGAGAAAGAAAAGTGTTCTTGGGAGAGTTTAGAGAGAGAGAAAGAAGAGAAATTAGGGAGAGAATTTGAAATTGAAATGATGGTGAAATAGGGAAGTGTAAAGGAAATGATGTATTTAACATTGAAAATGAGAAATTAATTAATTTAGTTTTTTTTTTTTTTCCTTCCCTATGTTAGCCGTCCAACTTTTTTATTTTTATTTTTTTTGTTAATTAAATATATAAAATTGGTGTAATTGTTTATTAATAGATTTAAGTCTTGAATGGATGCATATAACACCTTTATGCGTTAGTTTCTCATTTTAATATATGTGTTTGATATCAAACTTGTTTTTATAACATTTTATATGTCTTAAGTTTATTTATTTTATTTTATTATTTATATTCTTTATATAATTTTATTTTAGGCAATGTATCAATTCACTAGATATGTGTTTATTTTGTTAAAATGAGTAAGTTATAATAAATTGCATTCCTTTATGTTTACATATGTATTTTAGTATTTCTTTGATGTTTAATTTATTTATTTATCACTTTTGGGCACTGTACAACAATTATCAGTAAATTCTACGCTGCGCGTAGAAAACTAAGCAAACTTAACGAAAATTCTTAATTGTTTGATATTTTGGTTTCTATTCTACGTCTAAGTACTTTATTGGGTATCAAATATGTAACTTAATTAAATATGCCGGTATCTAACCTGAAACGCAAAATTGACGGTTGTCACAATTATGGCATGCCCTAGGAATGATCTAACACCTTTCACACTTGTTGGTGGTGGTAATGACGATATAAGCTGAATCTTTGCTTTATCCACCTCCATTCCCTTCTCAGAAACCACATGACCTAGTACAATTCCTTTTGACCGTAGAATGGCTTTTCTCCCAACTCAACACCAAATTAGTTTCAGTGCACCTCTTCCGAACTTGCTCTAAGTGTGTAGACATCGTTCAAACGTGTTGTCGAAAATGGAGAAATCGTCCATAAAGATTTCCAAAGAACCTCCTATCATGCACCTCTGAAAAGTAGCAGGGGCATTACACAGCCCAAATGACATTCACCGATAAGCAAACGTCCCATAAGGATAAGTAAACGTGGTCTTCTCTTGGTCATTAGGATGGATTGGAATCTGATTATACCCCGAATAACCGTCTAGAAAACAGTAATATTTCTGCCCGGCTAGCTTTTCAACAATCTAGTCTATGAAAGGTACAGGGAAATGGTCGTTCGATGTGGCTGCGTTCAGCTTCTGTAGTCTATGCATACCCTCCAGCCAGTTACTGGTCTAGTTGCAATCTGACCATCCACAGTATTGATCACTGTTACCCCGAACTTTTTAGGCACGGTTTGTGTGGGACTGACCCATTAGCTGTCAGAAATTGGGTAGATAATACCCGCATCCAACCATATTAGCACCTCCTTCTTCACTACTTCTCTCAGATTTGGATTTAGCCTTCTTTGTGCATCCCTTGAAGGTTTAATATCAGCCTCAATTCTGATTCAATGCATGAAAATCGTGGGACTTATCCCCTAAAGATTAGAGATTGTCCAACCCATGGCTGCCATATGTCTCCCCAAAACCTCAATTAATGCTTTCTCTTCAACCTATGACAAATCTAAAGCTATAGTCACCTGCAAGCTTTCATGTGGCCCCAATTATACATACTTAAGATGGGTAGGTAAAGCTTTGAGTTCCAAAGTGGGGACTTGCTCTAGAGAAGGTTGTAATGACTCAGGAAGATTTTCAGGTAGCTTGTCAAACTTTAACGACCACGGAGGCTGCCTATCCTGCTTTGTCCCTACGACCATCTCCTCTAGGCTCATCAACCATCCCTATTCAACCTATTCCTGCTCTTGACATGACAACACATAATCCAATTCATCCCTGCTAGTCATCAATGGTGCGTGGGATCCTGCTAACTCATCAATACAATAAACCAAGTAGCACTCTGAATCAAAAGAAATGTTACGGACTGCATTAAAAACAGTCAATTTAAGCTTCCTATTCCAAAAAGCCAAGTCTAAGAAACCCATCATAAAATTTAATTTGGCATTTATGATAGCATAAAATGGCCTGCCCTAAATAATTACAGGTAGCGTATCCTGACTCCAATGATCTGGATCCAACACAAGAAATCTACCGGGTAATAGAAATCTTCAACTTTTACAATCACATCTGTTAACATACCCCTTGGAACCTTAGTAGATCGATCAGCTAGCTGTAACACCACATCAGTGGGTTTTAGGCTTCCAAATCATGCTGATCAAATAAGTTTCTAGGGAGTATGCTAACACTCGCTCCTAGATCTAGCAATGTTGTCTTAAACCTAACATCAGCAATAGTGACAGGAATGAGAGGTAAACCTGGATCCTTTAGCTTTGGCAGTAGAGAACTCGAGACTATGGAAATTACCTGCTCCGTAAGTTTGATTTGCTTTGGCAAAGCCGTATTGAATTTGCGCTTTTGAGAACACAAGTCCTTCAGAAATTTAGCATAGGCCGAAAATTGTTGCAAGGCTTTAACCAACGGAATGTTAGTCTTCACTTGGTTGAACATCTCCCATAGCTCCTCTATCTGCGTCCCTTTCTTCCCAAAAACCGGCCTACTTGGACTCTCTAATGCGGACGGATACAAAGGTGTTGGTTTTGGCCTTGGTTGTTCTTCCTCCCCCACTACAACTTCTTCAAACTGGACTTTCCTTTTCAACTTGACCTCTAGCTCAGATTCTGAATGTGGGATTGATTTCCGACCATCAACTACCTCATCAACCTCGCTCTCCATTTCTTCCACTTCCGACATGACTACCTTGTTATCTACCTTCTTCCCACTACGTAAGGTAGTCACCTTATGCAGCTCACTAACTTCATTCAGCTCCTCCACTTCATTTGCTGATTGTTTCTCTTTGCCCTTGGAATGAGAAGGATTCACTCGAGTGTTACTTTGCAGTCTAGCCTTGTCTCTTTTCGTGAGCTGATCCGCAATCTGCCCCATCTGCTTTTCTAGACTGGCCATAGACTTCGATTGAACATACGATTGCTGCTTCAGATAGTTCAACAGTTGATCCATCTTTGAATCCTTTGGAGCTTCTTGGGCTGCTGGTTCCTTCTCCTCTTTTGTACCAGATGATGTACCACCGTAGAAGTTTCTATTCTGCTGGTATCTATTCCCTTGATCAAATCTGGGCTTTGCATATTCATCTCCTCTCTGGTCATCCCTCCAACGAAAGTTAAGATGACGCCTCCACCAAGGATTGTAGGTTTCTGAGTGAGGGTCTAACCTATCTTGTCGTGGTCGAAATCCAGAAATCCACCATCTTGCTCCCCTTGTACATGAAAATAAAACTCTAATGTATCAGTATGCTCTCCACATGTAACACACATAATAGGAGCTCTATATTCTTTCTGTTCTTTCCTCATCAAGGCATCCATCTTTTTACTAAGGGCCTCCATATTCGAAGTGACATCTCTCTTCCATGCATTATCAATTTCAAAAACTTGGACTCCAATCGATGTACCAGAGCTAGCTTGTTGCCAACTGTGCAAGTAACTCCTATACTTCATCATGTTCCTTAGCCAAGAATGTACCGCCCAATGTTGCTGTGATCATATTCTTGCTCTCCTGACTAATGCCATCAAAGAAGTTTTTCACCAACATCCACTTAGACACCTCATGATATGGGCATGCTCGCATCATCTCATTCAATCTCTCGAATGCATCGTGGAACTGCTCCCATGGTTTCTGCTTAAAGCTTGTAATATTGTTCCTCTTTTCGGTGGTTTTACTAATTGAGTAAAACTCGTTAAGGAAAGCCCTCTTCATCTCTTCCGAATTACGAATGTTGTTTGCAGGCAATGAGGTGAACCAATGTTTTGCCTTTTCCTTCAAAGAAAAATGGAACAATCTCAGTTTGATGGAATCCACGGGTAGCCTCTGTACTCTATTTTCCTTGCATATAGATGAAAATTCGGCTAAGTGATCGTATGGCTCTTCGCTCTTTGTTCCATGAAATTGACGAATAATGCTGAACACGTGAGCCTTTATTTCCGGCTCATTATCAACTTCTGGGTATTGGATAGGTGACATATCAGGTAAGTCACCCGGCCTGTAATGGGACTCAACAGTCCTCTTGTAATCCCCCATATCTTCGTGGGAATCACTATCACTTTCGGATTCCTCCTAATGTACATATTGCCCTTCTGAGTTATATGTCTCCGTTGCACATCAATCACCGGCAAGTTCACCACTACTCCAATATCCTTTATGTAGCTTTCTCAATGAACGTGTAGTTCTTTCTATCTCTGTTTCGTACTACAATGGAGAAGTTCTCCCAGAGCGACGAGTATGCATATAACTGAGATACACACACAACGTGAAGATTCTGAACTTGTTGTTAAGAATGTTTAAGAAAAATAGAAATAACTAAATTGACTGAATTAAATAAAAGAAAACAAAAAGGAAATAACTAGCTACTATAAACAAGAATATTTACATAAACAGTTACTCCAAACTATTTAACAAACGCTGTCAATCCCCGACAACGTCTCCATTTTGATAGACCCAGTCGTATGAGTACCAAAAAAATAACCTAAAACACACTATATAGATAGGGTAAGTGGGATCGAATCCACAGGGAAAGTCAGGTCGTTAATTTAGCTTTCAAGACTGTTTGGATTGAAATTGTAATCATTTGCTTTGAATTAGTAAACTACTATTGATTGCTACTATTGCAGTTTAACACGAAAGAGTTGAATTATAGAGTTTCATATAGGGAGAATAGGTGCTTGCTCTCTTGTTGTACATATTATGGCAATTCAGAATGTTCAAGATACAATTTTCATGGGAATGAACTCGACTTCACAACCGATGCTCTTAAGACAACGTATACTGCTCAATTAGTTGTCTTCCTTTCTCATAATAAGTTAGCACAACCCATGATATCAATATAAACTGTTTCATACAACATCCATTGTCTAATCAAGTTCATGCATTCAAACGTATTCAAGATAACAGTTTCCATGTAAATGAATTGGATTCCATAACCAATGTTCTTAAGACAATATATGCAATTCAAATAATTAGCTTCCCTTCTTATACCATGTTAGAACAACTAATGATATAACTATACACTGTTTCATACAACACCCGTTGTTTAACAACTGATTCATTCATTCAAATGTATGATCCACAACCCCTTAATTCCAAATGAAAACTAAAAATAACATAACATTCGTTCATGTCATAATATGCAAACTTAAGAACACACACCATAATGTATTTAGCCAATCATGATTTGGACTTGCACACAAACAACAATTAGCATAACGAAGTACATGCTAACTACCACTTCTGTGTAAAACACAAGGAATTGGTTGCCGAATGCTTGATCAATGATCCTTCTTGTTGTTTTCTCCTTCTGGTCGCCTCCAAAAACTCCTCTCCGTGTGTGAAAAATGAACGTAAGGACGAACCCCCTAAATTATGGTAACCGTCCACTTCAAAAACACTGCTTCCACAGAAATTGATGCACCAGCATCGACCCCAGAGTCTAGGATGCTTGCCAGGACGCCACAACCTTGTATCCACTGTTATGAGGACGCCCATCTTCTAAAATGACATATTTTCCATCTTGATTAAGCGTCTGGGACGCTGCCTTGGACGCCGACTACTTCTCAACTACACAAGCTATCATTTTGCTTCTTTTCTTGCCAATTACCTACAACAACCAATGTACATTAGCAGTACCAATTTTCTTGAATTTAACACACTAAAACACAACAAAAACACCCAAAAACATAAGTGAGTAATATCACTGATCAACCATGCTGTGTGCATCAGGTTTACCTTCATCATTTTGGGCTGAAGCTGTCAACACTCCCTGCTTCACTCAAAACAGATCCTAAGTGGTGAAAAGGTTCAACAAGACTCCTTATGAGTTAATCAAAGGGAGAAAGCTAAATATAAGCTATTTCCATGTGTTTGGATGCCCTTGCTTCACTCTTAATCAGAGGGATCAGCTGGCAAAATTTGAACCCAAAGCTGATGAAGGTGTGTTTGTTATATATTCTGTTGTTTCTAAAGCCTATAGAGTATACAACTACAAAAGAAATGTGAGAGATGAATCTATCAATGTCACATTTGAGGAGTCCAGTAATGCCTTCACGAAAGCTGTTCCTGAATTAGTTTCAGGAGAGTTTAGCTTTGATGATCTAATGCATTCAAATGACCAGGAAAAGGACTCAAAAGCTTCCACTTCACCCAGAGTGGAACATGTTAACCACAATGGTCATGATGATGATTATGTTGATACACCCTGTGTGAATAAGTGTACTGACATAGTTAATGCACCATGTCAAGAACCAATCAATGCTGATTTTTCAAAATCCTCTGCTTATATATTCAACAATAGAGCTCCATGTTCAACAGAGTCAAGATAACAGTGTGTCTGAAAATATTGAAAATTATTCTGCAAGACCTGATGAAAATGAAAATGATTCTGGGGAATCACCATTGAAACATGATCCTAAGTGGATCAGGTGTCACCCCGATGATCGAATAATTGGTGACATCAACAAAGGGGTACACAAAAGATGCGACAGCTTAGGAAACTTTTGTATGTTTTCTAGCTTTGTTTCCCTAGTAGAGCCTAAGAAAGTAGATGATGCACTTAAAGATGCCAATTGGATCACTGCCATGCAAGAAGAGCTCAATCAGTTTGAGAGGAAAAAAGTATGGAAGTTGGTCCCTGTTCCTAAAGGTAAAACTATAATTTGCACCAAATGGGTTTTCAGAAACAAAATGGATGAGCAAGGTCATGTCATAAGAAATGAGGCAAGACTGGTTGCTCAAAGCTATAGAAAAGAAGAAGACATAGACTATGATGAAACATATGCTTCAGCGGCCAGGTTACGAACAATTCGTCTGTTTCTAGCCTATGTTGCCCACAAGAGCATGAAGGTACTCCAAACGAATGTCAAGAGTGCATTTTTGAATGGTAAGCTGCAGGAAGAGGTATATGTGAAGCAGCCGCCAGGTTTTGAAAGTGAACTACATCCAGGTTTTGTCTAAAAGTTGACAAAGCTCTTTACGGTCTACAACAAGCCCCTAGAGCCTGGTATGACACTCTTGTTGATTTCCTTATGAGCAATGGTTTTTCCAGAGGTAAAGTGGATAACATATTGTTCATAAAGAATGTGAAAACTAATATTATGCTTGTTCAAATATACGTGGATGATTGACGGGCTGTCATTGTGACCCGCAGAAATAATCCTTATATCCACAGTTTAGCTTAGAGAAGTAAGGGTCGAATCCGCAGGTAGTGCGTTTGTAATTAGGGTTAGATGGCTCGCTTGTGAGTTTTATTTGAAGCACTTAAAATCGTGAATTGGTTGAATTGCATGATTGGTTTAGATCAATGACCTACTATTACTTTGTGACTAAAAATAATGGCAAATGACTAACGCAGTATATTAACAATAAAGTGAATGATAACCATTGACAGAATCACCATGGCATAAGTATTACTCACTCAAATTTCAAGCAACAAGTACATAGACATAATTAATTGCGCTATTAAATTACTCATACATGTTTTAACCAATAACTCTCGGCATAGTGCATGCAATATTCATTACTTGTCTTAATCCCTTAGCTAATGGACTCGACACAAATAATAATACTAGTACGAACTATCATGCTTTTACCAATCTATTCATACAATCATAATCATAACCGAATGCTTATCGTTTGCATACACATAGAATATCTAAATCAATACGAATACATCAAAACAAATAGAAACTCAAGTAAAGTAAACTTAGCCGTAGATCCTCCGCAAACGGGTAAATAGATTAGCCGCTCATCGTATGTTCTTCAATAGTGTAGATCTGAGACATCTTATAGCTTGCGAATCACCGTCTCCGTACTTTTATCGTGAATCCACTCCGGCAGGGCTTCGCCAACTATTTTTACACGTTCGGGACTCCTTCAAATGATCACCATCGACCTCTATTTATAGAGGAAGTGGATTTAGGGTTTCTGGTATCAAAAATGTGTTTTTGCATCGACCCAGCGTTGGGCAAGCGAAGGACTGCGCCCGCGGTACGGCCAACCTACGCTGAGGGTACGATGGATGTTTTTTAGAGTTTTTACGCCGCACAAGCGTAGCCCGGGCGTAGCCCTGAGCCCCCATGCGCCCGGGGGTACGCCAGCCTGCGCCGGAACTGATCTGGAACTTTTGGAGCATAGGGGGGGCGTAGACCTGGGGCGTAGCCCTTCTCCCCGACCTGCTCGGTTCACTCTGAATGATCTCGTGGTGCTTTGAAATGACTTCCGGACCCTGAAACGCAAATATTTTGTAAAAATATGATAGTTACAAAGTAAACGTGCATATATGAGACTTTAAAACTACTGAAAACACACAATAATACCTTCTTATCAAACCTCCCCAACTTAACTCTTGATCGTTCCCGAGCAAGCCTTAGAATCAGAACTAACTATATACCGGTTGTATTAGTAGTGTGTTTAGTAAGTCCAGGTTAAGTCAGCCTTCGCAATAATGCATTAAAATTTTGAATATAAGCTAAAGAACATTTTCAGTTAAAACACATTTTCTCTAAGTAATTATAATGTATCTCACTTTTGGAAATTACTGTTTTAGCTAAAGGTTACGAGCTTTAAACATGTGGGTCTTTTGACCATCTTTTCCCTCTATGCATGTACACAAAAAATATTACTTTTTATTACCATGCAGTATATATATATATATATATATATATATATATATATATATATATATATATATATATATATATATATATATATATATATATATATATATATATATATATATATTTAATTCGAGTTATTATCATAGCTTTTCTAGTTGATCCATGTAACGAGATTTGGGTCAACCGCTCTCAAGCCAGATGGTTTTAGGGGATTAGGCATGAATGGTACCCCGTAGGACTTAATTTCTCGAACCAACTAGGCTACCCTCGAATCTTTTGAGGCTAAAAACATGATTAAGCTATCCCCCTTGTTGCATGAGTTTTCCAAAATCTTTTGACACATTATTTTCATTTAAGCACAAATGTACCTTAACTTACTTGAACTCAACTTACATTAAAATGTTAATTATTAATATGACTCTTAACATAATTCTAGAATTCCAAACTAACACTAACTAATTCTGGGTACAATTTTCTATATATCATCTTTTTCCACGGTCTGATCGGCAAACAAGAACCATTGTGGAAATTCAAAAGACTGCATTGACACTGAGCATCTCATTCAACAGGACTCGGCATATGAAAATAAAATACACTCATTTACTGGAAAGAAAATGCAAAAATTAAAATTCTAACCCAAACAAGCAAATCTAAATATGATAAATGTGAAGATTAAGGAACGATTGTACCTGATTACTAGTAAGAAGGAAGAGTAAGACCGAAGATACTATTGAAAAAACTATCAGCCTGGAAATCTTCAGTCGTAGATCTCTGCCCAGGTGGTCAAATTTCAGTCTAATAATAATAATAAATTTTTTTTGTGGGGGGTCGTTAGATCATATTAAACATTTCATAGAACCTACCCTTTCCAACTTAGACCATTGTGATGTCCTCGTCATATAAACACACTTATAATGAGCAGACAATGAACACAATCACATTCTTAATAAAATACTTTGCTTATTTGGGATAGATGAAACTAAAGTAAAAATTAACCTACATTAAACTAGCACACTTTCATAAAATAAATAAACTGAAATCTAGAAACTAATAAAATTGGGTTGGAAATCTTCCCCAACTTAGTTGGTAACACTAAAGCAATTAAATAAGATAATCTGCCCTTTCGTAGGGAATCACGATTGCACTTAGCATGTGCAACAAGCTGTTAAACCCCTTGGTATCTCGAGTGGACGTGTGTTGTCTCGTGAGGGTTTCCAGAAACACACCCATAAAGTTCTCTGGGTTGCCTCCCAGGAAGCGCTAAGTTTTACGTCTTTAGCCAGACATACTGCTCCTATACTAGTCTAAGTATGTTTGGGATCTTTTAACCTGATTAGTTCAGAGACTAGCATATTATTGGTGCCCCATAATTTTAACCTTTGTCTAATGGAAACCATGGTATTTTGAAAATCGATAATAATTTTTATCAAGGAAGGAGTCCTTAATGTGATCAGTTAAGTCTAATGGGAGGACTGAGAGCCTAGATAGGTGGTCAGCAACAACATTCGCAGTCCCACCTACTTCCTCTTTATATTTTACTAAGGGGGTGTTTGTTTTTTTCAGAAGCACTTCGAAGCTCTTCTCGCAGACGTGAAAATTAAGAGGTGTCTGCGTGAAGTGTGTTTGTTTTCTACTTAACCCTTATGTCTGCCCACGTCTTCGAAATTCCGCAGACGTCTTCCAAATAAACCAATTAAACTTTGAAATTATATATTTTGTTTTTTGTTCAGTTTATTTTCTATATAAATTCAACTATGTAAGTTTTTTGATAAAAAAAATTAAAATTGAACTCTCGCAGACATTTTTAAGATAAAAAACAAACAGTCTTCTCTTCGCAGACCGCAGACTTTTAGGCCACCTCTTCTAATTGCAGACTTTCGCAGCTAAGTTCGCAGATCGCAGACATTAACATCTTAAAAAACAAACAACACCTAACATTTGAAGTAGAGCTTCTTCTTGTGGCTTGGTTAGATTAGATGAAATAATGACAGGAAGAGTGTCGTTCTAACCTAAGAAGGCATATTTTAAATGAACTGGCAAGACTTTTAACTCTAGAACAGGTGGTTGTTTTATTGAAGGCCTTGCAGATTGAGACAAAATAGTTGACAGCTCTTCAGTCTTAGGGGTCCACAGTGGTTTTTTAGGTTTCAGTGTGGATTCCATGACTGCCTCAAGTTCATTGCATTTATAAGAGTTCATAATGACAGTGACGTGCTCAACAAAGAATAACTCGGTGGTGTCCTTGACATTGATTAATGAACCATGCTTCTTAGCTCATCCACCGCATCTATCATGTAGCACTTTGAATCGATTGTAGCAGCGATGGAAGCATTGAACACGTTTAATCGCAGCTTACGATTCCTAAAGGCAATATCTACAGCCCCCGTTCTACAATTGATTTGAGCATTTATAGTGGCTAAGAACGGTCTACCTATGATAATGGATGGCTGGTCTCCGAAGGAACTCTTTGTATATAAGACTAAAAAGTCGACCGGATAGTAAAAATCTTTTATTTTTACTATAACATCCGATAAGATACCCCTTGGGTATTTCGTTGACTGATCTGCTAGTTGTATAATAATGTTTGTGGTTTGTAACTGGCCTAGATCATGTTTGTCAAACAAATTCCCAGGTAAAATGTTTACACAGGCTCCAATGTCGAGTAATGCCTTTTTAATTTGCACATTGCCAATTGTCACTGGAATCAAAGGTGATCCAGGATCTTTCAGCTTTGGTGGTAAAGAATTAGAGATCACTGCACTCACTTGCTCAATTAAGTTGATCTGCTTGAAAAGCGAGCCTTAAACTTTCTTTTCTGCGTGTAGAGATCTTTTAAAAATTTGGCATAGAGGGTATTTGTTGAATAGTCTTGACCAATGGAATATTGATCTTGACTTGATTGAATAGGTCCCACAAATCCTCGGGTTGTGGACCTCTCTTGCCATATAGAGAAGAATTTGGATTTTCCAGAGCAGCGGGGTAAGGAGGAGGAGCTGTGGTGTCCTGATCCTTAACCGCCTCCCCAACTTTAGGAGTTGGAATATCTGCCTTGATTGGTTCCTTGAAAGTAACTTTCTTAGAACCTTCCTTTTTCTTAGGATCCACTGTCTCTTCAAACACGACCTCAGTGTCGGTATCAACTTCTTCCTGTTCATTTGGCATCTCGATCTTGTTATCTACTTCTCTACCACTTCTCAGGGTAGTCACCTTGGATACTTCATTCACTTCATGCTTCTTCTCTTTGCCATGTGCGTGCGAAGGGTTTAGAATTGTGTTACTCGGAAGCTTCCACTCCTCTCGTCTTGTGAGAGATTCGGCTATCTGACCCATTTGGTGACTCAGCATCTCGTTAAAAGCCGATTGTTGCTTCATGAATTCTGCAAACTCTGAAAATTGTGAAGAACTCCTATTCGTCTCCACGTGAAAGTGTGGTTGACCGCGTTGGTTCAGATTGTAATATCGTTCATCCTTAACAGCAGAAGTTGAACCATATTGATATTCTCTTCGTGGGGGTTCATACATTGGTTTAGATTGATGATCGGTAGGCTGATCATTTTTCCATTGAAAACTAGGATGATTTCTCCATCTCGGATTGTAGGTTTCCGAAAATGGGTTATCCCTCTCCCGATGAGCTCTAAAACCATATACTTCTTTAGCATATTCCTTAGTGGATTGCACTTGAGGACATGATTCAGAATGATGAGATGGATCTCCGCATATTACGCAGTTAACTGATGCAGCGGGGTTTTGGCTAAGACACTTTATCAGTTGATCTATCTTCTTTCCGAGTTCTGAGATTTCACTTTTTACTTCAAGTTTCCAGGCATTGTCTATACCCATCACCTAAACTCTGATAGTATTTTCAGAACTGGCTTGAACTTTGAGACCTTTACTGAGTTGATTCAGTAATTCACACGCCTCATCATCTTCTTTAGCTAAAAACGTACCACCAGTAGCGGCGGTGATCATGTTCTGGCTTTCTTGACTCACACCGTCAAAGAGAGTTTTGACGAGAATCCATTTTGGAACTTCATGTTGTGGACAAGCTCTTAGCAATTCGTTTATCCGATCAAATGCCTCATAAAATTGTTCACCAGATTTTTTTTTAAAACCAGTGATCTTTTTTCGTTTCTCAGTGGTTTTACTTATGGGGTAATACTCAACGAGAAATGCGCGCTTCATTTGATCCCAAGTTGTGATGCTGTTGGTGGGTAGTGACACTAACCAATTTTTGGTTTTTTCTTTTAGTGAAAAAGGGAATAGACGAAATTTTAAACTATCATTGGTTATACCTCGAACATGGTTAGCTTTGCAAATAGCCATGAACTTAGCTAAATGTTCATACGGTTCCTCACTAGGCATACCTCTAAAGATAAGAAGAATTTGGAATAACTAAGTGCGAACTTCGGGTTCGTTCTCATTACCCGGATATCGAATAGGTGAGTGATCGGGCACATCACCAGGGAGATAATGAGACTCGGCAGTACGTCTCATTTGTTCACCTATCCTAGCGGCTATACGCGCAGGTTCTTCTTGTTCACGATTTCGTGGCGAAATCGGAGGACCTTCTAGATTAGGAATTTCAAAAGTGGAATTTTTTCCTCTTGTTCGTTTGAATTCTCCGTAATTAGTGTTTGTTGTTTTTTGTAACCTGATAGTCTTTCTATTAGATTTAGCTACTTTCTCGATTTCGGGTTCGAATCGTAGTTGTAATTCTTTGTCGATCGACGTGTGAGCATAAACTATTAAAAACTTTTAAATTAAATTACCTAACTAAACTAATTATATTTTTTGTGGTAAAGTAGAGGACTACAATTATCTTTATGAAATTTTAATTTTTATGTGATTTTTAATAATAATAATAATTAACGACTAAATAAATTAAACTAAAAGTACTTCAAAACTTAAACTAACGCCAAAACTAACTTTTAGCCCTAACTAACGTTACACTCCCCGACAACGGCGCCAAAATCTGACGAGCCGTCGTTGTGGCCCGTAGAAATAACCTTAAATCTAACTTATTAGCGTAGTGAAGTAAGGGTCGAATCCGCAGAGAGCGTGTAGGTTTGTTAGGGTTAAATTAGCTAGTTTCTTTAGTGTATTAACAGCGATTAAATTGTGAATTGAGTGATTTGTTTGGAATAATGGTTACAACTAAATTATAACTAAAACAACGGCAAACAACTAACGAATCGATTAACAAGCAATTTAAAAGACAACCATTCGCAGAATTATCCAATTGAATCTCATGTGATGGTCACATAGACATAACCAACTACTTAATCATATTACTCGTAAATAATTTGACCAACAAATCTCAGAATAGCGCATGCAACATTCATTACTTGTCTTAATCCCTAAACTAATGGACTCGGCACTAATAATAATATCATTATGAACTATCTTGCTTATACCAATTAAACCAATTACTCATAACACAACCAAATGTATATCATTTGCATCACACATAATATTCAAGTATCCAAATACATCAATACATAAACAAATATTCAAAAGGGTAAAACTTAGCCGTAGATCCTCCGCAAATGGCTATGGTGGTTTAGCCGCTCATCGTGTGCTCTTCACCGGGAATGGTTGGAGACATCATCATAGGCTCGAACGGATGCAATCCACCGTCTTCGTAATCGGATCGTGAATCAACTCCGGCAGGGCTTCACCGCTTTTTTCAACACTCCGGGCCTCCTAAAAAACGATAGCAAGTGACCTCTATTTATAGAGGATGAGAGTTTTAGGGTTTTGGGCTCAAAAATGCGTTTCTAGGCTTTTTACGCCACAGGGGCGTAGCCCTGGGTGCAACCCTGCGCCCCCTCGGGCCCGGGGTACGCCAGCCTACGCTGGAACTGATCTGGAACTTGAAATTTACTATTTTGGAGCGTAGGGTGGGCTTAGCCCTACTCCCCGACCTGCTCGGTTCACGCTGAATTTTCTCGTGGTGCTTTGAAATGACTTCCGGATCCTGAAACACAAATATGAGGTAAAAGTATGATAGTTACAAAGTATATGTGCATATATGAGCCTTTAAAATTACTGAAAACACACAATAATACAGTCTTATCAGTTACAAAATATTGTATCAATGTCTCATTGTACCATCAACTAAACCATTTAATATAGTCAACTGATTCATCACAGATACAATCATTTACACAACTGATACATTAATAAAATACATCAACATATACATTTTTACCCAACATTGATACATTCATTTACATAAAATAGGTTAATCAACTAATACATTCATTTACATCAAAATGATACTAATACATTCATTTACAATTATTACACAACATTGATACATTCATTTACATCAAATTGATACAAAGCTCAACTGATACAACATTCAAATGACTAATACAACGTCGATCGACCTTGGCGCAAACGTCAATCAACAGATACATTTTTTGCCAGTGATAAATTACTAAACCTTCAAAGTCAAAACAAAAATCGTCGATCGAACTTGGCACGAGTCATATGGCATCGTTAGGTTAGAGAGAGAAAAAATATGTTAGTGGCAGATCGAGAGAGACATGTATCTTCTACCGGCCTTTGGCTTCTACGTCGACCAAAAGAGAGAAAAGGATTAGCTTTATGCTGATGGCTATCGATCTGACCAGACGAAACTCATACCAAATGAAATGGGGCAGCGACGATGGTGTGAGGCAATGTACCGGTGTGAGGCAGTGTACCAGTCACCGTTGCTTCAGTGAAGGCGAACAACAATGTAGTGGCAATTGAGAACCGGACAATGAATGAACTAACGGAGTGGTGCAGTTGCGGTGGAAAGTCGATGGTTCATCGGAAGTGGACGGTGGTGTCGCCGATGGAGAGAAGACTTGTGTGAGGAAGAGAGATGTTATGTTTAGAGTGTGCTTGGTACATAGAATGGAAATGCAGAGAAATGACAACAGAGAATGGAATTGATGAGAAAGAGAATTGGTCTGGAGAAAGAAAACTGATTAACCTGTTTGGTGGTAGAACAGAGAATTGTAACAGAGAATCATTTCTCTTGTTTGGTACAACTAGGAATTCAACAGAGAGTTATATAATTAAACATTTTATTTTTTGCAATCATAATTATTTTGTACCAATTTTTAATTCAAACCCAAAAAAATATTTTGTAGTAATACCTTAGGGTGCGTTTGGTACAGATAATGGAATTACAGAGAAATGACAACAGATAATGGAATTGCAGAGAAGGGAATTGGTCTGGAGAAAGAGAATTGATTCATTTGTTTGGTAAAACAGATAATTCAATAGAGAAATGTAACAGAGAATCATGTCTCTTGTTTGGTACAACAGAGAATTATGTAAATTTTATTATTTACAATTATAATTATTTTGTCAAAATTCTTTACGCAAACCCAAAAAAATACTAATATTTAAACATTTCATTCATCAAACAAAAAAAAATTACTAACATAATTTACCCATTTAATATTAAACAAAGTATTACAATTTAATTCAAACCAAAACAAATGTATCAAAAAAGTATCAAGTAACAAACACTTTCATCATATGTTGCTCAGTTCCACAACTTATCTACACTAAATTGAGCAAGGACAATATCACCGTACTTTGGATTGAATGAGCCAATCACAGGAGCTTCTTTGAGGCTTAAAGAAGCAAGTGCTGCTGAATGGAGGCAACTTTCTAATATACAACAAGAAGATTCTCATAATGGTTGGATCTTTCCTCGAAATCTCTAAACGGTACAAAAGCCACGGGCAATAACACGTGATGTAGATTACTAGCTAAAAGGCTTGTTTGAAACTGTGTATTCAACGAAACGATAAAAACTTTTCAGTGAATCACACGGAGCATCGATAGCTAGCCAAGTGACTTAAGCCTGTCTTCATCTAACGGTTCGCCTGGTTCAAGTTCGATAATGTAAAAACGCTAGTCATCGATTATTCGATCATTTTGGTTACTTTGTGCAGAGTTTAAGGTTTGAAAGTACAGTTGAAGGGTTTTGTGATTTATAAACATTACATTTTTGGCTTGGAATAACTTTTATTTTGTATAAATGTGTAGCAAAAACTACAAGTTAATATCAAATGAAATATATAACAGTATACAAAATGCAAGATCTCATACCAAAATGAAGTGTTTTGTGATTTATAAACATCACAATCGTTCTTCGTAGCCAGGATCTCCACACCAAAATGCAAACTATTCTTGGCACGTGTTTCATCTGTAAGGTACCTGTGTTCGAAACATAGCCTTGCAAAAGTTTGTTACCGATTAAGCCTCACAAATATACCACCATTTGCACAATAAACTTCAATTGAAAGCTTTTAGACATCCAATATTTATTCCACCTGCAGCCCCATAAATTCTCATAACAGCTTCTCATTTCTCCCCATAAAAAAGCTCTTATGATACTTTGAAGGGCAGAAGTGATTCGAATCGATACACGAAAAAGGGAGAAAAAAAATATTAAGCAAGATTGCTTAAGACAGATTTCACCAGAGTTAACCGACTTCCAAATGATAAAGATTTTGATTTCCAGATCGATAACCTGTTTTTGAACTTGTCATAAATTGGATCCTAGCTATCGACATTGTTCTTCCTTTAAAAATAAACCGATGACCTTTTCAGATATTTTGATCATCAAGTGTTTGCAGTTAACACCCCATCCAAAAATATATTATCATGCAAATTCCAAATCCATCCTCGCCTAATTCACCAGCCTGCAAAGCAAACCAAAGAAAATCCTGCCAATAAACAAATTTGAGATTCTATCAAATAATTCATCCACGCTAGTTTACACTGAACTAAATCTGAGATTCATAAACAACAAAAAGAGAGAGACAACATGAGATTTAATATCAAGCAAGCAAACAATAGATACCTTTGTGTGTGGCCATCAGTGAGGAAAGAGAGAGAAGAATGCCACCGCTAGCGAGGAAAGAAAGAGAGACAAGAGCGTCGTCGTTGAATGTTTATATGTGTGTGTCGCTGCCATCGCTGCTGGTGGGAGGAAAGAGAGGGTCGCCGCTGCTAGACTGCTAGAGGGAGGAAGGGGAGGGAATGCCGACGAAAGGGGAGGTCGCCGAAGAAGGAAGGGGATGGGAGGGTAGGTCGCCGGAGGGGAAAGGCGGAGGTCTCTGGCCGGTTGCTGGGTTGAAGAGAAAGGGGGTCGCCGTCTTGAGAGCAACAATCGCCGGTCGAGGGTTGGGAAGAGGTCGTTGGCTAGGCTTCTAGAGAGAACTAGGAAGAGGGGTTTTTGCAAATGAGAGATGAGAATGGGGTTTGGGGGTGGGCACGGGGGAGGGAAGAGTTGTGAAGTCTCCGCTTATTTTTTTTTTTAGAGAAATGGTAATTCCTTTTCTCCCTAATTCTCACTACATTGGAGAGAAACAAAAACAGAGAATAGGAATTGTTTTTGAAACACCCATAAAACAATAGTACATAATTAAGTGTAATGAACAATAATTAATACATTAATACTTGCGTAATTAGCGTAGAACTAAAAATTTTACAATTAATGCACCATAAGTGATATATCCAAGTAAAACTGTTCAAATCTACAAGATTTCAAGTCATGATCCTGCAAACAATTAGTTAAGACTAGGAAGTCAACCACCCAAAACCCAACACAACATCTAAGTCATACCGTTAGTCTTGAATCTACTATCTTCAACAATAAGGAAGTCTGAATGCTTCCAGCGGGGTATCACAAAACCTGTAAAAATGTTAACAACTAAAATGTAAACAACACAGTTGTTTTGTGAATTCCAAGATTAATATATATAACAAGTACACGGTAATGATGTCATGCAATCCCAAATAGTTCAACCATTATCAGAAATTTGCCACTAAGCAACTTATAACTCATTAATGGTTCACCTCACCTCATTGAGGACTATTGATTTTCCATATTTATATCAATAGAATTCTAAATTGTTATTCCGATTAAATTACATAATTCATATACACAATTTCCAATTTCAACGCCTGACCTAGCCGAGTCAATATGTGAAACTACTTATGTCATGATAACACGTTCTAACGTTCAATCAATATCGCTCGCAGGCGGCACGTTACATTACCGAATGCATACTACTCATGACTTCACAACACAAGTGTTGCCTCACCATACTTGCAGCCCAACGTTTATCCATCATCGCCCGTAGGCGGCCCGTTGTTGTCCTCACATGTTACAATGCTTCGATTTGGATAGCCTATCAAGTCATGCTTGCAGCCCAACGTTTAGTTATCATTGCCCACAGGCGGCCCGTTGCTGTCCTCACATGAAAGAATCCGATGCAGTCCAATCTTTATATGTATAGATGAATGACCACGTCTACCCCGATCAAGTACGGGAGTGGTTTCCATCTATATATATATATATATATATATATATATATATATATATATATATATATATATATATATATATATATATATATATATATATATATATATATATATATATATATATATATATATATATATATATATATATATATATATATATATATATATATATATATATATCTATATATATATATATATATATGTATATATATATAGACACACACACACACACACACATATACACATATAACCACGTCTACCCCGATCAAGTACGGGAGTGGATACCCACAAATCAAGTATGTTGGACACCTAACAATCGAATTGGTCAAGAATGATCGAGTGGCTAATGTGTTATCAATTGTATATTTTTAGTTATTAAGTTTACAACCATAACCTTACATGTGGGTACCATTTGGTTACCACTTTAGGCTTACCGATTTAGCGGCACTAACCGACAACTTACAACCATATAAGTTATCATGCAATGCGCTATAATGATCAATTAATGATGGCCTCAAGATCTACTCGGCTAATCAATAACAAGTATTGGTTCCACTCAATGTTAAATTTCCAAATAGATTATCGTACTCAACTAACATCAATTACTCATATAAATGACTCTCCAAATTGTCATATAAACATTTTGACTAACCAACAAGGTCACTGAGACATATGTTGTCTCATTCAAGTAGATAGTATTTCTAATACAACATGCATGATGATAACACTATTATTTATGTGTTTTATATTGTTTTAGGATCGTTTTAAGCACCGATACTTTGTAACTTTATTATTATTACTCCAAAATTATGTTTCAGGGTCAACATGTCAAACGGAAGCAACTCGAGAAAATTCAGCGCGATCCGAGCCGGAGGGGGCGCAGGCCTGCGCTGCCCTATGCTACAAAACAGAAGAATTGAGAGTTAGAGACGACTTCCAGCGCAGCCCAGGCCGTACCCCCAGTGCAGGGGGCGCAGGCCTACGCTGGTGTTGCGTCCAACGAATCCAGACGTGTTTTTGATCCCAAAACCCTAATTTTTACTCCCTCTATAAATAGAGGTCGATGGCAGTCGAATTGGGAGTTCCCAAAAGTGTTGAACGAAGTGGAGAAGCCTTGCCGGAGTGGAATCATGACTCAAGTACGAAGCTGGTGTTTGAAGCTTATGACGATGTCTCCGATCACCCCCAATGACGAGCACACCATGAATGGCTAAACTCCATAGCCATTTGCGGAGGATCTAAGGCTAAGTGTTACTTTGTCGCATTTCACTTTATGTTTTGATGAATATTGGATTTGTTGAACAATTTTATGTGTATTCAAATGATAAGCATTCAGTTATGATTATGATTATGTGTTTTGTTTGGTAAAAGCAAGATAGTTCATCGTAGTGTTATTATTTGTGTCGAGTCCATTAGAATAAAGATTAAGACAAGTAATGAACGTTGCATGCGCTATGCCGAGAGTTATTGATTAAAACAAATACGATTAATTTAACCGCACAATTAATTATGTCTATGTGATTGTTGCATGAAATTCGAGTGGGTAATAACTTATGCCGTAATGATTCCGTGAACGATTATCTTTGCTAAATTTGTTATTCTATCCGTAGTTGTTTGCCGCTAATTTTGTTATAATTTAGACATAATTATTATTCCAAACAATTTAATCATTTTATAATTTAATCACTTTTAATAAACTAAAGAAACTAGCTAATTAACCCTAATTACATACGCATTCCTTACGGATTCGACTCTTACTTCCATACGCTAATAGTTAGATTTAAGGTTATTTCTACGGGCCACAACGATGGCTCATCACATGACAAACAATCCATAAAGATGTCAATTATCATGACAATACATTTTCAAATTATAAGAAAGGATACATGTCCAATAAGGGCTACTATGAATCTATCAATGTGGCATGTGAGTATGCATGATCAAATAGCATGTTAATGCCCTAACATAAATAACAACTAACATGTAATCGTTATTCTAAATTAATCCTAAAATTCACAGTGATTGGTTTAGTAAGATTTCCAAGCCTTTAAGAATGTTCTAAGGGTATTGGATTATCAAACTGAAAACACTAAGTTCATATGAGGCCTTAGGAGTTCCGAAATTGATCAAAGACCCTCAACTCATTTACATACTTAAATTAGAGGTGGTTTGCAAGTATAAGACCCAAGCATCGACCCCCCGACCGACCAAACTCAAATTTTTGGGCAGAAGGTTGGTAAGGGCGTGACCCAGAGGGTGGTCACGCCATGACCACTGCATGTGTGCCCTGCCTGCTCATTTTTCTTTCACACAAATCACCCCAACTCACTAAAACCTCCATAAACGTTTTTGTAACTTTGGAGGGACTTTACCAACAATATTTGTAACATATATAGATCATTTTAACACCTATAAACACATTAGAATCTATACATATCAATCCATGATTTCATTGAACTTCCAAGAACTCCATTTGAGTTCTTAAATGGCCAAAAATTCAAACCAACGAAACCAAACCTCAAGTGAGTTTGTATTCAATTCTAATCAATTCCATACTAATATATAACACTTTTGAGTCATGTTTAAGCATTAAATTCATATTTAAACATTAAATTCAACCCAACAATTATTTAGAACTCATTGTGGCATTTCACCGAACACGTGGTGTGCTGTTTAGACTTAAAACATCAAGTTAAGCTTTTGCTCGTGTTTAACCCCGACCAATACATGGAATCATTAATATAACATATTTAGGCCATTTTATAACCTTCCAACACATGAAATACATAAAAGATCATCAATTGATTTATATGAACTCTTTTGAGTTCATAAATAAGTTAGAACCCAAATCAGCTCTTCAAAGCTCCAAATGAGCTTCTATTAATATACATTCAATTCCATATAGACCTTTAACGTATTTGGTTCATAATTTATCATATAAAATATGCAAGAACAATGCAGATCAATTCTATTCACCATTGGAGCTCAAATGGAGCTCCCTTTGGGTTCTTACTCAAAATCAACACTTCAACCCAAATCAACTACATATTTATGACTCAAATACATTTATAAACAATAAACATCAACCTCTATTTGAGGTTTGAGTCGATTACTAACTTGATCATATAGACCCATTTAGGTTTATGTTCTTCCAAAATGAAGAATTAAAAGGAAGTATGAAGAGAGAATGAAGGAGAAGTCATACCTCACTTGGAATCACTAAATCATCACCAATTTGGCCTTGATTCATCTCATAAAGTTTGTCAATCTCAAACCCTAACTCAAACCCTTTCTTTTCTCCTCTCTTTTCTCTTAATGAACAAAAAAATGAAATGTGTGTGTGTGTGGTTGTGTCTTAGACGATTTTAGTGTTGGAATTAGTGTCCAAGTCATAACTAACTTGTAAAGTTATCATTAATTAGTAGAGTCCTTTTTGGGTTGCCCTCATTGGACCATAAAGAGAATTAAATAACTATGAGATATAATATTAATTAGAATTAATATTATATTAATAATAATTAATTGGTTTATTAATTTATTATGTTTAATAAATTAATTAGAAACCTAATAATTGATTATAATTAATTAATGAGTTAGTTTGTTAATTTATTAATAGTTAATATATTAATCAGAAACAAATAGAATTAATTAAGAAAGTACAGGAGCCAAAGTGCAATTAACAGAAAAATTGCAGAAACCCTAATGAGCTTAGGGTATGTGGGCCGACCCCTATAGGGGGTTTCCACATCTCCCATGCAACCTTAATTTAAGGTCCCACTCAACTATAAATAAGGTTGCATGCTAGCTTCAAAATAATTCATTCATAATTATAAGTTCCTACTTTCTGAAAGGGATCCAACCTTTGGGTTTCAAGATAATTGGAACTTGGAACATAGTTATAAATACTCTCTTTGGTTCATTAGGTGTGAACCATTAGAGGTGTTCCTACTTTAGGCACTAGTCGTCAGATCAAAGTCTGCTGTGGAAGCGTTCTTCGCGGAGAAATCGGTTTTCTTCAAAGGTTAGTTTTTTATTCTCTCTTTTATTTTATTAAGTTGCTTTACTTGTTTGGTTTGGATCCGCTAAATTACTATTCTTGCTGTTGTTAGATTATTTATTTTCCGCAAAGTTTTAAATTAATCTAGCAAGGGTATAGATACCCATCATTTAGAAGGGCAAGGATGTGGGTTTTTGGCCTTTGGCCAATCACCCCCCCCCCCCCCCCCCCCCCCAACATTCACCATTTTACACAACACATCACCCCTATTCCATCTTCAATTTTCATTTTAGTAAAATAAAAAGTATATTATCTATTCTTGTCAATTCAATAAATTACCAGCATTATATTATTCAACTCCCAATAATAGCATACTGAGCTTCACAGTTGTAATTATTTAACAAAGTTAATTACTTCTAATTATTCGGGGTGTTACAGTTTTATTTCTCATTTCTCATTTCTCAGAGCTAAACAAACAAGGGAAATGGTTTCATTTCCATTTCTCAGAGCTAAACAAACAAGGGAAATATGTGTGTGTGTTGGGACAGAAAGGGAACAGGCAAAAGGGAATCACAGAAGCCGATTTTCGTTGCCGAATTCGTTTTTCTTGTTTTCTTCGTTATGTTCTAAAGCCCAAAGATGTAAGAAAGCTTCCATTTGATTGAGTTGGTTATGTTACATCATATGAAATGCTGGGAATTTGTTTATAAGTGATTTTATATGAGACAGAGACTTGACATCTCGGGTATGATTTTATTTTTTATTATTAAAGGGGATATATGTGCATGAGATAAGATCCACTCCAGAGCTATCCACGATGGGCGACCGTGCAGGCTGACAGTCCCTAACCAGTCCAAAGTTTAAAGCGTATATATACGACGAAGTTTATAGCCATGTCGATCATGTACTTTCTTGAGTGGTTAACAACTGTTGTGTGAGATCTGTTAGCTGGGGAAAGACATCCCCACAGAGTTGCGATTTCTTTACAGTTTCTACATCTCATGCTTCATTATAGTTACATTAGAGATTAATGAGGCGCATCATAGATAGAGTGAAACACCCATACAACATAAATAATCTTTATTACTTATCTATCACAAATTTATACTAATGATGTCCAATGAGTATTAATTATATTCACAAAGTTATGATTGTTTTAAAATTGTCTGTTTTTAAAATAGATCACATGAACATTATTATAATATTCTAATAATGTTATATATTTTGAATATTATTTCAAGTATCTTTTATAATTTATTCTAACCTCTATCCTAATAAAATTGTCAAATGAAGTCAACTACCCATCGTCCAGTTTTGTCTTCATGACTACCGAATAACTAGTCAGTCTCTTCGAGGGATATAAACATTCAAGCCATAGAACATGACTTCTTAATTCCTTTACACTTGTTATTTTTACCTGAAATGTGTGGAAAATGAGGGAACGCAAATATGATTTGCTTAGTGAGTTTCTAAATTGATATGTCATGCAATGCATATAACAATGTATGATAACAATTCATAAGCATACGAGCTGTCAAATGAAGAGATATCACTGGTCCAAGGGAGTCCCTAGAACCAGCCCAAATATGGGAATAAAACCCACTATAGATATAAATACGGGAATAGAACTCAATCCAACAGGTCAAAAGGGAGACTCAAGAATCTGCGCGTTGTCAAGACCCAGATTAGTTACGAGAACATGACAACCATAAAACTCATCGGCACTTGAAGTCCGATCACCTACTCCGTAAGCTTCCAGAAGTAAGATTTTATACACACACATATGTAGTCAGGCGTTTAAATATAATATACGTGTTGCACGTCCAGTGAGCCCAAATGAATAAAGTCATAAACATAGACTCAATAACAAGATTAGATCACAAGATAGTGGATCATCAAGTGTAATATGAAGAACAACGGTTGCTTTTGGTAATTAAACAATCTCACCATGGCCATATAACAAATGTATAATGAGGTTCAAGTACGATACTTCATCGCATGATAATAGTATGCTTTATGCATAGTGGCACATAATGACACAATATGAATGAACATGTATATATGCATGCACCACACACATCAATACTAGAACTCACAATGTCTTCACGAATGGACCCAAATAAAGTCCAATACTAACTAAGCCTCAAACTGAAACATTGATTCTTCAAGTTAAACAAGTACTTTGGGACTTCAAACGTATTCCAAATTTAGTCTAAGAATGACCTATAATATTATATTAATGGTGCATAAACATCCAAAACAAATCAAATTACAAAGTTCCACTCTCTCTTATATTTGTTCATATGAAGCTGTAACAAATAAGCTTTTACCTTGCTACAACTTGAATTATCTTAATATATTTAGGATTAAATTAAATATACTATTTTATCTGTCAAACCCAATTTGAATAATCCCAAACAAATCTATAAGAAATTCTACATGAATTTATAAAGTTTGGTATCATGATTTCGGAAACTACAAGTTAGCAGCAAACTTTTGCATTTCTAACTTGTTTAGCATCTGATTAAGCTTCATATAACTAACATAGATTAAATTACACTCTCTTAGATTTCAATGACGTATGACACATCCAAAAGGGAGCTTTGAGTGATTTTATATTAATTTTACAAAACAAAACCTTAAAGTTGTAAAATAGCTTGAATATCATATGGGTTTTGCCCAATTTCCAATTTGACGTATATTAAACACTTTAATTCAGCTCATATCAACAACTTTTGATACCAAACTGCTTGTGGTTTAAGCAAAAATACATTCGAGACATTTCATCAAGCATTTGGCTTGTGGTTTAGAAATAAAACATGAATTTGAGCTTTTATTTGAATTTAATCCTAACTAATACATGAAAACACTTATAATACAATTATTACATTGTTTAGATTATTTTTTAGCATCCAAAACATATTAACCATAACAAATCAAACTCATTTTATCATTGCAACACCATTAGAGCCCTACATTTGAGTTTAGCTCAAAATCAACAAAACCAACCCAAAAAACTACATATTAATGGTTCTAAAACAACTCAATAACAACATACTACAACTTACATAAAGATTGGAGCCATTACCAAACAACCCGTTTTGGGTTTTCATCTCTAAAATGAAGAGATGGAGAAGAACCAAAAAAGAGATGAATAAGAAGTAGTTTATACCTCCAATGTGCTCACAATCCATCACGATTTAGCTTCCAATTTTTCAACTTGATGATCAAACCCAAGCTCCGACCAAAAACCTCTTTCTCTCTTCTCTTTTCTTTGCAAGAGCAAAACACACACTCAAGCGTGTGTATGTGCGGAGTTTTTGAAGGAGAGGGAGGAAGGTTTTGGCCTTTGGCCAACTCAATCCCTCAAAACAGCCACATATTCACAACACCCCTTATCTAATACTTTTATTTATATTTATATACTACATTGCTATAATTAGCATTTTGGCAACATTTATACACAACTCCTAATTATTTCAGTTTCAATTGTATTAGGGATAATTAATTAACTGTTTGATTATTCGGGGTATTACAATTCTTCCACCGTTAAAAACATTTCGTCATCAGAATCGTAATACTCGGCAGATATACCTACGTTAACTAAAACTCCCAACTACCAAAGCTCTTTTTAAGGCGAAGTGTCCCATGACACTGCATAGGTATCTTGGTCTTTTACTGTAATATATGCGTTCAGGGAGCACGTGAAACTTGTCACATACTAATGACACTGTCCATAGCGAAAAATCCATCTCTATATTTATACCAAAACCACAATTTGGTTACACCATGCAACATATTTTCACTAGTCCAACTACACAATTTTGGTTGCGGTACGTGACATAACCGCCTACAGTAGCCTTATTTGCCATTTATCACACTCACTTAACCCAATATCCATCGGATTATCGACGTGCAAGCAATTATTACTTGATTGTACCAAAGAAACCACAATCAAATAAGCACTCAATTTACACTTTACACATTTCATTCAATTTTACATATCTAAAGTTTCGACACCAACTATAACCTTCAATTAGTCAAGTTTTACTACCATGACACAAATTTTTGATTTCATATATTCTTAACAAGTTCATGGGATCAATAATATTTTCCCATTAAGGTCAATCGGATAATTGAATCCATTATGGAGTACAATTAGACAAATGATGTTTAAAAATACTACATTTGATAACACCATAGTGTTAGTATGGCTAACTCGCATTAAGAGCGCAAAAAAAGCCCGCATAATGTGACCGGTTCAGCTCTGAATCATTAATCAAGGTCATTACCAAGACCTCACGACATACCTCACAATCAAATCAATTCCAGAGTCGTGAGCATATCAAATATTTAGTTAAAACTGTACTCCAATATAATAGGCATATAAATCAACAATTTAGGCACATGCCAACTAATATGAAGCACAACATATTCAGGCTTAAACCAATTCAAGTCATTATATATACACCTCTAAATTAGATATTAAGGCATCATATTTGTTGAAATGCCAAAGTCAACAATATCACCACTACCATAATTTTTAAAATCATATGATTCTTATTTTTCGTTCACAATTGTTATACATATACATGTATCGTATTCAATCATTAACTTCACAACTTTTGCTCTCACCTTTAGTTTACCTATTTACATAAGTACTTAGCACATATACATCAATTTTCATTCAAATCAAAATCTAGGTGTTCATCATGTTTCCGAATTCCTATCATAACCACCTTCATTATTATAACATGATCATATATGTTTTTATAATAGACACACTCATACTACCATATAAGATTATAATGCTCTTACCATTTATAGTTCATATAAGTTATTATAACATGATCATGTATGTGTATTAGACAACATTGTATTATGAGTAATATGTTTGTACAAAGTTTTAATAAATAGTGAATTACGTAATCCTTTGACATGATTCGTTATGAGTTATATGCGATCTCGCTACCTATGTATTATTATGATGTGACAATTAGTTGAAATTTGATGGTGTTACATCATGGTATCAGGTATCATTTACGCAATTTATAAAGATCACAGATCATATCCATAATTTTGTCCAAACCACATGGACCATTTTTGTAATTTACTCTAAAACTAAAAGAAAAAATCTATATAGAAAGGCTTATAAAACCATAAAGAGAAATTAAACAATAATATACGTTAATAGTTAATAATTTATATATAATATAACAAATAATATACATTACTTGTAAAATTAAATAAACATAATAATTTATATTAAAACATAAAAGAATCAGGGTTGCGGTCCGGAATTAAAGTGTTTCACATCCCCATCTCATCCCCGTTTTTTAATTAAGAATTCCTTATATCTGTCCCCATTCTGGTCCCTGACAACTCGAGAATTTCCCGATTAAATTGAAGTCAAGTTTCAGATTTCCCATCGAGAATGAGTTATTTTGCTAGGCTTAATGTAGGGGTGAGATCATCCATATGTTTTCGTTACGCTCTATTGATTCTCTTGTTCAAAACAAATAAAGAAAGTAGTAAATTGCAAAAATGATCTTTATAGTTTAGTCAAAATTGGTCTTTAAAAATTACATAAATGATCTTTTATTAACACCATTTACTTGCTAAAATGATCCCATTTTCTCTTAACATTTTTTTAAATGACGTTTTGCCCTTTTTAATAACAATTTTGGTCCCTGAATTATGTAATTTATTTTCTATTTTAGTTATTTTCATAAATTTTTTACTTTTTGTTTAAATTTATTATTGTCATTATTATTTTTATTTATACATTTTTTATTTTTTTAAATATATATTTCATAAAATATATTGATTTTATTTATTTATTAAAAATTATCCCTATTAGAATATTCAATTTAATTATTAAAATTTTATTTTATCTTATGTTTCATTTGATAAAATATTTATACATTTTTATATTTTATATGTTTCAATCTAACTATTTCATTACATTAATATATATTGATTTAGTTATACTTTTTACGAAAAATATACAGCCTAACATTTTAACATTTTCATTTAAATATTTTTTTATGTTAGTATGTTTGGATGAAAATTTAGTATTTTATTTATTTGTATTTCAAAATATCCAACCTAAGAATTTAACATTTTCATTTAAATATTAGTGTTTTATTCGTTTTGTCTCAATTATTTTGTTACATGCTACATTTCAATTTAATTATAATTTCTAATAAAAATATATAAAGTTAACATTTTATTATTTTATTATTTAGATATTTTGTTACGTTTCTAAGTTTCTACTTAATTTTGAAAAAAAAATATAAACTTAACATTTTATTCGTTTTTAACTTAAATATTTAGTAACATCAATACATTTTGAATTACTTATGAGTTTTGAGTAATATATAGATTTAACATAAACATTTACATGTTTTGATTTAACGAAACGTGTACGTGTTGGATTGTTTACTTTGACAAGTATGTTTTGGTTCGTTTATTTCATAATTATATTGAAACAGAATAATGTAACAGAATAATAAGAACAAAATAAATAAAGCAGAAGGTATAAATTAAAATGTGTTACAATAACAAGATATTCAAATCATAATGAATGAAACCCCAAAATAATTAGAATAAAACGGTAGCATGAGTGCTACTATAGATAACAAAATAATTAAATTAAAATGTATCATTATTTATATTTTTCTCATAAAAATTATAACTAAATAATTTATTAACGTAATTAAATAGTTAGATGATAACGTACAAAGAATAAGAATATATATATTTTTACAAATAAAATATAAGATAAATATAGATGTATTTAATAAATTGGATATATAAAAAAGACGTAAATTAAATAAATTTAAAAATGTATAAACTAGAATAGTTTTAATAATAAAACAAATATATTTTAAAAAAAAATAAAAAAGTATAATTAATAATTAGTTTTTTAAATTAATATTTTTAAATTTAAACAAAAGACTTCATGAAAAAGGATTACTGAAAATAGATTGACCAAAATTGTTATTGAGAAGAAAAATAAAACTGTCATTTTAAAAAAAGTTAATAGAAACAGAGACCATTTTCTCAATTATATAATGTATTGAGGGATCATTTATCTAATTTTTAAAGATCGGAGACCATATTCATAATTTTGATCAAACCACAAGGACGGTTTCTGTAATTTACACTAAAGAAAGGGTACATCAATAATGGAATTGTTTTTTCCTTTCCTTTTTCACTATTATTTTTTGACCCGTGTATTATATGAAACGTGTTTAGTAAATAATTGTTATTAAAAATAATATTATGAAAGGTAAATTACAAATTTCGTCCCTGTGGTTATACGGAAATTATGGATTTAGTCCTTCTATAGAAGAAATTACAAATATAGTATTCATGGTTAACTTTTTGTTACGGTTATAGTCCTTTGACCGGTTATTTTTTTTAAAATGACCATTTTGCCCTTGAAAATATTATAAAAGTAGGTAATAAACTTTATTTTTATTAATTCCTAAAATATTTAATTAATAAAATTGAAAAAATAATCATCATCATCATCATCAATAACTAGGGGTGAGCAGAAACCAATCCGGAAAATCGAAAAACCGAAAAAACCGGAAAACCGAAAACCCGGAAAAACTGAAACCGGAAAAACCGTTTCAAACGGTTTGGTTTCGGATTGCACCTAAAAACCAAACCGAAAAACCCGGAACCAAACCGGTTTAATATATAATTAATTTTTTAATATTTTTATTATATTAATCTACAAAAAATAAAGTGTTAAACCTAGATATATTTTTATTTTTTAATATAATTAAATTATATATTAAACCTCTTGCCCTTGCCCTCTTCTTCTTGTCTGCGCCTCTTGCCCTCTTCTTCTTGACTTCACATTCTGTTTCTGCCTTCATGACTCCACACTCCACAGCAGCACAGCTACGCTTCTTGACTTCACACTCGCTCAGGCAAGCTTCAAGCCTTCAACTCCATCACCGCATCACGACATCACTTTAGCGGCTCCTCGCCTGAAAAGAGAAAGAGACAGTTGCTCTTTATCAAGATTCAGATCTGCAAATGTCAAAACCGGATCTATAATCGATGGGTTCGCTTGAAACATGATTTGAAATCGTGGTGATGCTTGAATCCAATGGTGACTCAAGGTCTAGAAACGATTTTGACGGTGGTGAGAAATCGAAAAGTATTTCACGTTGATATATTGCTCTCTTTGAGATGAATGGAAGGGATGAGTTACCATCCAATAAACAAATAATGACAAAACTATTTTAATTTTGTCTATTGGTTTGATATTTTTGTTTCATTTTTTATTATTTAAATCTATAAAAAAAATTATTACCTAATTTATTAATAATATCAAGGGCAAAATGGTCATTTTTTAAAAAATAACTGGTCAAAGGACTAAAACCATAACAAACACTCAACCATGGATACTGTAATTGTAATTTCTTCTATAGAAGGACTGAATCCATAATTTCCCTATAACCACAGGGACGAAATTTGTAATTTACCCTATTATGAATTAATAACAAAACACTAATATTAAACCTTGTTAGCCCTAAAATAGTGTATAATTAAATATAAGAGTAAATTACATAAATGGTCCATGTGGTATTATATAACTTATAGATTTCGTCCCTAGCGCAAAATAAGTACATAAATAGTCCATAATAGGGGTGAGCGACGGGTACCATTTCCCGAACCCGAACCGGTACCGAACCGAAACCGGTACCGAATTAATATATTCGTTTCGGTATTCGGTTTTTAAATTAGCTAAAATTCGGTATTCGGTACTCTCGGTTCGATATTCGGTTTTTAAATTAGCTAAAATTCGGTATTCGGGACCGAACCGGCACCATATAAAATTATACGATTCGGTATTCGGTTATTCCAAAACTAATAATTCGGTTTCGGTATTTTCGGGATCGGTACCGGTTCGGTCCGGTACCGAGCTCACCCCTAGTCCATAAAACCCAAAACTTGCTCGATTTTGGTCCTCAAACTAACTGCCGTTAACTTAGCTGTTAAGTGTAGGGGTATTTTTGTCTTTATGACTTTGGAGGGACCATTTATGAAATTATTTAATAAAATTTTTAATTTTTATAAATTTATTATTATTATTATTATTATTATTATTATTATTATTATTATTATTATTATTATTATTATTATTATTATTATTATTTAATATCATTTATTCCATTCTCATCAATATCATCTTTTTACCCATGTCCCTTGCTGTTGGACATTTCCGATGATTGACAATGGTGACACCGTCGGAGAAAATGTCAGACAGAACATCCCTCGTGAATCCAGCGGAATCAGATATTTCAATGGTTTCAAAGCCAGCGTTTTCCCTCTGGCAAACGTAAACCCTAGCGTCGGCACCGCCACTCTTGTTAGTTCTGAGAAATCATAACAAGTATCGAACAACAAAAACCCGTCTGTCGGTTTCAAATTCTGAGCTTGAATCGTGAACGCGTCACAAAGAGCGTTGTAGGCTTGACTCTGTAACCGAGTCACGGCGGTGCCGGAGTCGACGATCACACCACCACTTTCGATATCGTCGACGAATAAAAGGGAAGGTGGAATGGCTAAAGGACGTCCATCGACGTTTATCCCCGTCATTCCGACGTATAGATAATTCTTTCATTCTCGGATTTCGTAACATCGACACGATGATTGAGTTCTCCGGCGTTGCGGAGTTGAATTCTAATGTTGATAAACCTTCATTGTCATGACTACTACCAAGCACGAGTAGACCCCCGACACTGACGAATAAACCTTCATTGTCATGACCATAACTCATCGCTATCTTAGGAACACATCCTGGTTTTCCAAACGACATAGTTTCCGTTACCATGCAATACGATTGCGCCGTCGTACCTAATCCAACTCTCATGATAACCAAATAATAATAATAATAATAATAATAATAATAATAATAATAATAATAAATTTAAAAATTAAAAGTTTATTAAAAAATTTCACAAATGGTCCATGTATGGGTAAAAAGACGAAATTACCCCCAAAGTTAACATCTATTTTAACGTCAGTTAGTTTGAGGGACTAAATTGTAGCAACTTTTCAAATTTTAGGACTATCCATGTACTTACTTTGAGCTAGGGACCATTTTCGTAACTGGAGCCAAACCACAGGGACGATTTATGTAATTTACTCCTAAATATAATAAAAGTCTAGGTTTAATTTGCAAATAGGATTAGTTTACTTTGTGGGAAATCTCAATTTCCTAGACTTTGAGGGGAGTGTTTGGACAAACCCCCAAAGTAAGCTTAGATATAAATAATCTTGTTCTCCTAGGGTTTTGAGAAGCCAAAAAGAAGCCACCAAGTAGCGTCCACCTAAGTGTGTGTTTTGAGAGTGTGAAAGTTAATAGAGATTGGTGTCTAAAATTCTTTCTTATAATCTTCATATTCTAAATATAAATCGTTTGGTTTTATGTGTTTGAGTGCAAAATATACTAGGAATCAAAGTTGTCAATTGGTATCAGAGTAAGAAGATTGGATTTCAACTTGGAAAAATCGTGTTTTAAAAAAAACGTCCATATCATACATTTTTTTTCTAGATCTCGAAATAAATTGTTGTTTCTGCTTTATTTTGATAGATTTGTGATCGTTTGATGATCATTAGTTAATTCCTCTCATTATTTGCTAGTTTTCAAAGTGATTTGAGGGTTAATATTTGGATCTAAGAAACAATTTTTTCTTTCACGGTTTTTCAAAATTTCTTGGTGATTATTCGAAGTTAATCATAGATTTGTAGAAATTAGGGGTTGAAATTTGTTTAAAAAGTGTTTATTAATATTTTCGAGCATTAAGGAATCATTAATTTGGGTTTTTACATCATTTGGAGTTGGATTTTTTGAAGTTTTCGGTACTGTTCATCGTGTTCAACAGCAGCATTCCTGTTGAGTTTTTTCTGAGAATTTTGACTAAGTCAAACTTTGGGTCCATCCGAAATTCAGACCACCATCCAAAATTCGGACCATCCATCTGGAATTCGGACCATCATCCGAAATACGGCCTTCATCCGAATGGGCCATCATCCGAAATTCGGACCACCCGAATTTCGGACCATACTTCACTCCATCCGAATTTCATATCACACATCTGAAATTTTGACTTTCAGTGCTTCCACTGGCCATAACTTTTGACTGGAACATGGTTAGAGGGCCTACCATACGCCAAAATGAAGCTTGAACTGAGATCTACGATTTCTAAAATAGGAAAATCCAGTTCGTTCAATTTCCGGGACCTAATTCCACTCTAGGAAAAAGTTACATGCATTTTCCTGTAGAGAAGCTGAAAAACCAAAGTCCAAAAGCCATTTTTGATCCACGTTTCACCAAGTTGCCAACCTCGGATACCTCTGTTGAGCTTCAAATTTGGATATCTATCCTCAGACAATCTTTGATCCTTCAACCTCGGGCTGATTTGAAAATTTTGATCCTTCGCCCATCAAATTTCATATCAGGAATTTCGGATTCATCAGCATCTGAACTTGTGAAGTTTCTGAGTTTTTCCAGTTTCCAATCTAGAAGATCCACCTTTTGCACTCCACAATCATGACTCAAAAATTTTTTAAAACATGAGAATATTAAATAACAAAGAATATGAATGAAAGAAAGATTTATGAATGGTCAGTTATCAGAATCAGATAAAATAAAGATTATAAAGATAAAAGATGATGATATTGACATGAGACTGATATAATATGATTCTGGACAGGTTCAGTGAAATTCTGAACATTGATTTAAAGATTTAAAAGTGGGTCAAAGATTTGAATTGCCCAGAGAACAGATTGACAAAGATTAAATCCTGAGATAACTCAGGTGGCAGATTTTACATCTGTTTGATAAAGACCCCAGATCTGTGAGTTATAGATATTCAGATTTAACATGCTAAAGTTTCCGGTTGAGACATATTGTTGATGTTAGATTGATTTGACATTCATATTATCAGTTGGATTGTGACCTGTGCACACCATGGTTCGGTGTTGCCCAGTGGATCATGATAGCTATTTGATCATCATTTCACATGATATTGCATTTACAGTTCATTTCGGATATTGCTTTGAGATTACTGCTATCATGACTTTGATTACGTATGCTCCATCATTGCATATACTTGACATATTGATTCAACTTGATTAGCCTTGTTGGTCTATTGTTCTAGACCTGGCTATTTCACCAGTTCTATTGAACTTGGTAATGACCTCCGATGTTCCGCCATGTTGATTTACTGGTAGCTAGCCCAGTATGTGTCTGATCCCCACGATTTAAGCGTTAGCGTGGTTTGAACATCATCCGACTCTATGACTTCTATGTCTCAATCATGAGGGATGTAGCGGCAGCCAAGACATATCACGCTAGACTTATGATCCGCTTGACAATGCATGTTAATTTGAAAATCTATTTACTCACTAAGCATTGCTTACAGTTGCTACTTCACATTTTTACAGGAAAAGATAAAGGAAAGTATTTTAAGCTTCTTAAGATTCCGTTTATGGCCATTATATTCTAACATCGTTTGCAAAGAGAAATTGGTTTAACATTTCCGGAAAGACCCCCTATTTGTTCGTTTACCAGGTTCAGCCAGTGTGGTGGCGAACACGCTGTGCTGTAAGCTAAGCTGTTGTCACCTGCCGGACCTAGTACTTAGGTCTTACAAAGATCAAGACAGGAGTTCTCAATAGACCTCTACTCAGCAAACCCTTTTTGGTACTGATTGGAAGATGATAATGTGGTGGTCTGGGTAGATTTATCTTGATTATATGATGACATGAATTAGATTAGACTTGTGCCCTTTATTAGTTTAATTTAAAATCGGTAATCTGTATTAAACTTAAATCCTAATACTTTGTACTTGTAATATATAATTCTGCAATATAGTTACTCTATCTTAGTTATGATTGATATCGTATTGCATGATGTGGGACCTAGACTAGTGACTACCGCCCCGCAAGGGGTGGTCTTCACAAGATGGTATCAGAGACCATAGTTTGAGTGAATCAAGTATTACGTGAGTAATACTTGGTCTCAAACTAAAGCAATACATATGTATCAATCATTTATGTGGTTTGAACTGAGATAGGATATACAGACTGTTAGGATGGGAAAAAAAGGGTACATAGATCTAAGTCTATAAACTGATAGTTAAATGATTTTAATTTTCAGTAAAAGATGTCAGGATCAGGTGACATTCCCAACAACATGACCCCACAACAAATGTTTGAAATGATGCAACAGCTATTAGCCCAACACTCTGAACAACAAAATAAGATTATGCAAGAACAGTTTCAGGCCTGAGATGAGGCCGAAGCTAAAAGACGTGATGATAAAAAGAATAAGCGAAAAGAAAAACAAGTCCAGAACGATGAGTCTGATTCTGATAACTCGAATCCTGAAACCCAAATTGCACAGCCAAACGGTTGTAAATTTAAAGATTTCAAAGCCAGCGGTGCCCTGAACTTTGAGGGTACAGTGAATCCAATTCAGGCAATGGATTGGATAAGCCATACTGAGGAAATCTTCAGAATTTCCGACTGCTTAGAATCTAAGAAAGTAACTTATGCGTCTGCGTTGTTCGTTGGTGCTGCCCGTGCATGGTGGAAAACACAGAGAAGCATTTATGGCGACGAAGTAATACAGACTTTAGAGTGGGAACAGTTCTTAGACATGTTCAACGCGAAGTATTGCCCTATTGATCAACGAGACAAGATGGAAGTTCAACTGATGTAGCTGACCCAAGGAACTAAATCTGTTGACGAGTACGAACATGAATTCTCGCGACTTTGTGGCTACTCCTCGTATCAAGTAGCTACTGAAGAAAGGAAAATGAATAGATTTTGCGAAGGACTTAACCTGAGATATCGACACCCAATGAGCGCGATAAAGTATAAGAGTTACCTGGAAATGGTTGAAGCTGCAAGACAGATCGAGAGGGGATACCTAGAGTATGGCGATCAACTCTATGCTCCATCGACTAACCCAACATGTCCTTCTCCTCCGAAGAAACAGAGATTTGGCAGATTCTTTAAGCCAAATAAGTCACAACCTCAGCAATCCCAACAATACAGTTCGCTTCAGAAAGCGCAAGCCTACTCTTTAACGAACGAGCCACGATTCTGCAAGAGATGCAGAAAATCACACATGGGGCTGTGTAACCCAGATGACGTCACTTGTTTTGCGTGTAACAGAATCGGTCACAGCAGTGAAGAATGCCCTCAGCGAGGACTTGGGTGTGTGAAATGTGGAAAACGAGGACACTTCATGTATCAGTGTCGCATCGGGCAACGAGTTCAGTCACAGTCGTCAGCTGGAGGGTCTACAATGAAAAGTTCAGCTGCAACACCAACAGCAAGAAACCGTGCATTTCAGATAACAGCGGACGAAGCAAAAGAAACACCTGACGTGGTTACCGGTACGTTCATGCTTAACTCAATCCCTGCCCATGTATTATTTGATTCTGGTGCTAGTCGTTCTTTTATATCGACTTCTTTTGCGTAAAGATTATCAAAATCTCCATCCAAGCTTCCTGTCGTGATTGATATTGAGACAGCCAGTAACAACTATGTTATGGCTAATTCCGTATACCGAAATTGCACTCTGCTCGTTGATAAAATAGTATTCAATCTCGGTCTTATCCCGATACCGTTAAAAGAATTTGATGTCATCATCGGCATGGACTGGTTAACGAATAACGAGGCTACGATCGTTTGCAACCATCAAATCATCAGGATCAAGTCTTCAGACAGCCGAGTGTTAGAAATAAAAGGCGAGAAGCGGAAAGGTGCTCACTGCTTTATAACTGTTGAAAAAGCTCACAAGTATCTGTCTAAGGGTCACAAGTCTTACATATGCTATGTCTCGTCTAAATCTAACTCTGAAGTCAAAAAGAAATCCTTATCTGATATTCCTGTCGTCTGTGAGTTTCCAGACGTATTCCCAGATGACATTTCCGGAGTGCCACCGGAACGTCAAGTCGAGTTCGGTATTGACTTGGTTCCTGGTGCGGCTCCCGTTGCCAAAGCTCCCTACAGACTTGCGCCTGCAGAAATGCAGGAAATGTCAAAACAATTGCAAGAACTGTTAGAAAAGGGATTTATCCGACCTAGTTCATCTCCGTGGGGTGCACCTGTCTTATTTGTAAAGAAGAAAGACGGAACTCTTCGAATGTGCATTGATTACCGCGAGTTGAACAAAGTCACTATCAAGAATAAGTATCCTCTGCCCAGAATTGACGATTTATTCGATCAGCTACAAGGAGCAAGTTATTTCTCCAAGATTGATCTTCGTTCTGGGTATCATCAATTGAAGGTAAAAGATGAGGATATTCCGAAGACAGCTTTCCGAACAAGATACGGTCATTACGAATTTCTCGTGATGCCGTTCGGTTTACCAAATGCACCAGCGGTGTTCATGGATCTCATGAATCGCGTGTGCAGACCAATGATGGATAAGTCAGTTATCGTATTCATAGACCTGATTTACTCCAAAACGGAGGCTGATCATTCAAATCATCTACGACAATTGCTAGAGTTACTAAGAAAAGAAAGACTCTACGCAAAATTTTCCAAGTGTGAATTCTGGCTCAGACAGATCCAATTCCTTGGCCATGTCATATCTGGCGAAGGTATTTCTGTTGATCCTTCTAAAGTCGAGGCTGTTCAGAAATGGCAAACGCCTCGCAATGCCTCTGAGATTCGAAGTTTCCTTGGATTGGCTGGTTACTATCGGCGATTCATTAAGGACTTCTCGAAGATTGCTGTGCCACTTACGATGCTAACACGAAATAATACACCTTTCGTATGGGCTGATAAACAGCAAGAGGCATTTGAAACCCTGAAGCAAAAGCTTATTCAAGCGCCGATCCTAGCCTTACCAGAAGGTAATGATGACTTTGTCGTTTACAGCGACGCATCTGGTACTGGCTTAGGATGTGTTCTAATGCAAAGGGGAAAAGTAATTGCCTACGCTTCAAGTCAATTGAAAGATTACGAGAAAAGTGCACCAACTCATGATCTTGAGTTGGCTGCCGTTACCTTTGCATAAAAGATCTGGCGTCACTATCTCTATGGGACTCGGTGTCAGCTTTACACTGACCATAAAAGTCTCAAGCACCTATTTACTCAAAAGGATCTGAATATGAAACAGCGACAGTCCTTAGAACTTATCAAGGACTATGATTGCGAGATCCTATATCATCCCGGCAAAGCTAATGTGGTCGCGGATGCTTTGAGTAGAAAGACATATCCTGAAAAGTGTTGCTATGCCCTGACTCCTGTTGTATTCTCTTTCGATCTTATTGAAGACATCCGATCTGCTCAAGCCGAAGTGTTGAAAGAAGAAAATATTTGTTCTGAAAATCTCAAAGGGCAACTTCAATTCTTATCTATGAATCATTTGGGACTACAATGTCTCAAGGGAAACCGAATCTGGATTCCTAACTATGGTTCAATCCGCAATACTCTTCTATCAGAAGCCCATCAGTCCAAGTTATCTATTCATCCTGGCATCTCAAAGATGTATTTCGATCTGAAAGTTGATTATTGGTGGCCAGGAATGAAAAAGGACATCGGTCAATATGTTGAAAGCTGCAGAGTCTGTCAGATGGTTAAGGCAGAACACCATAAACCCTTCGGGGATATGCAACCGCTGCCAGTTCCTGAGTGGAAGTGGGAGCATATAACCATGGATTTTATCACGAAGTTGCCGAAAACCAAGAGACAGCACGACTCCATCTGGGTAGTCGTGGACCGATTAACGAAGTCAGCTCACTTCATACCGATGAAAGAGACGTATTCTCTTGATAGATTGGCACAGATGTACATCACAGAAATAATTTTTCATCACGGCGTGCCAAAGTCTATCGTTTCTGATCGTGATAGCCGTTTCACTTCGAGATTCTGGAAAGTGCTACAAGATGGGATGGGTACTCGAATTTCTATGAGTACTGCTTATCACCCTAATGCAAATGGTCAAAGCGAACGTACTATCCTTACTCTCGAAGATATGCTTCGTGCCTGTGTTCTTGATCTGGGTGGTAATTGGGATGACCACTTGCCTCTGGTCGAATTCTCATATAACAACAGTTATCATTCCACGATCAAGATGGCTCCTTTTGAAGCTTTGTACAGAAGAAAGTGCAGAACTCCCACCTGTTGGCGCGAAACAGGTGAATCACCTATAGCGGGTCCTGCCCTTCTACAGTTGACTCATGAGAAGATTCAACTTGTTAGAAGAAACATACTTGAAGCTCAAAGCAGGCAGAAGTCATATTATGACAATTGACACAGATCTATCAGCTTTGCAGTTAATGATTGGGTGATGCTGAAAGTATCTCCAATGAAGAATGTGGTACGATTCATAAAGAGAAATAAGCTAGCTCCAAGATTTATTGGTCCGTTCAAGATTGTGGAAAAGATAGGAAATCAATCTTATCGTCTTGAACTACCAACGGACTTATCTGGAATACATCCTGTATTCCATGTCAGTCATTTGCGGAAGAGCTTAGCCGATGAAAGAGAAGTACAAATACCACACGTTAATCTGCAAGTTGATGAAAAGCTTTGAGTGGTTGAAGAGCCGGAATGTATTCTGGACTCGAAGACCAAAAAGCTTAGAAATAAAGATATACAGATGGTGCTCGTCCAGTGGAAACACCACAAAGGTTCGCATCAGTCTTGGGAATCTGAAGATGTTATGAAAGCTACTTATCCCAGTCTGTTCGAACATAGCTAACTTCGAGGACGAAGTTTGTGCGTGGTGCAGCCCATTCTGTAACAGCCTAACTTTTGGCCAAACTTAATTATCTGATTATCGAACCAATAATGTAATTTTATTACATTATTTGAATTGTAATTTAATTAAGTTATGAAATATTTAATTAAATTATATAAATATTTAAATTATGATTTAATAAAATATTAAAGAAAATTAGATAAAAGAGATGTAAGATACAAAAGTAAAAGTGGGTTAATTACACAAAATAACTAAAGGAAGTATATAAATCATAATTAAGATTATTTAATCACTTTCTTGTCTCTCTCTACTCTCTCTCTCTACTCTCTCTCTCTAACTATCTCGTAATTTCACCATAAATTGCAATCAAGTTGGAGTTTTAATCAAGAAGGAGTTACAAGAAGTGATAATCAACAACAATCTACAACGAATTTGAGGTAATAACTACTTTAAATTCGAAATATAGGTGTGTTTGGTTCGGTTTTGTGTAAAACCGAAACCAAAGATTGAAACATGAAATTTATATATTGCATGTGTGACTTTTAGTTAGAATATGTATAATAGAATCAAAACTAGGCTTATTACTTAACATATTCGTGATTTTAGACTTAGAAATGTATGTTTTAAAAGCTGTAAAATATGAACAAATTCGAGATGTCAAGAACAAACTCGATTATAGTTGAAATCGAACCAAGGATTCGATTTTAACCTTACATTCGAATGGGTGTTCGAATTTGACCATAAGGTCGAGACAATGATTTCGAATTTAAACCTATGCCTTTGAATTTAGTACTATATTCGAATGTAATGTTCGAATTCAATCACATATTCGAATTTGTTGCATTCAAATTTATCCACATGCTCGAATTTGATATATAAATTCGAATCCCACACCCTAATTCGAATATATTGAATAAAACACATGGACAACTCATAAATTGACAAGATAATTAGCAAAATGATTATATATATATATATATATATATATATATATATATATATATATATATATATATACATACTGATCTTTTTAGAATATTAATTAACAAAGAATATGAATGAAAGAAAGATTTATGAATGATCAGTTATCAGAATCAGATAAAAAAAGATTATAAAGATAAAAGATGATGATATTGACATGAGACTGATATAATATGATTCTGGACAGGTTCAGTGAAATTCTGAACATTGATTTAAAGATTTAAAAGCGAGTCAAAGATTTGAATTGCCAGAGAACAGATTGACAAAGATTAAATCCTGAGATAACTCAGGTGGCAGATTCTACATCTGTTTGATAAAGACCCCAGATCTGTGAGTTATAGATATTCAGATTTAACATGCTAGAATTTCCGGTTGAGACATATTGTTGATGTTAGATTGATTTGACATTCATATTATCAGCTAGATTGTGACCTGTGCACACCATGGTTCGGTGTTGCACAGTGGATCATGATAGTTATTTGATCATCATTTCACATGATATTGCATTTACAGTTCATTTCGGATATTGCTTTGAGATTACTACTATCATGACTTTGATTACGTATGCTCCATCATTGCATATACTTGACATATTGATTCAGCTTGATTAGCCTTGTTGGTCTATTGTTCTAGACCTGGCTATTTCACCAGTTCTATTGAACTTGGTAATGACCTCCGATGTTCCACCATGTTGATTTACTGGTAGCTAGCCCAGTATGTGGCTGATCCCCACGATTTAAGCGTGAGCGTGGTTTGAACATCATCCGACTCTATGACTTCTATGTCTCAATCATGAGGGCTGTAGCGGCAGCCAAGACATATCACGCTAGACTTATGATCCGCTTGACAATGCATGTTAATTTGAAAATCTATTTACTCACTAAGCATTGCTTACAGTTGCTACTTCACATTTTTACAGGAAAAGATAAAGGAAAGTCACCTGCCGGACCTAGTACTTAGGTCTTACAAAGATAGAGACAGGAGTTCTCAATAGACCTCTACTCAGCAAACCCTTTTTGGTACTGATTGGAAGATGATAATGTGGTGGTCTGGGTAGATTTATCTTGATTATATGATGACATGAATTAGATTAGACTTGTGCCCTTTATTAGTTTAATTTAAAATCGGTAATCTTGTATTAAACTTAAATCCTAATACTTTGTACTTGTAATATATAATTCCGCAATATAATTACTCTATCTTAGTTATGATTGATATCGTATTGCATGATGTGGGACCTAGACTAGTGACTACCGCCCCACAAGGGGTGGTCTTCACACTGGTTTTAAATCTAGTGATGAATTTGATGAAATGCATGCTCAACTACATGAATTAAAGAATGAATTGATTGCTGATAAAGAACAATCCACTGTGTATAAAAATAATTGGTTGAATTAGCACGATATTGTAAAGAAATTCTTACTTGAAAAAGTAGAGGCTGAGGATAGTAACATTTACCTTAAGAGTTGTATTGACAATCACAAAGGAAAAGAGTTGTTTGAAGTCTGAATTGTCTGTTCTTTCAAAACGTTTAGAGTCCGTAAGTGTGGAAACTTAAACAATCTGAGTAAATACAAAATGATTGAAGAAGAGAGAATAAGTTTGTACTCACGGATAAAAACTCTAGATGATGAATTTCTAAAATGGGGTCAAACTGAACAAACTATTCATCTAAATCAACCCAAATAGTGTAAGGTCTTGACTCTACGGATCTATCTCGACGCGACACCGTCCAACGAGTGCGGAATCCTCGTTAGCGGCTTGACGGTAAGATCACACACACGGAAACACGGAGACTACCACGGTGATACACGAACGACTTAGAACGCCCCTACATGATGATTCTCTCCGAAACAACTCTCTGGAAACTTGCAAGTTCGAGATCGCCTTTGCTAATCGCTCTGATAAACGTCTGCAAAAATCTGATAATTAATCGAATTAACCCTTAATTATACTGACAGATTCGAGTTTGTCTAGGACAAATTCGAATTTGGCCCAAGGCCCATTCGAATTTGTCCTCAATGACAAATTCGAATTTACCTTAAATTCGAACTTCAACTATCAAACTTATGTTTGAACTTATGTTTTAACTTATGTTTGAATTTATCTTTGAACTTTATGTTTGAACTTGTTTGTAATACATTACACCAAGTTCAAACATACAAACAATCAATATCAAACACACATAATCAAACATATATCAAACACTCGTCAATATTCAATACCAAGTAACTTGACTTACACAAAAAGCTATCAAAACTTAGACTGCTATCGTCACACAGGATGTACTAACAGACTCCCCCTTGACGATAGCTTCTAACTATTTACATTTTGACTAAGTACTTGGACCATATAGACTACTTCCTGCATATAGACCTATATCTATACATATTCTCACTATCTTCTGGAACTTCCTGGCTTCAGATCTCCATCCTTCGTGAAAGAAGATAGGCTGATCATGTAGCTTCTTCAAGTCGTCCTTTGATAGATTTATTAAGTGCAATGGATCATACACTCTCAAAATAACTTTGTCTTGAGTATCTTCCATCACAGCTTCAGTAGTTTCATTATCGACATACCACCACGTTACTTAAAACATCTTGTGGCATTGATTTCATCGGCACCTTCTTCAAACACTTTACAGGTTTGTACACCATTCTGGCCCATGGCCTACCTGTATGTGGATCAATCCTTGTTTCATCTTCCACTCTCTTTCCGGTCCTTGGCTTGAGTCTCTCAAATTTACGGATCGACCCTCCTTTCTGATAATCTTGGCTATAACCTCAGCATAAGGATCCTCACCGATATTTATTAACTCTTTCCACGCCAACTCCTTTACTTCAACCTTCGGCAATGTATTAAATACTCTGAGCGTCCGCCTGAGGTGTTGAAGTCCATCTCTCCTTTTCAGTATGAATAGCTGCAGTTCTCTGTCAAACAACCAGCTTATAATTCCACCTGATAGATTTTCGGAGCCCGGTACTCTCATTATTCTCTTCATCTTAGGCTCTGTCTTCTTTTCTTCCTTCCGGAACCATAGATTCAACAATTCAGCCCTAGATGGCTCTCTCTCAACTTCTTTAAGTTCGGAATCTTCTACCGAGGCCAGTTTGATCTCATCAATATCAATCACATTGTGATTGTCTTGGACATATAGCTCAGTGATAGGCTATGAGTTTACAATCACTTCATCGACATTGTCATCTTCATCTTCTGTCACTTCATCATCTGATCTCCAATCAACTATGTCCTCCGGCACGAACTCTCCTTCCTCCAACTCTTCAATCTCATCCTCAAAATCAAACTCTATCTCTTCTTCCTCAATATTCATCAGAGCGTCTATCATCTCGCTCTCAAAGGTCTTTGAGGAACTAGGCTCACCTCCTTCAGCTCCTGACTGACTCGGCTCCCCCTGAACTTCAGCGTGCTGAGCAGAAGAAAAATCTACTGGCTCACTATCTTTTTGTGCATCGGGATCATTGTCGTCTTCGTCTTCTCTTCTCAACTCTTCAGCATCTCTGCAACTAGTCTCCCCCTGAGCCTTTAGATTTTTCAATAGTTGCTCGATGAGGGACCGCATAGTTCTGAGTTCTACAGCCTGATCAGCGACGAAGGTCTTCAATTCAATATTTTCTTTATCAATTTTTGCGTTATTCTCTTGAAGCTCGCCGACTGCTTTTGTTAGTTGGAAGATTTGGACTTGCTGGAAATCCACTTTGCTTCGGAGCTCTGAAAACCGTTGGTTGTTTGTGAAGGTGGATGAAGTGGATGGAATTGATGTGATAGGTGACGGGGTGATTGGTGGTGGAATAGATGGTTGAATGAATGGCTGAGCGGATGGTTAAGCGGATGGAATTTTAGGCTCTGAAACGGAAGCAGACGAAGCTCCCTGCATAAACCTATGCCTTTTGGCCCTTTGCCTAGGCACCAAAGGAGCAGTATCTTCAATCTCAAAATCAGAGTCATCTTCATCAGAATCTCTAGATGCTCTCTTCTTTTCTGTCTCTCGATCAATAACCACAATTCTGGATCCATATCTGCCTATTCTGACAGCCGGATCTTCCGTCTCTTCTGCTGGTGCCTCAACCTCTAACTCCTCAACTTCCTCTGATGACGAATCTGAGGTGGTCATAGCTTGACCCTCTTCCTCATGTTGATATTCATCAATTTCTCGCATAAGGTCATCAAGACTAGCTGGAGGCTCCAGAATGTCTCCAATAAGCTCAGTAGTAATCTCTTCTTGGGCCTGAGTCCCCTGTGCCCAGATGTCTTCCAAGGTCTCCACTAGTAGATCAATTACTGGTGGCACACCAGAGGGACCCGCAGTGTCCGATGACTGACCTGCTTCTACTAACTCTTGCATCCTGCTTGTTGAAGGCCTTGAATCCTGAGTCTGTCTTACTTGAGCTCTTTGCCTCCTTCTTGGTTGTTGTGGAGGCCTTTGTTGTTGTTGTTGCGGCTGATGTGGCTGAACTTGTTCTTGCTGTGGCTGCGGCCCTTCCCCAGCCCAATTCGCACCTTCGGGGGCTTCAAAATCTGGATTTACCACAACACCAAAAAGTGGTGCATCCAGTGGTCTAACCACTTTACCCCTACGAGCATTGTGCGCTTGACAATCAGCAAAAATTCGCTTATCGATTACAGCGACACTCTGAATTTCTGGTAACTGCGGCAGGTTGGGCAAAAAATGTCTGATCAGCATCATAACAAACCTCGGATACATCAGAAACCTTTCTCTTGCTGGAGCTGTTATTTGATGAACAAACTCCGCAAAGAACATCTCGGAGTAACTGAACTGCTTGTTATAAACCAATGCTATCATCGCCGATTGCATCTTTGACGCGATATAGTCAAATCCGGCCTTCTTTGGAGCAAAGCACACCATAAAGACATGTGCAAGATACCTCCATTGCCCTATTAGACCACTCTTCATGTAAGATGCCTTAGCTACATCAAGGCCATACCCCATCCTCAAAAATGCTGCTTGCCTTACTTCCAAAGGGAAGTCAATAGGCCCAGCTTCCTGCACAACTGATCCCAGCTGCAAAACCCTACGCAACATATCGGCAGAGAATACAAGAGGCTACCCGGCGATCCTTGTCCTCAACACAGTCGAAGTCACTATGCAATCAACTTGCAGATGATCCCAAAATTGTCTGACATAAGGCAGCACGATCTGCACATTATGAGAAAGGGCATACGACACCCTTGAATTAGCCAAAAAGTCCACCATCTGGCGAAATGCCTGAGCTTCAGGAAGCTCACGATCCGGTGACACGACCATATTATGCTTTTGAATAAAAGCTGTTTCCCCCATATATGCACATTAAAGTATAACATATATTAGAAGGGACAAAATAAAAATGAAAGTTGTTTAAATTCAAATTTGTTTTATTTTGAACTTATGTAAGTTCAAAATCCAACGCATATGACTTTCTACAAGAATGACATAAAAATTATTCAAACATTTCGATTTTAATAGCATACTCGAATGGCATGTTCGAATTTAACCTCAGTTCGAGTTTAATGACATGTTCGAATTTAGTGACAAATTCGAAGCATATGACCAAACTCGAAGTCGGCACTTTCAAAACACAAATCCAACATTTAAACCATTTTAGACTTAGAAAATCACATTCACTAGTCCTAATAGGTTCTAATTGAAGATATTTGCCACTTATTTGAAGTTTCACCGGTTAAACTTTGTGATTTTGAATCACAAAGTTCAAAACCCTTAAAACCTCAAATCTAGTCGATTTTGGCTCAAATTGAGTCTAAAACTTTCTAAATCTTGTATAATAGTGATGTTTATACCTAGATTTGGTTATATACTCGAACACAACGGACAAAACTTCGATGAATAGGTGAAAAACTCGAATACGATAAACTCGAAGAACAAACTCGAATTCGCACACAGTATAAATTCGAAGTAGTAAACTCAAAGGTAGGTGACATAAATGAGTCACTGTTGACCTATATATACTAACCATCTTCGAATTTTTATTCAAATTCGACTTTACTGACAATTTCGAATGTAACATTCGACTTTGTCTTAAATTCGAATTTAACTGAAAATTTTGAAAATCTTTGAATAAAATTCAACTCTTTCAACTTTTCCAACTTTTTCGTGTAACGGAACAAACTATGCTCAATTTATTTACACTAAGCTCAAGATTTTTACGCAGTGTTTGTTTATTCAACTAAAAATGCATCCTCAGTAACTTTGACCTTTTTCCTAAATAAAATAAAATAAAATAAAATTTTGAACAAAATATAAAATTAAACTAATCTACAATATTTTTAAAATTTACATCCTATACTTTACACTAACAGAATATATTTGGCAAGAATAGTCAAAGAAAGGTTCAATCAGATAGCGGTGTCAAATACGCACTTTCAGTATCTTACTTTCACACTTAGGAATTTTTGATTCCTTTGATTGTTTGTCGTGACATACATTTCTAGACGATTGCTGGTATTATTTTCCCTTTAAACATGTTACACTTTGGAATATCCATTGGCCTTTTTATTTATCAAGAAATTACCTTACGTGACTCATACTTAGACATACTTTTATGATCAAGGCATACACACGATGATTATAACTTTTCGGTATTGCAAACTTTCTTTAAAAGGCAAATGTCGGACACAGTTCTGTATTTACATACAACAGAGTGTATTAGTTTGTCTTAAAGTTTATTTTAAAGCTAGCAAGACAGCGGTGACAGGTCTGTACCGACGTACAACAAAGCGACTTATCTTGCTAACTCGAGTCAAACTAAAGGCAACAGGTCTGTACTTACATACAACAGAGTTACTTGTTTTGACTCTCAACTCAGTATCATGATTTTTCTATTCTTTTCTTTTCTTTAAGATGTATCTGATGTTGCTATACATCCCCCAGAAAGTTTGCATACCTCATTTAGATACAATGTCTGTATGTCTCTAACATAAAAATTAAGACCATTTGGTCATACAGCTAAGTTAGTGACACGTCTGACTTTTTCTTGAATATTTTATTAGCCTTGAGACTCCCTTTATGTATTATGCCTACCAACATATCAAACTAGATAATGTATAACACTTAGAATTTTAGGTGCATTATGTGTGAAAGCTTAACACTTAGAGACTGTAATGCCTGTGCTAATTTTCGTCACTTTGAACCTATGTATCTAAGACTTAACTCATTTTCTGATATTCTCTTCTTTTTTTTTTTTGAACTTTTTATGGTTTTCTCTCTTTTTTCTTTTGTTTTTCATAAATAAGAGTAAGAAAATAAAATAACCTACTAACTTACTATAAAAAGTAATTCTCCTAAGCTACTAAACTTACTATAGAAAGAAAGAAATTCTACTGCTATAAAAGGAAATAAACTCTACTAAGGTCAATTTACTCTGGATTACGCATTCCGTTTAGTTGAACTAAATACTCAAAACGTGACTTATCAAAAGCTTTGGTAAATAAATCAGCATTATTATCGTCCGTTGCAACTTTTACCAGCTTAATTAAGTTCTTTTCAGCACAATCACGAATAAAGTGGTGTCTTATGTCTATGTGCTTGGTTTTACTGTGTTTAACTGGATTATTGGTTATTGCAATAGTTGACTAGTTATCTATCCTAATTGGAGTATGAGTATAAGTCAAACCGTAATACCGCAATTGTTGTTGTATCCATAAAACCTGTGAACAGCAACTACCCGCAGCAACATATTCGGCCTCGCACGTTGACACGGCTACCGAAGTCTGTTTCTTGCATTGCCAGGAAACGAGCCTCCCTCTAAGGAACTGACAACCTCCAGTTGTTGACTTGCGATTCAAGCTGCATCCTCCATAGTCAGAATCCGTGAACGCCTCCAATTCCAGATCGCCCTCCGCGTGATACCAAAGTCCCAGCTTCAGTTTCGACTTGAGGTATCTCAGAATCCGCTTCACAGCTTTCATGTGCATCTCTTTTGGATTAGCTTGAAACCTAGCGCAAATACACACAGCAAACATTATGTCAGGTCTAGAAGTAGTTAAATACATGAGTGACCCAATCATGGCCCGATATAACGTCGGATCCACATCGGTATCACTTTCTGTACCCGGTCCGAGATTATGATTCACTTGAATCGGCGTGCTGAAGTGAGCTGTCAGCTTGGTTCCTTCCATCCCGAAGCGCTCTAAGATGTCGTAGACATACTTCGTCTGATGAATAAACATGCCCTCCTTCCTCTGTTCGACTTGCAAACCCAGAAAGAAGTTTAACTCACCCATCGCACTCATCTCAAACTTAGACTTCATCACCTTTTCAAAATCTGTGCACATCTGCTCGTCTGATGACCCGAAAATGATATCATCGACGTACACTTGTACCAAGATGAAATGTTCACCTTTTCTTTTCACGAACAGCGTACTATCTATTCTACCTCTTTCAAACCCGTTGTCTAAAAGATGATTAGATAGAGTCTCGTACCACGCCCTCGGTGCTTGATGCAATCCATAAAGGCCTTATCTAACCGATACACTCTGTCTGGATATTTCAGATCTGTAAACCCGGGCGGCTGTTCCACATACACCAGTTTCTTCACTTTCCCATAAAGAAACGCGCTCTTTACGTCCAACTGATATACCTTAAAGCCTTTGAAGGAAGCAAAAGCTAGAAACAAACGGATTGCTTCAAGCCTTGCCACTGGCGCGAACACTTCATTGTAATCGATTCCTTCCTCTTGGTTGAAACCCTTTACCACAAGCCTTGCTTTGTTGCGAGTGACTATACCCCGATCATCTCTTTTGCACTTAAAAACCCACTTGGTTCCTATTGCAACTTCTCCTCGAGGTAACAGAACTAACTCCCACATTTCAAGTTTCCTAAACTGTGACAGTTCTTCCTGCATCGCTTCAACCCAAGAGTTGTCTTTTAGTGCCATTTGCACATTCTTCGACTCAACTTGCGAAATGAAACACGAATAGAGGCAAGTATGAAAGGCCTCGGAGTCATTGATCATCGACAACAACACTGTGTTGTTATTCAAACTACTCCTAGTCCTCACACCAGCATTAGGATTTCCTATGATACTCTCAATAGGATGATTCTTATTAATCCTATATGTCTCTATCTCGTCAACTCTGAGATTATCTCCCAAATTTGATCCTATCTCTCCTAACGGGGGAACGAATTCAGACTCCACATTTTCTTCCTCATGGACACTGTCTTCAGAGTTAGAACTTGTTGTCTGATTTTTGTTTGTAGGCATTTCAGAATCATTTTCTTCTGGAGATCTATCTTCAGTTGATGTAGGCTCGGATGTTGATGGAAAGGTGGCCCTCGGAAAACTTTGACCCTCGTCATTCAGATTTAATGACGACATGTCCTGTTCGATTGTACCTGCATATCCATCCAAAGGAATGTTAAATGACTCAAACAATTTGTCATAATCAAATATCCATTCCGGACCAGTTTGGGGTTCATGTGTATAACTTGTGACATCAGTGTTATACACAATCTCTACTGTACCATTAGATTTGTTAAAAACCCGTTTGTTTGGTGAGTTCGGCACATAACCTAGGAAATATCCTTCGTCAGCCTTTTCACCAAACTTAGGTTGATGTTTTGTTTTCATTAACGTACATGGTACCCCAAATGTTTTGAAGCCAGTTAAATTTGGTGGCCTTTTATTCAAAACTTCATAACAGGTTTTGTTCAATGATTTGACAGTAAGGACCCGGTTTAAAACATGGCACACGGTATTCACTGCCTCCCCCCAAAACATGGTAGGAAGCTTTGAATCCGAAAGCATGGTCCTTGCTGCCATAATCAAAGTCCTGTTTTTCCGTTCTGCCACCCCATTTTGTTGTGGCTCATAAGGTGCACTAAATTGATGCACTATGCCCTTTGATAGGCAATATACACCAATAACCGTGTTTTTGAATTCTGTTCCGTTATCACATCTGATACGCTTAACCCTCGTTCCGTAAGAGTTTTCCACTTGGTCTAAGAACCCGATGAGCTTTGCAGCAGTCTCGTCCTTTGTACCTAAAAATAAAACCCAAGAAAAACGTGAGTAATCATCAGTAATAACCAAACAATACCAACTACCACCTATACTCCTTTTGTTGATCGGTCCGAAGAGGTCCATATGCAACAAATCGAACGTGGCAGCTATTGAGTTCTGAGTCTTGGACTTGTGTGCCTTTTTGCATTGTTTTCCTTTCTTGCACGGTAGACACTTGTCCTCGAACTGAAAACTCTTCATTGGAACACCTTGCACCAATCCATTTTTCGTAATGTAGTTCATTTTTCTTAGGTGCAAGTGTGCCATGCGTCTGTGCCATAAAACCGATTCAGTATCTGAAGCTTTTGATAGTAGACAAATTGGTCCCATTAAAGATTCTGGCTTGTTCATGTCGAGCATGTACAGGTCATTCTTCCTTGGAGCCCTCATCAGTATCCATTCTTCAGGTACCTTGAATCCCGGTCTCAGCACAAACGCCTCAGTATCAGTGAAAAGTACTGAGTTCTTCTTATCACAGATTTGAGATACACTAATGAGATTGTGAACCAGTTTATCAACGTGATAAACTTAATCCAGTTTGATAGTCCCATTAGTGACCACTCCAGTACCGGTGATATTCCCTCCTTTATTTCTAGCGAACGATACAAATCTCCGATTCCCTCCCTTGAAGTCTGCGAGTAGACTTCTTTCCCTTGTCATGTGCCTGGAGCAACCACTGTCGATGAACCACTTGTTGTTTGGACCTGTAGTTATCTCCTGCACATGAAAGAAAATAGGTTAGTTATCACGGGGAACCCAAGCCATAACTGACTTGGTAATACCATTCTCGTCCACATACTTGAACTCTTTCAAATACCCATCTCTCCTTTCAAGTGACTTGGGTTTTTGATTTAGAGCCTGTTGTGGAGCAGAGTGATTTAAGTTCACTCTCGGCCTTTGTGTAGGCATTTGCTGTGGAGCTCTTGAATAATTTCTATTATAAGGCATTTCAGATTGATATCCCTGAGCTCTACCTGGTGTTTGATGTCTTACAGGAGTGTATGACCTAACCGGAGTGTAAGCTCTGCTAGGGGTAGTACTCCTATAATTCTGTTGCGGTCCTGACCTAGATTGAGTAGTGACTCTATTTGGTGAATTAGTCCTAATCACTTCTTTGGGTCGACCTGACACGGGTGTTTGTTTCACAGCAGATTTTTGTGCGGCTTGCACATTTTTCTCGGTATTTTGAGAACTGCTTGTGCTTGCTACACTTGTAGAAGGCTTATGTTGTTCCGGCTTTCCAGTTTTAGGTGTAGAGTCTACTTTCCTATGTGGACAACTAGAAGCAACATGCCCCCTTTCGTGACATCTAAAGCAAGACATTTTGTCAATCGACTTTTTATGTGTGCCCTTTGACTTAGGTGTCTCACTAGTGTCTGGTTCTTTCGTCTCAACTATAGTGACTGGTTCCTCCTCCTGATCATTAAAGTCAATTTTGTGTTGTCCTACAGGCTTATCACTAGAGGATGGCACAAATTTAACCTTCTTAATCTTGACATTATTAGTAGTCACCTTAGTTTCTTTTTCTTTAGCAATTTCAGACACTGGTTCAGGTATTTCCTCTGATTCAACTAATTTTTCAGTTTTCTCTTGAGGTTGAGGTACATAATTATCATTGAAAGGTGGAGGACTCTCATGATACCCTAGACCTACAGGCTTCTTAGACTGACGCTGTGCCTCTAAGATCTTCCCTAGGTTGAGTGATGAGTTCCTAAACTTTTCAAGTTTATTGTTTACCTCAGCTACCTTTACCTTAGATTCTGCTAGCTCTACTTCTTTGATTTTAAGCTCTTTGGTGAATGCCTCAAACATGTTCATACATCAGTTCTAATCTAACACACTGTTCGCTCAGTTTGTCTTTTAGAACTATGACATCTTGTGCATCTGCCTTAAGCTTATTCCTAAGATCTTCCTTTATATCTAATAGGCTAGCGTTGTCTGATTTTAATGATTCATTCTGAGCAGATATAGTTTGATGTGATTCTAGTACTAAATTTAACCTATCGTTAAATGTAGCACAAAAAGCACATAAATCACGGAAAATAGAGAAGTTCAGAATTACCTTGGCATGATCTGATTCCACGTTGGCCATCTATGCGGCGAACTCCAGAATCGTCTGATCATCTGACTTTTCTACCAACAGCGGACTGTTTTCATTCTGATTGTTGTCCCCTGTCTTTTCCTATGCTCCGTCACTTCCAGTCTCGGTCAATTCAGCCCTAGATGGCTCTCTCTCAGCTTCTTCAAGTTCAGAATCTTCTACCGAGGCCAGTTTGATCTCATCAATATCAATCACATTGTGATTGTCTTGGACATATAGCTCAGTGATAGGCTGTGAGTTTACAATCACTTCATCTTGAACTAATACAAAGTATTTTCTGATATCTTACTTGATAAACTCGAAAAACCTCCAAAAACGTGATTTTAACCGTCCAAAACGTCAAGAAACCAAGGATGTTGCTTATGAACACGAAGAACACCAAGAACACCCAAAGGCTCTGATACCACTTGTAAGGTCTTGACTCTACGGATCTATCTCGACGCGACACCGTCCAACGAGTGCGGAATCCTCGTTAGCGGCTTGACGGTAAGATCACACACACGGAAACACGGAGACTACCACGGTGATAGACGAACGACTTAGAACGCCCCTACACGATGATTCTCTCCGAAACAACTCTCTGGAAACTTGCAAGTTCGAGATCGCCTTTGCTAATCGCTCTGATAAACGTCTGCAAAAATCTGATAATTAATCGAATTAACCCTTAATTATACTGACAGATTCGAGTTTGTCTTGGACAAATTCGAATCTGGCCCAAGGCCCATTCGAATTTGTCCTCAATGACAAATTCGAATTTACCTTAAATTCGAACTTCAACTATCAAACTTATGTTTGAACTTATGTTTTAACTTATGTTTGAATTTATCTTTGAACTTTATGTTTGAACTTGTTTGTAATACATTACACCAAGTTCAAACATACAAACAATCAATATCAAACACACATAATCAAACATATATCAAACACTCGTCAATATTCAATACCAAGTAACTTGACTTACACAAAAAGCTATCAAAACTTAGACTGCTATCGTCACACAGGATGTACTAACAAATAGACTAGATTTTATCATTCCAAACAAGGAATTGGTTTTAAAAATCCTAAGTATTTGAAAAATGTTCAATCAGTTTTACCTATTTTTTATGATCAAAGATATATAGGTGCTGGGTTTAAGTATTTCTTTTTCCAATCATCAGAAGAAGTCTTAACCCAAGAGGATGAGAGAAGAGGTGAAAATAAAGGAGAGGAAATTTCTTTTAAATATGATGAACTAAATGAGAATTATCCTTATAGAGTACCTACTCTAGAGGAGGACTTCTTGTCTAGCTATTCATTGGCTGAAATGAACGTCGAACCTGTCAAACCAATCCCTCATCCTTATGTTTCTACAAAAGTTCTTCAACACAAAATAAATGTTTTAGAAAAGGACTTAAGGTGAGCTCGAAAGAAAGCTCTTGGTTATCAAGAAGCTATTCTCAAAAGCGAGGAAAAATTGGCAAGACAAAGTTTTGAACAAAGTGTGGAATTAACAATCTACAAAGAAAAGTTTGACACGGTTTCAGAAAGATTAATTTCTCACTTAAAAGATTCAAAAGTTTCTCATCCTACCAAAGTCCCACTTGCATCATCCGATAAAGGTAAAGCTAAGGTTGAAGTTCTCTAAATCATTTTTAAAGGTGAGTGCTCAAAACATTCAAAAGCTGAGGTTTTAAAGAAGACTGAGAGTCAATCTAAGACTTCCAAGAAACCCACTCACCAAGAAAATTTCTTTTAGTCTAAGTATTCCAAACATACAGACTCTCAATGTTTTGTACCTACAGATCATGCAAGGAGGATTCCTAAAATAACACCTCTTGATTTTCAAAGTTTCTTTGTGAAAAAGGCAGTTATGTCTGACTCTTTTGTGAAAATCAATGATAGTGTTAGTGTGTCTGGAAAGGATGTTGCTAGTACTCCTTTGAAATCTTTATGCAATCTATTTCAATTATGTCCAAAAAGCTTTCGGCATGCTATTCCTCAAAATGACTAAGTTTGTATCTTATCTTGAAAAACGGAAACACCGCCAATCTAAAAAAACAAAAGTGCATGCCTCATCACCGCCTGACAACTTAGAAAAACCATTGACAAAGGCTAAGCCTAAGGATCTTCCATAGTCAGCCAAGCCAAAGGTAGTTCCATTACTTAAGGTTGTTTCAAAGCCCGTTGGACCCATATACAAATGTGTGCCAAAAGGTTTCGCATCTAAACCTGTGTCAGATGTTAAAAGGATTCCTACTGTTGTGTTGTTACATGACGATGGAAATCCAAAATCTAACAAAAAAGGACCCATCTTTCGATGGGTACCAAAAGTGGTTTAATTTTATGCAGATGGTTTTCAGATCACTTCAGACTGGAACCCGGACTTCAATGATATGACTTTTGTTTACTTCATATCAAAACCCAGACTTCAGTGAAATGACTTCTACTTACTTTCGAGTAGAAACCATGCTTCAAAGCAATGGCTTCTACATCTAGACAGATCAGATTCCGTTCTTTCATGTTTAGATGGTTTCTAAACACCCAGTTTAGAACCCGTGTTTCCGCAACTTCTCTGGAATTTCCCTACTTTTTATGCTTATCAGTTTGAGTTTGAGTTTCATTCTTGAAATTCACTCATAACAGTTTATGTTTCACTGATACTGTTCTTATTCGCAGGGGGAGTTTCATATGCGCTCTGAAGATGACATCTTAATGAAAAGTGTGTAAGCATTCTGAATACTCTAAGTGCACACTTTAAAAGATTTTGTTAGAATTCTGATTCTTTGACTGAATTTCCACCAAGTCTAATTGATCTAATCTTCGTGATGATCTTGATCTCATTCTTCTTGAGATTCTCTCATACATCAAGTTTCTCCCATACAAGCTAATTCTTTCATGATAGTCTGATTCATTTCCAAATCTCATATCAGACATTTATTGAATTTCTCTCATATAGTCTCTTAAACTTCCCAAGATATTTCATTCAACTCTCATCCATCTTCCGGAATACCCCATGAGCTTAACTGGAATATCCTTCAAGATATCATGCTGACTCTGATGATGCCCAATATGTGTGATTAGGCATATATATATATATATATATATATATATATATATATATATATATATATATATATATATATATATATATATATATATATATATATATATATATATATATCGTACCTATGGTCTAAACGAGAGCCGGAAGACCTACCCAAGAAGCAAACCACTTTAGTTTGTGTGAGTAAGGGTTCTCAGGTCAATTAATTGAGGAGTGTTAGTTACCACGGGGTGCTAACAGGGTCCAGCAGAGATAAAATGTAAATGAGAGAGGTTATTGAAAGTAGATGGGTGTGCATCATGAGCTAAAAGTGAGTCGGAGAGAGTACATTTGAAAAATGACGAGAGCTGAGGGGTGAGAAAGGATTAAAAGAAAGATAAATCCTATCAACACCGTGTCAGTCTGCTGGGTTTCATACATCTGCTACCAAATTCCATGAGTTGGATTAGGTATTGAACAAGACGTCATGGATCCAGTGACGCATGCACCTAACCCCTTAGCTACTCAGTCGTCTCTTAAAAGACTTCTGTTTCAATTCACATGGAGATATATCACATACTCTATCGACATATCATTTGGATATTATTGATATTGAAACAAGGAAGACGTCCTCTCCGGTCTCCGACTTCAGTTGATGCACTTTAAGTTTAGAGCTTAATGTTATACACTTTTAGGACACAATGAGTCTACAGTTTGCGTGACTATAAATAGCTTGTCTACCGAGACAAATCCAGAACATTCTTTCCTGATAAAGGATTTCACGATGATTATTTGAAAATCCTACCAGTGTTAATGTCACGGCAGCGCTGATCGTAGGTCACATAGACATAGTCTATTGTGTAAACAGAACTCCTATGTGGATCTGGATTGTTACTTACAAATGAATTGGTCTCATTTTCTTATATTCAGGTTGCAAAGCCATGATCATCATTGTAATATCCTTTTGGTCCTGAATATTTTGTAATGAGAGAGAGATTGTAGTTTTAGAAGGCGAGAGAAAGTTTTATGATGTAACTGTTTATATTCTGTTATTGAGGGGGAGAGTTACTGATTGAGTTTGTAACATGAGAGAGATAAGTACTTCTGTGTCTGTAATGTTCTTAAATGTAATATTTTCTTTCTGAGTCTTTAATCATCTGCTTCGACAAAGAAAGAAGATTTGAAGACACATTGAGGTTGTTAATTTAAGGGGAGAGCTGAAGGGACTAGACGATGATCATAATTCTCATGATCATCATGAGGGGGAGAATGTTTTGAAAAGATTTGAAATGTATGTTGAAGTTCTTAATGGGAGAAAGACCTACTAAATGCAAGGGGAGAGCCACCGATCTGAAAGATTTAAGGAGAGAGAGTCATCTGAAGAATATCAATGAAATACTTCAAAGTTCAGAGATCAGAGTTTAGAGCCCAAAACTTCAGAAGAATACAAGCCTTGATTACAAGAAGGGGAAGATTGTTAGAAATTTTATATCTTGTAATTCAAGCTTGTGTAATTGCGCTTAATTGTAAATATATAATTATACACTAATGAGGAGATTGTTAGCCCTAAAATAGTGTATAATTAAATATAATAAAAGTCTAGATTTAATTTGCAAATAGGATAAGTTTACTTTGTGGGAAATCTCAATTTCCTAGACTTTGAGGAGAGTGTTTGGACAAACCCCCAATGTAAGCTTAGATATAAATAATCTTGTTCTCCTAGGGTTTTGAGAAGCCAAAAAGAAGCCTCCAAGTAGCCTCCACCTAAGTGTGTGTTTTGAGATTGTGAAAGTTCATAGAGATGGAGTGCATAAAATTTTCTCTTGTAATCTTCATATTCTAAATACAAATCGTTTGGTTTTATGTGTTTGAGTGCAAAATACTCTCGGAATCAAAGTTGTCAAACCTGTATTGAAAAAAATTAAATTTATAATATGAATTGAATTTTGTTATATTTTAATTATGGATGAAACTAATATGACTTATATTTATATATTTTTAAGAGTAAACTACAGAATTGGTCCCTGGTTTATTCAAAATTTACATAAAATCAAAATTCATTAACGTAATGAAATAGTTTGATGAAAAAGTATAAATAATAAAATTATACAAATAGGTTAATCAATAAAATACAAATAAATAAATTGAATACATAAAAAGATGCATAAAGTAACTAATTAAGTATATAAATAAGAATAATATTTAGTAAATAAATATAGATTTAATTTACAAAATAAATAGGAATAATTAATAATAATAATATATTTGGTAATGAATCAAATCATAATTTATTAAATTAGTATTTCAAATTTAAAACCAAAAATAAAAAATTAAGAAAAAGGACCAAAATTGATATTACCAAACTTATAATTGAGAGAAGAACAAAATCATCATGTTTAAAAAGTTTAGAAACAGAAGGACCAATTTTGCAAGTAAAAGGGGTTTGAGGGACCGCCACTGCAACTTTGGAAGTTGAGGGACCGTTTTCATAATTTTAAACAAATCACAGGGACCATTTCTGTAATTTACTCTATTTTTAAAAAAGTTCAACTAACCTTAAAAATGAAATAACAAGTATTAAGTTAAGTGATTTGCATTACCAAAATAATGGTTAATTAAATTAAATAAGTTACACATGTCATAAGTATGTCATGCCAATTGTCATTCTAATTAAACGACAAATGACAAACTATTTATTCATCTATTAAAATAGATAGATAGATTTGTCAAAAATGACTTGAACAACATAAAGTATAAAATTATAACCAAACACAAATCAAATTTTGATCAATACTCAATTATAACTGCCCTCAAATAACAACCCAGACTATGCAAGTAAATACCAGCACGCCCAAAAAATCCTGCAAAAGAACCTACATGCCATTGCACTGAAAAGGGAGTCCCGATCTCATCTGAACCGAAAGGTCCATACGTCCTTTTGTTTGTCACAAAACTTAACGACGAGATTACTTCCAATCCTGCATTACTCCCGGTGGTTATGCCTTCGGTTCCAAATATTCCAATTACTTCTTCATCAACATCAAAAATGATCTACAAAACAAACAATAAATTTAATAGAGTTAATATTGAAAAACCTCCATCAACTTTCTTTATTTTCAAAATTAAGTCCCTAAACTTTTTTTATTATTGTTTAAGTCTCTAAACTATTTTTGGTTTATTCAAAAGTGTATATTTGACTGGTTACCCAAAGTGCATAAAAAGTAACCTTCGTTATTTCTCTTGGTTAATTTTGGAAAAAATCTAACATCTTTCTATATTTTAACGATTAAGCCCTTAAACTTTTATTTTTATCAAAAATTGTGTTTTACCGGTTAATCCGATAGTATGTAATATATATACATTTAAATAAGACAAAATTAATTTAAGGATTTAAACAATTAAAAAATAGGGTAAATTACAAATTTTGTCCATGTGGTTTATTAAAAATTATGAATTGGATCATTAACTTTAAAAATTACACTGACAGTGCTTGTAGTTGAAGTTTTGTTACGGATATGGTCTTTTGACCATTTAAAATTACCATTTTAGCCTTACTATTTTAGTAATTATTAGTAATGTTGTTTTTATTATTATTTCTATTATTATAAAATAATAAAATAACACAAAATAATCTTAAAAACCAGTAAAATTAATTTAGTGTAGAACACGTGAAAATAAATAATAAAAATATTTTTAAATACATACAAATAATTATTATTATCAATTAAAAACTAAAAAATAACGTTTTGAGTTTAGATTTTTTAAAATAAAATGTAAACCTTTTGTAAATCATAAATAATTAATTACTATTAAGTATTCATTTTTATTTTTTTTTACGTTAAATGACTTTTAATAAAAACTAAAACATCTATAAAAACATATAAATGGTTATTTCATCATTTTGATAATCTAAAACTAAAAACAAAATAGTCTTTAACTTTAGGTTCCTTTTTTTATTTTCTGTTGAAAAAATTAAATGTTTTCATGAATAATAATACAAAATTTTTTTTTAACATTTTGATGAACAATAAAAAATTTGAAGTTTTTGAAGTTTTTAGATAGTTTTCTGTAACTTTTCTAAAAACATTCAAAAAATAACTTTTAAAAAAATGTTTAAATATTTTTTAAAATTTTGTTAACAATTAAAGTTTTTCAAAATGTTTTAGATTTTTAAACATTTTTTTCAATAATTTAAACTATAAAAATATTTTTAAACGTTTATAGAAAGTGTTAAAAAGTTGTTAATGTAAAATTAAAAAGTTATAATATTTAAAAATATATATATAAATTTAGCATTTTATTTGTTTTTGCGTAAATAGTCACGTTAATATCTATCGATTTAATTATAGTTTTTAGCGTTTTGGTTTGTATATTTCTTTCTATACGTTTTGGTTTGTATATTTCATTATATAAGTTTCGAAAGGTATGTAATGAAACAGATATACGTTTTATTCAAAACATATATACGTATAAATATATGTGCGTTTCAAAACATATAAACAAAATATCAAACCAAAACGCTAAAAGTTACAATTAATTCGATAGGTATTAACGTGACAAAATATTTAAGCAAAAAAACAAATAAAATGCTAAGTTTATATATTATCTTTAGAAGTTATAATTGATTGAAATGTATTAACATTAAAATATATTTAAATCAAAACGGGAATAAAATGTCAAGTCGACATAGTTTTATAAATTATAATTAAATCAAAATGTATTAATACAACAAAATAGTTAGAATAAAACAAAAAAAAGTTTAATTGAAACGGATTAATGTAGCAAAATATGTAAATCAAAACGAAAAAAGACTAAATTTAAATCGAAATTTATTAACGTAACAACATATTTTAATCAAAACAAATAAAACCCTAGATTTATATTTTTTTTTCTAAGACGATAAACAAATCAAAATATGTTGACGTAATGAAATAGTTAGTTGGTAACGTATAAAAAAACGTATAAATATTTTAACAAATGAAATGTAAATAAATAAATTGAATATATAAAATAGAATTAAAATAAATTAATTAAACAAAATAATTAAATCACATTTTATTAAATTAGCATTTAAAATTCAAAAACAAAAACAAAAAATTATAAAAATGACTAAAACCAAAACTAATTGGATACTATAGGGACCAAAATTGATTTTGAGAATAAGTGCAAAATCGTCATTTAGAAAAAGTCAAGAAATGGAGGGACTATTTTTGCAAGTAAATGGTGTTTTGAGGGACCATTTATGCAATTTTTAAAGACCATAGATCATTTCCATAATTTTGAGCAAACCACAAGGACCATTTCTGTAATTTACTCTAAAAATAGAATGTTAAATTAATGTAATCCTATACACGAGTGTACATTTTTAATGTTTTCTCATAGTTGGCATAAAAATTGTCAAGATATAATGTCAAAATCACGCATATATTTTCATGGGAACTTAAAAGTAACTTTTTAAAAATTACAGATATGATACATGAGTACGTGTACTTCGATTTTCCTGTCATTTTTATATGATAGAACTTGATTTTACCAAACTCTATTAGTATGAAGAAACCTTACTCTATTACAAAAACCATCATATTAGTTAGTTTTTAAAAGCAAGTTGTTATTGTATTGCTTTATTTTTCACTATTAATATGGATTTATCATGAATTGAGATCATATATAGATTTGTCACCTCTGAAATTTCGCCATGGCTGACGCCGCTAGTGCCACCAAGGCGTGGAGAAGAATGCAACGAGCCACCGAAATCTTCAATTGTGAGAGTGAGAGAATAAATCCAATCCTTGTGATCAATTTTTATCTTCTTAAGCTTTTTATCGCTGTAAACATAAAATGACCATTCATTTCCATCGGTGCCGGATCCCCAATACCCAATTCGTGTGAATTTTTGGCTTTGGCTACCCTGTACAACATAGTAACATATAAAATTTATGTGATTTTATTAAGATCACAACAGTTTTGAATATATAATTTATGAGCACATTGACTAATTGACTTACAATCTGATGTTCCAGCGATATCTGAAGTTCATTGATGATTGATCCTATCTTTGGGCGTTGTTTTGGATCTAACTTCAAGCATTGATAAGCAATTCTTGAGAACTTTTTCAATGATTCAACCTTCATTTGTTTTCGTAGATTGGGTGCAATGATATCGTCTAGTCTTCCCTCTTCATAACAGACTTCTGCAAGATGACATAATAATTGTTTTTCCTGGGGGTTTTCGATAACTGCTGGCTTTCCACATAGAATTTCAAACAATACCACTCCAAAAGAATACACGTCAGATTCTTTTCTAACCACACCAGTCTTAACAAAAACTGGATCAACATACTCCATTGTGCCAGCAGCATTCGTGACAACAAAAGTGAACTCCTCATTCGTAAGACCTATTTTAGCCAACCCAAAATCAGAAATCTTAGCTTCCCAATTCTCATCTAATAAAATGTTGGAGCTCTTTATGTCACGGTGTAATACCCTGTGCCCCACTCCAACGCCATTATGCAAGTATTCCAGTCCCCGAGCAGCACCAAGGCAAATATGAAGTCTTTGCACCCACGTGAGATCCGTTGTGGCCAAATACTTATCAAGGCTTCCACGAATCACAAATTCGTAAACAATGAATTTCTGGTCATTCTGTTCGTCCTCAGAGAATCCAACAAGAGACACAAGGTTATTGTGTTTGTAACTAGAGAGCGTCATAATCTCCATTAAGAACTCTTTTTCTCCTTGCCCGCCCTTCACATCTAACCTTTTCACAGCGACGGTGGTGGCTGGCTTGCCGGAGATGGAGAGCAGACCCTTATACACCCTCCCGAATCCTCCCCGACCAATGAAATTGTCTTCGGAAAAGTTGTTTGTGGCCAATAAAATGTATTCAAGTGGGATCTTGAGGTGTTGAAACTCTTGAATTTTAGACATGATATGTGAACTTTTATTCTTGTATTTTTAGTTATAAAATCTGAAAGTGAAAGAAATTGGCAACCTCAATCTCCATATATACCTAGAAAAAAAATGAATTTGTCAATGTTCCAAGACATATATTATACAAGTTGGGGGGTGTTTTGGTTAAAAAAACTAGTTGAAACTCATAGTTGACGTTTTTATTCGTTGACGTGTTTAACAAATTAATATCAGAATGAGCTATAAAACATAAAATGACATAAAAACCCATATAAATAATTAAAACAAATTAAAATCATAATTAATTAATGTTATTTTTATAATTCCCTTAATCTCTTTAAAAACCATAAATTTAATCTTCTATAAACTGTACACCAAATACACCCGTTGACAATACATTGAAAATAAACATTTATGAGTTGATTTGGTATGTTGGAATAATATGATAATGAAAGGGCATCGATCAATTAATTATAGTAATTTGGCCTGTTTTGGCTAAGGAATCTAAATTTAAATTAGATATGGAATGTTATTAAATGTTGGTTGAAAGTATAACTTGTAAAATCTTAGAATTAAAATTATCTACATCTTATAATAAAAGAAAATGCTTTTTGTCACATGGCGCTCTCTTAGAGCTCAAATTTATTAATTTTTCCGCTTTTTTCCCTAAAATAAGATAACTATTTTTTGGTAACACATGTCATTTAATTAATTAAATTAAAATTAATAAATAATTTTTATTATTCTCTTTACCAAAAATAAATTAAAATATCTTTTGTATACAATTAAATTTTTCTAAATATCAAAAAACTAAAATTTTAAAATACTGATAATAGAATAACTTTGTATGTATAATCCTTGAAATAAAATAAATAATTTTATAAGTTAGAAAAAATAAAATTTTTTAATAAAATAATAATCTTTTTTTCATATTCGGGGAAAAAAAATTTCTTTTCAAACTTATAAAAATATAAGGAATTATTATCATTTTTAAAACCTTGAACAATGAAAAAATTAAAAATATTATATAAACATCTATATCTATATCTATTTATTTATCTATATCTACATCTTATAATAAAAGAAAATAGTTCTGGCCACATGAGACACCTCTAAAGCTCCAATTTATTGATTTTTCAATCTTTTTTTCAAAAATAAGATAACATTTATTTTGATAACACATGCCATTTAATTAATTAAATTAAAATTAATAAATAATCCTTATTATTCCTTTTACCTAAAATAATTCATAAATATCTTTTGTAATACACTTTTAACTTTTTTTAAATATCAAGAAACTAAACACTAAAAAGAAATACTGATAATAGAATAAATTTTTATGTCTAATCCTTTAAATAAAATAAATAATTTTATAACTTAAAATTTAAAATTTTAAGAAAATAATAATCTTTTTGTCATACTCGAAAATAAAATAAATTCTATTCAAACTTATAAAAGTATAAGGAATTATTATCGATTTAAAAACCTTGTGTAGAAAATACGGATTGCAAAATTGCTTGGATAATCTGAGAGTCGTGATACACTTTCAGATTAAAGTATTTCGATTATACAATCGAAATCCCAATCGGATAAAACTCAGAGAAAACGAGCAGTGAATATAGAAATGTTTCTGATTTCTTGTACCTCTCTAATGACCAAAAAACGGCGGGTAATATTTGGCGGGTAGCCGCCAAAATGGCCAACCGCCAATTTATCCGCCAAAACCAACCGCAATTCGGATTCAACCGAATTTCGGGTCCTATTCGGATCATCCGAATTTCGGGTCCAATTCGGATTCATCCGAATTTCGCATCAAATTTCTTAAAGCAACAGTTCGACCCCAGCCAGTATCGGGGGTGCTGCCCCCGTATCCCGGTAGTTAATCTTAAACAATATTTAACAAGTGTGTACTTCGCACCAACCCAACTTGTTCATTATGTAATAAGATTATTTTGGTCAAACAAGTTCATCCCATTACACTTAAATAATATTGGTGATAAATCACCAACACCTTGAACAATGACAAAATTAAAAATATAATATAAATAGTATATAAAAAGTAATTACTACTCATACATAATCATTTATTATTATTATTATCTTTTTAAAAATCCAACCCATGTAATACATGGGTAATATACTAGTTATATTATAAATAATTAGGATTGACAAGTTCATTCAATTATAGATAGTAAACAAATTTTTATTTATTTTTTGGATATTTATGCAAAATACCATCAAGTTGAGTAATTTTTGGGATTAAAACCCTCAATTATTTTTCATTGCACAAAAAACCCTCAACTGGTTAAAAGTCACATACCATTGTCGACAAATCATCGGTGACTACCGGAAATTCGCCAAAAAAGTAATTCCAACAAAAAAACACGGATTTAAATGTGAACTTGAATCATAAAACATAGACAATGGAGTTTGCTGGAAAGAATGTTTGTTGGAGACGAATGATTGGTCAGCAGAATGCAACCGGTTTATCAGGTTAGAAGTCATTTTTATAGAAAAAAAAGCTCATTTTGATAAATTTTACTCAGTTGGAGATTTTTTATACGTGAAATATGATTTGGAGTTTTAATCTGAAAGATGATCTAACTTTAGGTTTTTTACGTAAATTTTCCTTATTTTTTTGTATTCCAAATACTCTAAAAGTTTTTTCAACTACAGTTTTTTTTGAAAGGATAAACACACACACTCTTTATATCCTATCTAAAAAAATAGTGAATTTGTGATTGAAATTCACATAAATGTTAACCAAAGAGTATCTATTTAGTAATACAAACGCTTGAATTACAACATATGTCGACATATCATAAAAGACTTGATACACCAATTTATCTAAGCAAAGCTTACATCTATCTTGAACCCAAATCTATATATTATAATAATTGAGAACAATTTCTGCCACGTGTCAACATTCTGATACCATACTTTTTCATTTTCCCGCTCTTTTTCCAAAAATAAAAATTAACATTAATTTAAGTAACATTCTTATCATTTAATTGATTTAAATTAAAATTTATTGTTGAAACTTATTATTTTTGTTACCTAAAATAATTCAACTACAATTAATATTCATTAAAAGTTTTCAAGATTAACAAGCTAAAATAATTTTTTTTAAAATCAATAAAATAATAAATTTCATGTTTAAATGTCCTAACAGTAAATAATTTAAAAAAATTGGTAAAATAAAAAACTTAGTTTTATGATAAAAAAATTTAAAGGATTGACTTAGAGTCATCATTTTTTACCATTAAATCAATAATTCAAAATTTTGAATCATGTTTTAGTCGTCTTCTTTGACTTAAACATTGACTTAGAGTCATCATTTTTTACCATTGGCTCAATGATTTTGCATGTATGACAAATCTTTATTGGTTTTTATTGTATCGTATTTTCAAAAAATTTTTTGAAGGTTTTTAAAGGATCTCACCTCTTTATTAATATTTAATTTATAACAAATCTTTTACATCAATCAATGTAATACATGGGTATTAATCTATCTATATATTATAATAGTTGAGAACAATTTCTGCCACGTGTCAACATTCTAATACCCCACTTTTTTCATTTTTCCGCTCTTTTTCCAAAAATAAAAATTAACATTATTTTAAATAACATTCTTATCATTTAATTTATTTAAATTAAAATTTATTGTTGAAACTTATTATTTTTGTTACCTATAATAATTCAAACTACAATTAATATTCATTAAAAGTTTTCAAGATTAACAAGCTAAAATAATTTTATTTTAAAATCAATAAAATAATAAATTTCATGTTTAAATGTCCTAACAGTAAATAAATTAAAAAAATTGGTAAAATAAAAAAATTTAGTTTTATGATAAAAAAATTTAAAAGATTGACTTAGAGTTATCATTTTTTACCATTAAATCAATAATTCAAAATTTTGAATCATATTTTAGTCGTCTTCTTTGACTTAAACATTGACTTAGAGTCATCATTTTTTTACCATTGACCCAGTGATTTTGCATGTATGACATCTCTTTATTGGTTTTTATTGTATCGTATTTTTAAAAAAAATTTTGAAAGTTTTTAAAGGATCCCACCTCTTTATTAATATTTAATTTATAACAAATCTTTTACATCAATCCATATAATACATGGGTATTAATCTAGTAAACAATAGAAACTAACACATAAATGCCTTCAACTTTAATGCATGTTTTAGGACTAGAAAACGTGCATGTCACTAGGGGTGTTCAAAAGAAACCGGAAAACCGAAAAACCGAGCCGGACCGGTCAATCCGAAACCGAAAAAACCGAATCCGAAAAAACCGACATATGACGGACCGGTTACGGTTTTCATTTTTAATAAACCGCGGGTAACCGAACCGAACCGAACATAAACATATCACAAATATTTACATATAAATAGATAAAATACAAACTAAAATATTATATTTATAGTTTCATTTTAATTAAATATTTGTTTGATTAAGTAGTTTTATGAAATTTTTAATGTAATTGTTATATTTATTACGAATAAACTTAATTTTAAGGAACAATCAAAGTTTAAAAATTTATATTTCTATACTTTTATTATTTATAAATAGATAACAACTATCCGAAACTATCCGCAAACCGAACCGCATATAACCGAAACCGAAACCGTAAAGCGGGTAACCGAACCGAAAATACGGTTCACACTTTTGCTACTAACCGAACCGAACCGGTCCATGAACAGCCCTAGTCACTAATATAATAAACTTATAATTAAAAACAAAGAACGCTTCCATGCCATTAAATTAAAAACTTAAAAAGATAATTTAATTTATAACCTGTCTTTTAAAACCTCTCATGGGGCATGGGCCATTGATCCAGACTTCACCCAATGCCCAAAGTATATTTAAATTGAATTTTAGCTATATATATATATATATATATATATATATATATATATATATATATTTTATTATAATTGATTTACCTTGGGAACTTTTGACACGATAGAATCATAAACAATGAAATCATAAGTTTATAAGTTTTTTTTAGGGAAAATGACATTAAATAACTCTGAACTTTCGACTTTGTACACATTTATGTAGTGAACTTTTTTTTGTGTGCACATTTGGTAGTCAAAGTTTCAAAATTGTTCCAATTTGATAGTTGGCGTACCTGTTAAACTGGTTGCTTCCGGTTTCGATGCCCACGTGGACAATTTTTTAATGACGTGGCTACCCGTTTTTATATTATACCCGGTTTTATCTATGTGGCAACCCGTTTTTTAAAATCACCCGGTTATAAACCAGGATCATTTTTCATACGATCGATCCAACTTGTAAGAACCGGGTAATAAAACCGGGTGATTTTAAAAAATGGTTTGACACATAGATAAAACTGGGTATAATATAAAAACGGGTAGCCACGTCATTAAAAAATTGTCCACATAGGCATCGAAACCGGAAGCAACCGGTTTAACAGGTACGCCAACTACCAAATTGAAACAATTTTGAAACTTTGACTACCAAATGTGCACAAAAAAAAGTTCACTACATAAATGTGTACAAAGTCGAAAGTTGAGAGCTATTTGATGTCATTTTCTCTTTTTTTTTTTTTTTATCATGTGATGAAAGTCATGATTCTCAATAAAAGGAATAGAAGAATTAAGATTAGGAAGCGTTTGATATGTGGACTTGTAGATAATGGAATTGTCTAGGTTTACAAGTTTTTTTTTTATTTTTTTTTTTATCATGTGATGAGATAACGGACTTGTCAAGTAACGGTCAACAAACGTGATTTATCAAGTCCATGAAATGCCACGGGTGTATTTGTAAGACCAAATGGCATGACTGGAAACTCGTTATGTCCGTAACGAATACTAAATGCGGTCTTAGGAACATCATTGTCATGAACTTTGAGCTCACGATAGCCCGATCCGAGATCAATCTTACAGAAATAGCTGACTCCATGTAATTGATCACACCTATCATTAATTCATGGTAAAGGGTGACAATTCTTGATCGTTACATTCGACATACTGTCTGGGTTCAGAATGAATAAAATATGGCTTCACTTTCCTTGGGAATGAAAACCTAGATATGTAGAAACATTCTATCCTGGCGCTGTTAGCTTGGGGGGGGGGGGGGGGGGGGAGGGAAGAATACATAGGAGTAAGACAAGTCTTGTTGGATTGAGTTAAAGAAATCTTTTCCTCGGCGATGCCAACAAACTCCATAACTTCGATATAATATATAACCTTGCGATTCTTACACCGTTTGCAAACTTTAGGATTCAAACCATTAACAAAAGATTAATTTTCCTTTCCTCAGTGGCCACATGATTCAACCATGAAACGAATTTGAATAATCTCTAATTCATATTCTATAACTGAATGAGATCTTCACCTGTTTCTCAAGCTTCTTTTTTATATCAGTAAGACAATATTTTTGCTTAAGATAGATATGAATTTTCTCCCACATGATCATCTGTATCAACTTTGACCTTCAAAATTCAAAATTGGATATACAATCCAACTGCATCATTACCCCCTTCAATCAGTTTGATTGATATGTTGAAAGATGGAAAGGTTTCTTATAGTGATCCATTTGATCACTTTAACACGATCAAACGTTCTAGCAAAATTAATAGGCTTGCTGTCGAGAAAAGTCTGAACGTGAAGTCAAAAGATGTTTCTTTGACCCGGAAACATGTGTATCATGAACCTCTTTTTCTTTACCTTTATGTTTTCTAAACTCATCGTGAAAGGCTTGCATTTGAGCTTGAATCATTGACTTAGTTCACTGTCGATGCTAAGGCATTATTATTTCTTTTTATTGACGGTTATTTTCCGTTGTCACATTCATTTGTTCGAGCATAAGAGAAGTTTCAGAAATTATTGAAACACATGACAAAAATGACAAAGAAATATAAGAAGAACTTTTAATACCTTTCCCATCCAATCCCATCCTATGGTTAGAGCATGATTGAATACCTATCTTGCGTCAATTCATCGCTTAGGCTTTCAAAACTAATATAACTCAAGTTTAAGCATAAGTATCGCGCACCAATACTTACGGGGTTGTTTGATTGACAAGGGATAAAATGTTTATGTCTAATGCTCACTTCTTATTAGAGGTGATCTTAAAGTCTTTTAAAAATATTTGATGATATTGTTTGTTTTCTATCAATTAACAAAAATCTAATTTTCCCTAAATATTACCCAAGAAGGAGAGAGAGTGTAATTCTTATTATAAATATTCTTGTGAAATGAAGGCACAACCGAATCATACTAAAACGAAGGAATTGAACGATCTCACCGATAACTATAGGATCAAGCCGAAACTTTGTCCTTAAAGGTTTATCACGACCACCACGAAGTCTGTGACTTGATGCGAAGGCCTACCGGCGCGTAACCTCCCAGGATTCCTATAGAACACGTCTACCAAGGTCGCACAACTTGGAGACCGAATTTGGAACAACCTTGCACACTTTCTAGCCACTTCAAATGAATACTTTAAGGAGAGGAAAAATTGAGAATTCACTATTGTGAATTGTGTGTTTAACAACAAGATTGAGATGTCAATTTATAGGGCACAAAGAAGAGGACTAATGAATAAGAGTGCAATTCAAGAGACTTTAGTATAAATGAAGTGCAAACCAAAAGATTGATGAATTCAAGAGACTTTAGTATAAATGAAGTGCAAACCAAAAGATTGATGTTTTGAAATACCATAACATAAAAGTATACAACAATCCCCCACAGATTTCAAAACACACTAGAAACACAAGATAGCTAGATACAATGAAAGAATGCATTAGTGCAGTAGCCGCTTAAGATTTGAACCACACCTAGGATAGATAAGAGGAGACCCACTAGAATACATGGTAGAACAAGAATCTTGTAACCAGATTTCCATTTATGAATCAACCAACTTATATCACATTAATTTTATATTCAAGGTTGTCCGTACAGCGGGTTGGCACCAAACAATCGACCATGTGCCATTCCTGGGTTTTCATGAATGCTTTAGAGACATGCCCAAGTCTCATAGAGGCGGCTCAACCTCTACACTCACATAGGTGGTATCCATTAAGAGTACGTTGCAATTAAGCACCCCCATCCCATAAATCAGGCCTCAATGCCAAGGGACTATGGAACCATTAAGAGCTTAAACTCAACCTCACACTGCAACAACATTGTCAACACCATAGGGATGGACTCTTCACAAAAGATCTTGAAGCCTTTGTGGAACATAACAAGACAATACCTCTCCGGACTCGGTGACTTCGTTTTTACCCATTGAACCAAATTCACGGGATCTCCGATCACAGAGGTTGGGTGTCCATCACGTTATCTCAACATAGGCAAAAGTCCATCCCCCGCGATGTTTCATTTACAATCCTTTTGGCAAGAGGTTTGGTAAGAGGATCAGCCAAACTTTTCTTATATCTTACAAAATCAATGGACACAACACCATCACTTATTAATTGTTGCACAAGACTGTGTGTCATTCGGATATGCGGACTTTTTCCATTGTAAATTTTTCTTTTTGCCCGAGCAATGGCTGCTTGACAATCACAATGCATAACAACCAGTAAAACCGGTTTTGCCCACAAAGGTATGTTTATTAAAAGATTTCGCAACCATTTTGCTTCACTAGATGCCTTTTCCAATGCAATCAATTCTAATTCCATAGTAGACCTCACAACAAAAATTTGCTTTGATGATTTCCAAGAAACAACTCCCCCTACTAAAGTGAATATGTAACCGCTCGTAGGTTCAAGTTCTTCAGAATCTGAAATCCAGTTAGCACGGTATAACCTTAAAGAACACCAGGGTAACCATTATAAGTCAAATATAAATCACTAGTGCAAGTAAATATCTTAATAATCTTGATAGCACTCGAATGATCACTACTCGGATTATGAGTATATCTACTTAATCTGCCCACCGCATATGCTATATTAGGACGTGTGGTATTCATTAAATACATGAGACTCCAAATAATGTGTGCATACGTGTTTTGTGAGACCCCATCTCCATTATTTTTTAACGGATGTAATTTAGCATTGTACGGTAAAGACAAAGGCGACAGATCATAATGCTCAAATTTCTTAAGCATGTTTTCAACAAAATGCGATTGTGACAAAGTGATTGAATATTTGATCTCAATATTTTAATTCTCAATATGACATTAGCTTCTCCCATGTCTTTCATGTCAAATTGTGATGCAAGGAAACTCTTAGTATTTTGCACAATTTCAATACTAGTACAAAAAATAAGCAAATCATCAACGTATAAGCAAACAATAATAACCCCATCATCAAAACATTTACTATGTATACATTTCTCAGCACTATTGATGGTATAACCATTAGAAATCATCACGTTATCGAATTTTTCATGCCATTGTTTTGGAGCCTGCTTTAAACCATATAAAGATTTAACTAATTTACATACTTTATTTTTGTAGATCAGGAACAACATATCCCTCGGGTTGCACCATATAAATTTCTTCTTCAAGGTCACCATTAAATGTTGTTTTAACATCCATCTGATGTATGACAAGTTTGTGGATAGAAGCTATAGCAAGTAATACTCTAATGGAAGCAATTCTAGTGACAGGAAAATAAGTATCAAAGTAGTCAATATTATGTTTTTGTTTGTAGCCTTTAGCAATAAGTCTTGCCTTATACGTATCAATGGAACCATCGGGTTTTAATTTCTTTTTAAACACCCATTTACATCCATAAAGCTTAGCTTTATAAGGCAGATTAACCAATTCCCAAGTGTGATTTGACAGAATAGACTCTAGTTCATTGTTAATAGCTTCCCTCCAAAAAGAAGCATCAATTGAAGTAATTGCATCTTTATAGGTCAAAGGATCACCAATAACAATATACATACACACACGCGCGCGCGCGCACGCGCGCGCGCACACACACACACACACACACACACACACACACACACACACACACACACACACACACACACACACACACACACACACACACACACACACACAACACACACACACATATATATATATATATATATATATATATATATATATATATATATATATATATATATATATATATATATATAAAATCATCACCAAAGCTAGTTGCTTTCCTTACTCTTTTGCTTCTTCTTAATTCCTGTGTTTCATCAAGAGATTCACGTGGTATGCTAGCATGCCCATGAATAAACCTAGGTTCTTTATTATTTATAGGGTACATATTTTCAAAGAAGGTTCCATTATTAGATTCAATAATTGTATTAGTTTCCATGACATCACTTTTAATAACCATAAATCTATAACATGCACTATTTATAGCATAACCAATAAACACGCAATCACAAGTTTTTGATCCTAATTTTCTTTTCTTTGGCTCTAGTAACATAACTTTTGCTAAGCACCCCCACACTTTCAAGTATTTAAGTTAGGAAGACGACCATGTTATTATATTAGCATAATGTGTAACCGGCAGATTGATTCAGGTTGGACCTATAACAAGTTTGGGGGTGTGGAGTACATACTTGTATAAGGTTGGCCTCAATCAAGACACACGGTTCTTATTGTCTACACACAAAAACAAGTGGTTACAACCTTTGGTTTTATGGTGATGGTTACAATCTTTGGCATTATGGTGGTTAATTACAACCTTTGGCTTTATGGTGGTGGTTACAACCTTTGGCTTTATAGTGGTTAATTACAACCGTTGGCTTTATGGTGGTGGTTACAACCCTTGTTTTTTGGGGGTTACTTGCCAACATGTCTATATATACAAACTTTGTTCAATGACAAGTCTAGTGCAAAGAAATCTTCTTGTGTATTATCCCACAAATTTGGATATCCGGCTTTGGGCAAATTATTGTTGTCGGGAAGTGAACTTTCACGATCATAATATATCCAATGCCAATGGTTTTATTATTATTGTTTCTTACCAAAACCGAATACCCCAACATTCGACAACAATAATTTCGTGAAGAACAATGGCAGAATCGTTGAAGGATATGACGTCGAAGTTTGCGAAGCTTGACAAGTTTGAGGGTCAAGACTTTCGTCGGTGGCAAAAGAAGATGCACTTTCTTCTCACGACATTGAAGGTGGTGTACGTTTTGAGCACTCCCATGCCAGAAGTTATTGAGAACGAAACGGTGGAGATGACGAGGAAGCGAAACAAATGGGAAAACGACGACTACATCTATCGTGGACACATCTTAAATGGTATGATCGATCCTCTTTTAGATATTTATCAAAACGCTGAATTAGCCAAAGAATTATGGAATCAACTTGAATCCAAGTATTTGGCCGAAGATGCATCTAGAAAAAAATTTCTTTTTAGCGATTTTAATAATTATAAAATGGTTGAAACTCGACCAGTGATGGAGCAATATAACGAATTGCTTCGTATACTTGGACAATTTGCACAATACGATCTTAAAATGGATGAGTCTATTTCTGTTTCAAGTATCATCGATAAATTACCACCATCTTGGAAGGATTATAAACACACTTTAAAACACAACAAGGAAGAGTTGACGTTGATTCAACTTGGTAGTCATTTGCGCATAGAAGAATCTCTTCGGGCGCATGAAAGTGACAAGGATAAGGGCAAGAATATTGTTGAACCATCTTCTGTGAATATGGTTGAAAACAAAGAGGATGCCAAGTCCAGTTTTAAACGAAAGTTTAAGGATACCAATGACACTCCAAACAAGAAACCTAAAAATGTGTGTTGGAAGTGTGGTCTTGATGGACATTTCAAGCGTGATTTTCGTGTTGGTATGAACAATAGAAAGAACAAGAAAGGTGCTACTAAGAGCAAGGGAAATGGTTCTCGAAATCAAGACCCGAAACCAAATCAAGGTGATATTCTTGACGTTTTTTATACTAGCGTTAATCATAGTGATAATTATGTATCTATGATTGATCAATCATTCTATGTGTAGGATTATGATATTGCTTGGTGAATTGACTCGGGAGCTACTACTCATGCATGTAAAGATCGGAAATGGTTCCGGAAGGTTGAGCCGGTTAATGATGGTTCGGTTTTACACATGGGGAACGAGTCAAAAGCTTCTATTGTGGGACGTGGTGAAGTTTGTTTATGTTTTAGTTCCAGTAAAACAATTGTTTTATGTAATGTTTTGTTGGTACAGGGGATTCGAAAGAATCTTGTTTCCCGGGGTATTTTGAATAAGTTAGGATTCAAGCAAGTGTTTGAATCGGACAAGTTTATACTTTCTAAGTGTGGTGTTTTATTATGGTTTTGGTTATTTGTGTAATGACATGTTTATTGTTGGGAAATAGTTTAAGTATACTCAAGCTGTTAGTTAGACTTCTCATACTGTTAGTAGAATTTCTGTGTAAGTACAAAGTTCATGCTGCTAGTTGAAGAAACTCGAGCTGCCAGTATAAAAGTTCAAGCTGCCAGAGCAAAATAACTCAAGCTGCTCAGTTCATGCTGCCAAGTCATTCAAGCTGCTCAACAGTTTCATAAACAGAATGTGCTGATTTTCAGGGAAGATATCTACAAGAAGATTCTAGCATATCTACTATCAGAGAAGTCATAGTCCTTCAAGGAAACACGTCCATAAAGCAATATAAATAGACAGAAGATTGTATAGAAGATATACGCATAGAATAAGAGTTTTCTGCATATTTTGAGTCTGTAATTGCTTTATTGTTCAAGTATTCTTAAGCCTCTAAGGTTGTAAAACCCTAAGAACAGTTTGTGTTCTTCGTCTAATCAAAACAGATTAGAGGTGATTGTAATCAGTGAATTCAGCAATACAAACAGTCTTGATTACTTCTTATGTTTTATGCTATTATTGATTCTGAAAGTTTTTGTCAAAATAATTAAGTGTTATTCCGCAAACTTCTTAATTAAACTTTGATTCAAAGCAAGATTATTGATTTATACTCTGATAAATTCAAATCAGTTAATCTTGGTTATTCATAATTTTCATAAGTTATAGATCCTGACAAGTGGTATCAGAGCCACAGGTCGTTCTTTGTTTTTCAAAGTCGAAAACTTTCTTTCAAATTTTTAATCTTTTTCAATGGAATTTGAAAATAGCAGCAGTGGATCTGGGCAAGGACTCAAAGTGCCTATGCTCAAGCCCACTGAGTTTGAGATGTGGAAACTCAGGATTCAACAGCATATTCAATTCATTGATTATGCCATATGGGAAGCTGTTGAATTTCCTCCTGCAGTTGATCCAGAACTTGATGCTGAGGGAAAACCAGTAAAAACTCCTCCAAAAACTGAACTTGAAAGGAAGGCTAGAATGAATGAAGTGAAAGCACTCACATTATTACAAATAGCCATTCCTAATGCTTATCAACATCAGTTTAAAAAGTTTTATACTGCTCACTCTCTTTGGAATGCCTTAGAGAAGAGGTTTGCTGGTAATGCAAGTACCAAGAGAAATCAAAAGGACCTCTTGAAACAGCAGTATGAAAACTTTTCTGGTGGCAAGAATGAAAACCTCACTCAAATCTTTGACAGGTTCAACAAACTGATAAGTGAACTGGAAAGTGCAAAGGTCAATCTGGATCAAGATGAAGTCAACAGAAAGTTTCTCAGATCTCTTGGAGAAGAATGGACAGTCTATGCTGCACAGTGGAGAACAAAAGACACACTTGATGAGATAGAATTGGATGATCTATACAACAGTCTAAGAGTGTTTGAGACTGAAATTGATGCTAAAAAGAAATCCTTTTCTTATAATCACAACACTGCTCTTTTGTCCTCTGAAAAATCTAATAACTGTGATTCTTTTTCAGGTGGTGATGGCAATTCTGCTGAAACTCATTATGAAGCTTTTGTTGCCAATGATGGATTATTTGCTCTAAATGTTGAAGACTTGGAACAAATCCATCCTGATGATCTTGAAGAGATGGATTTAAAGTGGCAACATGCAATGCTGACCATGAGAGCCAAAAGATTCCTGAAAAGAACTGGAAGGACCAACTTTCAAGCCAAAACAGATGGCAAACCATCTTTTGATAAATCAAAAGTGGAATGCTATAAATGCCATAAGCTTGGTCACTTTGCCAGAGAATGTAGATCTCAAGGTCAACAACCATCAAGGACTTCACAGCCCATCCAAGCTTCCTCATCAACAGCACTTGTCTCTCAAGAAGACAATGTGTTTGACTGGAGTGATCAGACAGAGGAAGAATTCCAAAATCAAGCACTGATGGCAGAAACCTCAAATGTCTCCTCAACTGAACTACCATCTGAGGGCAACCACAGGTCTCCTAATAGGACAAGATGGCATCTGGACAGTGGATGCTCTAGGCACATGACAGGCAATTCTGAATGCTTGTCGAATTTCAAAGGATTTGATGGAGGTTTTGTTGCGTTTGGAGGCAACTCAAAAGGAGGTAAGGTTACAGGTAAAGGTACTGTAAATGCAGGCAACATGACATTCCATGATGTTTTGTATGTTGAACAGCTTAAGTACAATTTATTGAGTGTCTCTCAAATCTGTGACAAACAAAACATTGTTCTGTTCACAGATTCTGAGTGCATTGTTCTTTCAAAGGATTTCAAAATTCCTGAAAATCTTGTTTTACTTAGAACACCAAGAAAGGACAATGTTTACTGCCTAGACACAGCTCTTTTGACTAAATCAAATACTTTAAGCTGTTTAATATCCAAAGCATCATCAAATGAGTCTGCTCTTTGGCATAGAAGGATGTGTCACATGAACTTCAAGTCCATGAATGATTTGGTTAAAAAGAATCTGGTAAGAGGTTTACCACAAAAGGAGTTCATTTGTGATGATCATTGTGTAGCATGCCTTAAAGGTAAGCAACATAAAACTTCTCATAAGGCCAAAGAAGTAAATTCAATCTCATCTGTTCTTCAGCTGTTACATATGGATCTATTTGGTCCAACATCTGTTTTGAGTTTGAAAAAAAGGGCATACTGTTTAGTCATTGTTGATGATTTCACCAGATTTACTTGGGTTTACTTTCTTAGGTCCAAAGATGAAACTGCTGAGCTTGTTAAGTCTTTTATCCTTAAGATAGAAAACCAATCCAATTCCAAAGTTAAGGTGATAAGATCAGACAATGGAACTGAATTTAAAAATCAAATTCTAAACAGTTTCTGTGAGTCCAAAGGTATTGCTAGACAATATAGTGCACCAAGAACACCACAGCAAAATGGTGTAGCTGAAAGAAAGAATAGAACATTAATTGAGGCTGCTAGAACAATGTTAGCTGATTCTAATCTGCCTATGACTTTCTGGGCAGAAGCTGTTAATACAGCCTGTTATGTTCTAAATAGGGTTCAAGTAGTTCAATCACAAGGAAAAACTCCCTATGAGCTATTCCACAACAGAAGTCCCCTAATAGCTTTCTTCAAGCCTTTTGGATGCCCATGTACTATTCTTCACACTAAGACTCACTTAGGGAAGTTTGAGAGTAAGGCTGAAGAAGGATTTTTTGTAGGATACTCAATTCAAAGCAAAGCCTATAGAGTATACAACAGAGTGTCTAAAACAATTGAAGAAAGTGCCAATGTTGAATTTAATGAAAATACTGCTAACATCAAAGGCACTGGTCCTGATTGGTTATTTGATTTAGATTCTCTAACAAATTCTCTGAGCTTTGCTGAGTTTACTGCAGAAGCTGATGCATACAGGGTTGAAGCTGCTAACACACATTCTCATGCTGCCAATACAATTTCTCATGCTGTTGGCACAAAGTTTCAGACTGCTGCAGATTCAACAAGTTGGGATGACTTCACCACTCTACCACTTCTGTCATGTGATCCTCCAGGGGTCCTGAGCACTCAACATGATGCAAATCCAGACACTGAAGTGCCATTTCCAAGTCCTGACAGCACAGCTCAAACACAAAAGGAAACAACTCCAGTTTCTAGGCTAGCAGTCCCAACAGCTTCTCAAGCTGTTAGCCTAGAAACTCAAACTGTTCCAGAAACTGAACCATTCACTGGTTCTGATGGAGATGACACAAACCTTGGAACATCCTTCCAAACAGAGAGAGAGCCCACACTAAGAGTTCATAAGTATCACCCTCTCAATCAAATACTGGGTGATCCAAGCACTCCTGTTCAAACAAGGAAGATGGTCCACAATGAGACTGCTGTTGCTGAACAAGCAGTTCCAGAATTCAGCCTAGCTGCTTTTGAACATGCCTGTTTCATGTCTCAACTAGAACCCAAAAAGGCATCAGAAGCACTAAAAGATTCATCCTGGATTGAAGCTATGCAAGAAGAGCTTTTACAGTTTAAAATTCAGAATGTATGGACTCTGGTGGATCTTCCTAAAGGTAAGAGAGCAATAGGTACAAGGTGGGTGTTCAGAAACAAGAAGGATGAGAGAGGGATAGTCATCAAGAACAAAGCAAGACTAGTAGCACAAGGGTACACTCAAGAAGAAGGAATAGATTATGATGATGTCTTTGCTCCAGTAGCAAGAATTGAAGCCATCAGACTATTTCTAGCATATGCAAGTTTCAAAGGCTTTAAAGTGTATCAAATGGATGTTAAGTCTGCTTTCTTGTATGGGACAATTGAAGAGGAAGTGTATGTGTGTCAACCTCCTGGTTTTGAAGACTACAAGTATCCAGACAGGGTGTACAAGCTAGACAAAGCTCTCTATGGTCTTCACCAAGCCCCCAGAGCATGGTATGACACACTGTCATCATATCTTCTACAGAATGGATTCAAGAGAGGCACTCTGGACAAAACACTTTTCACTAAATCCATCAAAGCTGAGATTCTTCTTGTCCAGATCTATGTTGATGACATCATTTTTGGCTCAACTAATGATAAGTTGTGCAAAGATTTTGAGGCCCTAATGCACAAAAAGTTTCAAATGAGTTCAATGGGGGAACTCACATTCTTTCTAGGGCTGCAGGTCAAACAGAAGCCTACTGGTCTATTCATAAGTCAATCAAAGTATGTCAAAGACATACTGGAAAAGTTTGGCTATCAAGACACAAAGGTTGCAAGCACTCCAATGGATCCTCATAAACAGCTTCATACAGACAAAGACGGCATAGATGTGGACATTCATCTATACAGATCCCTTATAGGATCTCTCATGTATCTAACATCTTCTAGACCTGATATAATGTTTGCTGTCTGTGTGTGTGCCAGGTTTCAATGTTCACCAAAGGATTCTCACTTGGTTGCTGTTAAGAGAATTTTCATATACCTTAAAGGCCAACCACATTTAGGCCTCTGGTATCCCAAAGACTCTCCTTTTGAACTAACTGCGTATTCTGACAGTGACTATGGTGGTTGCAACATTGACAGAAAATCCACAACTGGTGGATGTCAATACTTAGGAGCAAGACTGGTCTCTTGGCAATGCAAGAAACAAACAACTGTCTCCACATCATCCACTGAAGCAGAATACGTAGCAGCTGCAAGCTGCTGCTCCCAGGTAATGTGGATTCAAAATCAGCTAAGAGACTATGGTATGAATTTCTTATCCACTCCTATTTATATTGACAATTCAAGTGCCATTAGCATTGTGCAAAACCCAGTGAAATTCCCAAAAACCAAGCATATAGAAATCAGATTTCACTTCATCAGAGATTGTAATGAAAAGAAGTTAATCCAAGTTACCAAAATACATACTGATGATCAGCTAGCTGATCTATTTACAAAACCTTTTGATGTAGGAAGGTTCACTTTCCTAATATCAAACATTGGTATGGTAAACATGGATTAATTGATTTTTATTATTATCAACTCAATATGCTAATTTAAGGGGGAGACACTGTTCCATTGAAAATTTGCACAAATTTACACTAACAGCATGAGTCTTTTCTCATGCTGCTAGTTCATTTTCTCGGACTGCTAGTTATTTTCACTTGATCTGTCAAAGTGTGCAGGGTATTTAGGTAATTTTCCAAATGTGTGCGCGGGACCTAACCTTTTCGAAACCTTTAAAGGTCCCAGTTTCGTTCAGTTGTAACTACCAGTTACATATTCTTCTTCCACGGCCTTCTGCTTTCTCTCTGAACGATACACACATTCTCTTCAAACCCTAAACCCTAAACCGTCGTTTCTTGATCAATGGAGTTCGTAAAAGAACACAACTGCCTCCCATACACCCTGAAACACACTGACCTTGAACCGTTCCATGAGATGATGGACTTCCTCAGGCACTCCCATATACACTATGCACTCAATATCAACCCCACTATATACATATCTCATATTGAGCAATTCTGGAATCATGCCTATGTTCAAACCATCAATGGAGTGCCTACCCTGACTTCCAAAATCGATGGTACTACCATCAATATCACCGAGGAGTCCATCAGACATCATCTGCATCTTCAAGATGCCACAGGTATAAAAGACCTATCTCTTACTGCTTTACACTTTGGTCTTCAAAATATTGGATATAGGGGTCCTGCTGATTCTTTTACTTTCTTGAAAGCACATTTTTCTCCTAAATGGAAATACCTTGTGCATATTATTCAGCAATGTTTAAGCCCCAAAAGAACTGGTTGGTCCGAATTTTCTTCAAATATTGCCACTGCCTTAGTGTGCTTTTCTACTGGCCAACAGTTTAATTTTTCAAATATGATCTTTCAAGGAATGTTAAGGCATCATTCCTTGAAGCATGGGAAATTTTTGATGTATCCTCGATTTTTGGCAAAAATAATTGCACACACCTGCACTGCTTCAAATTTACATAAGAGGATATATGTTTCCCATAGGCACTCACTATCTTCAATCAAAAGGCTGATAAAGCCAAGTGCCAATTTTGTTAGCATTGATGCTCCATTGCCCTCTGCAATGATGAACATCATCACAAGAAACAGAGGAGAGGGGCCTGAGCAGACACAGCCTAACATTACTGCTTCAACCCCAGGACCCCAACCCACTCCTCATGATACAGATATTCCCACTGATCCTTTTGTACAGCCCACACGCCCACTACAATACTTATATAAAAGGAAAAGGGGACGAGGAGCTCCTTCCTCCTCCTCCCTTAGACAAGAGCCATATATCCCTGTGCAGGAGGATCCTTCTGCACAGAATATCCAAAGGGAACCAATTGAGGACACTCCCAACCTCAATCAGGAGGTGAACATCTCTTCTGAGACTGTTCATATGGGTTCTGTGGCTGGCACTACTGATGTCTCTGCACAAGAGGCACATGACAGGGCCAACATCTCTAAGACCACACCCATGGCAACAGCAAGTGTGCAAACACGAGCTGGAAGACCCCAGTACCAAGAAAAGAGGGGCCCAGAGGTTCCTACTTCTGGTGTTAATGTCAGTGATAGACCACAAACACCCCTGGTGTTATCTGATCTTGAGACTAGTCTGCAACTGATGCTCTTAACGGATCCAAAGCTGAAACCTGTTGTAACAATGTTGGAATACCAAATGTCCATCATTGCTGCACAGGGGGCACAAATTCATGCACTCAAACAGGCAGAAGCTGCTCACAATCAGAAACTGGCTAATCTACACAAAGGGTTTACTCTTTGTGGAAATAAGCTCATCAAACTAGAGCAGTTGATTCAAACCCATGTGGCAAAGGTTGTAGGTCCTTCTGACCAAACCAATGCTTCCAAAAAGGGGGAGAATCAGGAAGTTCCTGAACCAGTCCAAGCAGCTCCAACACCAACAGTCCAAGCAGCATCAACAGCTCCATCTTCTAGGCTAGCAGTCCCAACAGCTTCTCAAGCTGTTAGCCTAGAAACTCAAGCTGCTTCTACAAGAGCAACTGGAGTTGTTATAAGAGAAGGTATTCAAGCTCCATCCAGTTCAGTCCAAGCTACATCTTCTGCTACAAAAGATAAGGGCAAGGGTATTCTCATTGAGTCTCCAAAGCACAAGTTTTCTTCCAGAAAAGCCCAGATTGCCTTTGATGCTGAGATTGCCAGAAAATTAGCAGAAGAACAAGATCAGGCCTTAGACCAGCAAACCCATGCCCCAATGCAAGATGATGAAACCTTAGGAGATTACCTAAGAGGGTTTGTGGTCAAGCAAGGTGAAAGGAAGAGGAAGATGCCAACTGGGCATACCAAGGCTGAAAATAGAAGATTCTTGATCAATTTTGCCGTTGCAGCAGACATACCAAAGAAAATTGCTCAGTCCATGAGTACTGAAAGGCTGCAGGAAATACATGATAAAGAAATGGAGAAAAGAAAGAAAACAAGAGTCTCTTCAGCAGTTCAGCCAGTACCAAAAGTTCAATCGTCCCAATCAGTCCAACCATCAACAAAACCAGTCCAAAGTGAAGCTGCCAGTGCACCTGCTCCCACTGATCAACCTACTGTTTCTGTTCCATCATCTGTTAAGAGGGTGATCTTTCAGCACCATTTGCAAAAAGCTATGGAAATAGAAAAGTTGATTGATCAACATGACTTCACAAAGCCAGAAATCAACTACTGGTTTGCCAGGTCTCTGGATGAAAGAAATATAAGGGTCAAGTTTGTGATAAGGAGAGAATCTGGACCAGAAGAGGAGTATGATACATTCTGGCAGATGGTCCATAAGCTGACCAGGGATGAACTAATAAAGATGTACCACATAGGGTCTGTTTCTCAAGTCAGATCTGATCTTCCACAAGTAAAACAACTCATCAGAGATCTAAGTTCAGTTGCTGATGCTGAATTTGCAAGAAAAGAAGTGGAAGATGCTGAGAAGAAAGGGAAGCAGATCAAGGAAGTACATATTTTTGTCAAATCCAGAACCTACAGAATTCAATTCAAAGATGGATTTGGTATTTTCTTCAATCTCGAGTTTTATAATTTTTCAAAAGATATGCTGCTTCAAATAAAATCAGTTAGGATATCTTGTGATAAAGAAGAGATGAAGAGAGAATTTTTGAAGGCTATAGATCAGAAGCTTGCACAATTGTAAGTTTTTGAAAGCCTTGGTTTGTAAATAACAGTTTACTTTTTCATTTCCTTATTTGTATAGAACTTAAAGTCTTGTATAAAGAATTTAAGTTAGGGGGAGATTGTTGGGAAATAGTTTAAGTATACTCAAGCTGTTAGTTAGACTTCTCATACTGTTAGTAGAATTTCTGTGTAAGTACAAAGTTCATGCTGCTAGTTGAAGAAACTCGAGCTGCCAGTATAAAAGTTCAAGCTGCCAGAGCAAAATAACTCAAGCTGCTCAGTTCATGCTGCCAAGTCATTCAAGCTGCTCAACAGTTTCATAAACAGAATGTGCTGATTTTCAGGGAAGATATCTACAAGAAGATTCCAGCATATCTACTATCAGAGAAGTCATAGTCCTTCAAGGAAACACGTCCATAAAGCAATATAAATAGACAGAAGATTGTATAGAAGATATACGCATAGAATAAGAGTTTTCTGCATATTTTGAGTCTGTAATTGCTTTATTGTTCAAGTTTTCTTAAGCCTCTAAGGTTGTAAAACCCTAAGAACAGTTTGTGTTCTTCGTCTAATCAAAACAGATTAGAGGTGATTGTAATCAGTGAATTCAGCAATACAAACAGTCTTGATTACTTCTTATGTTTTATGCTATTATTGATTCTGAAAGTTTTTGTCAAAATAATTAAGTGTTATTCCGCAAACTTCTTAATTAAACTTTGATTCAAAGCAAGATTATTGATTTATACTCTGATAAATTCAAATCAGTTAATCTTGGTTATTCATAATTTTCATAAGTTATAGATCCTGACATTTATGTTGAACTTGAATGTTTCTAATTCCATGGCAGTTTTCAATGTTGAGAATAAAATTAGTGATTCTTATTTGTGGCATGCTAGACTTGGTGATGTTCACTTTAAACGAATGATGGATATGTCAAAAGATAATTTAATTCCGGTTTTTGACATGATTGATGAAAAATGTAAGACTTGCATGTTAAATAAAATCACTAGGCAACCATTTAAAGGTGTTAAAAAGAACTTCTAACGTATTGGAACTTGTACATAGTGATCTATGTGATTTTCATGCAACTCCGTCTTTGGGAAATTAAAAGTATGTTGTTACTTTTATTGACAATGCTTCAAGGTTATGTTATGTATTTCTTTTACATTATAAAAATGAAGCATTGAATAAATTTAAAATTTACAAAACGGAAGATGAGTTGCAACAAAATATTTTAATCAAAAAGTTTCGTACGGATAGAGGTGGTGAATATATGGATCCTATGTACTTTCAATCCGTAGGAATTATTCATGAAACTACGACTCCATATACACCTCAACAAAATGGAATTTCGGAAAGGAAAAATCGGGTCCTAAAAGAGATGGTAAATTCCATGTTATCTTACTTAGGATTGAGTGAGGGATTTTGGGGAGAAGCCATGTTAACGGCTTGCTATTTGTTAAATAGGGTTCCTAATAAAAGGAACAAGATTACTCCATATGAACTTTGGTTCAAGAAGAAACCAAACTTGAATTTTATTCTAGTTTGGGGATGTCGTGCAATTGTAAAATTGCCGAAACCCAAAAGAAAAACTTTGGGTGAAAGGGGTCTTGATTGCATTTTTATTGGATATGCGGAGCATTCCAAGGCCTATAGATTCTATTTGATTCAACCTAATGGTTTCATTTCGATTCATACGGTTATAGAATCAAGGGATGCAATGTTTGATGAGACAAGATTCTCATCAATTGTTAGACCAAAGGACTTGGTGCCAATTGCAAATGCTAGTATAAGTGTTACCAAGGAGGTTGAATCTTTAGTTTAAACTGTTAGTGCATCCTGTGTGACGATAGCAGTCTAAGTGTAGATAATCTTTTGTAATAGTTCAGATCTTGGTAATTGCACGTTAATTCATATGTTTGATAAATTTGATATATGTTTGATATTGGTTGTATATATATGTTTGATCTTGTTTGTGATTGATGTTTACTTAAGTTCAAAGACAAGTTCAAACATAAGTTCAAAGATAAGTTCAAAGGTAAGTTCAAACATAAGTTCTAGAACAAGTTCAAAGACAAGTTCTCGAATAAGTTCAAAGCCAGGATTCGAACTTGTTGGTGGACAAGTTCGTGGGCTTGGGCCTTCACGAACTTGTCCAGGGCAAGTTCGAAGTTAATGGTTATAATTAAGGGTTAATCAGTTTTGATTAAGTATCTTTGCAGAAATTCATGTGTGAGGCGATTACGAACTTGTGTGCGATTAGCAGAGTGTTCTTGGAGAGATTCACGTGTAGGGACGTCCGTTGTTGCGTCTATCATCGTGTTGGTCTCCGTGTTTCGTGTGTGTGTGATCAATCTGTTAAACCCCTAACGGTGTCGCGTCAAGATTGGATCCGTAGGTAGGTGACCTTACAAAAACTACTAAAGAGGCACCGGAACTTCGTAGAAGTGATAGAGTTCAAAAACCCAAGTCTTTTGGCTTGGAATTTTAACTTTATTTGGTTGAAGGGTCTCGTGATGAAATTCAATTTCAATATGCATATGGCTTCATATTGAAGATGATCCTAAAACGTATGAGGATGCTATGAAATCTCAAGATGTTGCATTTTGGAAGAAAACAATCAACGATGAAATAGATTCCATAATGGGTAACAACACTTGGGAGATTTCTGATTTGCCACCCGGTTGTAAACCTTTAGGTTGCAAATGGATCTTCAAAAATAAGATGATAGTTGAGGGTCAATTGATAAGTTCAAAGCTCATTTAGTCATACAAGGTTTCTGGCAAAAGGAAGGGATTGACTACTTTGATACTTATGCTCCGGTTGCACGGATATCCATGATTAGATTGTTATTTGCTCTCGTGGCAATTCACGATTTAGTGATTCACCAAATGGATGTCAGAATGACATTCTTGAATGGTGATTTGGATGAAGAAGTGTATATGAAACAACCGGGAGGTTTTATTATGCCTGGAAATGAGCATAAGGTTTGTAAGTTGATTAAGTCACTTTATGGACTTAAACAAGCACCTAAACAGTGGCATCAAAAGTTTGATGAAGTTGTTTTGTCAAGTGGTTTTAGATTAAACCAAAGTGACAAATGTGTATATAGTAAATTTAATGATTCTGGTAATGGAGTCATCATATGTCTATATGTTGATGACATGTTGATATTTGGGACTGACCAAAATCAAGTTGATATGACTAAGGAATTTTGGTCATCAAAAATCTCCATGAATGATATGGGGGAGACAGATGTAATTCTTGGTAAAAGGATTAAAAGAGAGAACAATGGAATTTCTTTGTCATAATCTCATTACATTGAGAAAGTACTAAAGAAATGTAATTATTTGAATTGTTCTCCGGTAAGTACTCTAACTGATCCAAGTTTGAAGCTTATGCCAAATATGGGGAAAGCAATTTCATAACTTGAACATTCAAGGGTAATTGGATGCTTAATGTATGCCATGACAAGTACAAGTCCGGATATTGCTTTTGCCGTGGGGAAATTGAGTAGGTATACTAGTATTCCTAGTAATCATCATTGGCAAGCAATTAGGCGGGTACTCAAGTATTTAAAGGGAACTATGAATTATAGTTTGTCTTACGTCGGATTTTCTTCGGTAATAGAATGATATTTGGATGCGAGTTGGATAACCAATGTAGAAGATCATTCTTCTACAAGTGGTTGGGTATTTTTACTTGCGGGAGGCGCCATCTCGTGAGCTTCTAAGAAGCAAACTTGTATTACCAACTCGACAATGGCATCTGAATTTGTAGCGTTAGCCGCTGCGGGTAATGAAGCTAAATGGCTAAGGAATTTAATTTATGAGATTCCATTGTGGTCTAAACCAATTTCACCTATTTTTATTCATTGTGATAGTGCTGCCACTTTGGCTAAGGCATATAGCCAAGTGTATAATGGCAAGTCGAGGCATTTGGGTGTTAGACACAACATGGTTCATGAGCTTATCATGAATGGAGTAATTTCGATTGATTTTGTGAGATCTCAACAAAACCTGGCTGATCACTTGACGAAAGGATTTTTAAGAGACTTAGTGCACAAGTCTGCTATCGGGATGAGATTGAAGTCTTTTTAATCTTATGTGGTAAGATACCCAATTCCCTTTTAGTATAACGCTAAAAGTTGAATTAAATGTGGAATGCTTACTCTATAAGATTGGAGCACATGTTTATTATGGTCATCCCAAGGGATGTGCTTGGTACTGCATGTTAAAGGGTTTGATTTTTTTTTTGATAAAATGCATGTGCAGTTGCATGATGGAAAAGAGTAACCTATATGAATAAGAAGTTGAGCCGCTTCAGCAAAGTTTTGGACTTAACTTTGTATTTATTCACAAATAGATGGGACACAAGGCTAGAATGGTGTCGGGTTATTAGACTTTGGAATTGTTTAAACTTTTGTGTGGATTATCGTCATGTATTCAAATGGGTTGAAGGGTTCAATTCTTAGAACACCCTGATTCTCGAATGTTTGATTTGTATAATTCGCTAAGATAAAAATCCAAACTTCAAGACATTTTCATTTATGCATAAGTTTGTTTTGTTTGTATATATGGTTTCTTTTTGTTATGCTAAAATGGGGAAGGAATATTATAATTTTAGCATAATGTGTAACCGGTTGATTGATTCAGGTTGGACCTATAACAAGTTTGGGGGTGTGGAGTACACACTTGTATAAGTCTGACTTGAATGAAGACACACGCTTCTTATTGTCTACACACAAAAATAAGTGGTTACAACCTTTGGCTTTATGGTGATGGTTACAACCTTTCGCATTATGGTGGTTAATTACAACTTTTGGCTTTATGGTGGTGGTTACAACCTTTGGCTTTATGATGGTGGGTACAACCTTTGGCTTTATGGTGGTTAATTACAACTTTGGGTTTATGGTGGTGGCTACAACCCATATTTTTTGGGGGTTACTTGCCAATATGCCTATATATACTGTTAGGCACAAAAAGGCCTCAGTCAAACCTGTTCCGCATCTGAGGGGGAGATTATTAATCAAACCTGTTGATGCTTTTGAAGGTTGAATATTAGGCCTGTTATATGCCTTATTGAAACCTGAAAATGATTTGCAATATCAGCCTGAAGTTGTTCTATGTGTTGCATGTGTTGCAACAAAGGCAGTTTTGCCCAAGCTGTTCATTCTGCTGAACAGGCTGGACATAAACTGTCTACGATGCTCTACACTGGTGAGCAGCTTGGGCAGTTTACAAGTGTTCTGTTCTTTGTGAACAGAACCTGTTCTTTGTGAACAGGCTAAACACTTTATGGAATATGTTTCCAAGTCCTCATGTATTGTTTTTGACTACAAGATCAGTTTACAAAGTCGAAGACAAAGTGGAAATCAGAACTGCTCAGCCTGCCCAAGCTGTTCTGTTACATGAAGACAAAAGGATATTTGAAAAAGGGTGATAGACCTTTTTCTTATATCAAAATAGGCCTTTACAAAGGAAGAAAAACACAAAGTTGACATTCCTTATTTAGTTAAAGGCAATGCAACACTAGACAAAGTGAAAAGACAAAAGTTCTGCCCACATGAAGACAAGTCTGCTTTTCAGAATGTGCAGAAAAGTTTATGTTGTCTTTTCAACAAGACTTTTCCTTTTTCATTCCGTCCAATGAAGAAGCTTCACTTAGATCCTCTAAGTGAGTATAAAAAGAAACTTCCAAGGATTGAAAGATTAAGCCAAAAAGCTAAGTGCTGAAACCAAGAGTGAACGTGCATTCAAAGTGAGTCTTTCATGCATGCAAGGCTGCTTGAATAAAATAGTGCTCAGTGTCTAAGCTGTTCTTGTTCAAGCTGTTCCTCAGAGTCTTGTAAACACAGTGAGTGATTCTTAGTGAGTGTAATCATTGTAATGAGTTTAAGTCTGTCTTAAACTAGTTAAACATACTGTTGTATCTGTCATCTCAGCTTGAACCTTTCCGCATTCAAGCTCGTTTGTAATTAACATTTGTTGATAATATATACAAACATTGAGAAAATTGTGTGTAGTTTTTAAATAGCTGTATTCACCCCCCCTCTACAGCTTAAGGCTATACACTTGGGATATCTTTTGGGACCTACAACTGGTATCAGAGCAGTTTAGAGTGTGTGTCATTCTAGATCTCTCATTCTCCCAAAGTTTCCATGGACAACAGTGCTGCAAGTTCCTCATACTATGACAATGGCTCAATGGGCAAACCTCCAAAGTTCAATCATCAGAACTTTTCTGGTTGGAAGTGCAGAATGATGATCTACTTAGAGAATCTGGATGTGCAACTACTAGAGATTGTAATGGAGGGTCCCTATGTGCCAACCTCTGTTACAACTATAACTCCTGCTGTTGAAGGAGCTGCTCCTGAAATCAGAACATTTGAGAAAGCAAAAGCTCAATGGTCTGATGAAGACAAAAGACTGGTGGCTCTTGATGCAAAGGCCAGAAACAACCTGGTCATCTCTCTACCTGATTAATGAGGATTCTTTGAGAGTGGAGGGATCTTGGATTGATGATAGAATCTCTTGTTGTGGCACATGGGGCGGGGAGTTTAGAAATTCGAAGGATGATGAGGATTTCTGTGGTGACTCGGGTTCAGGCTTTGGGGTGAGTAAAGGATAGTCGTCATCGATATCAGAGTCTGAATCAGACACCAATATGATTTCGACTTTTTCATGTATGGGTTCATACTCCACCATTGCTGACATTGGGTCCAACGGATCCGGACCTTCAACCAACGGCTCGTCTTCTATCATTTCCTGAGCCCCAAACCTCTGTTCCCCCGACCCTTGGAAATATGTTCCCTAAGATTCGGCTCCCCTTACAATCATGATCGAGTCCTCAGACTGAATTTTTCGTCGTTTCTCCCCCTCATGGCGATCAGAGTCGTCCTGATCATCATGTTTTCGCTTCTGAGATCCAGCCTGAGGGCGGCACTGAAGCTCTATTACTACCGACTCAAGCCGGTCCATGCGGGAGTTGAGCTGCTCCTGGACTTGTAGAATTAACCTGGTGAGCGTGTCTATCTTGTCGGAAAGATCGGAAAGCTATGATTGGACTGAACGGGTTCCTGGTGAAGGCAGATCCTCAGAAGCGACACCCTTACCCTTAATAAATGAGAGAAGGGCGGTATGTCTTTCTTCAGCAGCCTCCTTCTGGGCGTCCAGGTCAGCCCGAGTGACAACTCCAGCAGCACGAAGAGCTGCTGTTAACATCTCGAGATTAATCTCGGGATGGCCTGAAGTTGACGACATTTGAGATGCCATTCGGTTTTTTGAAAAAAAAAATTTGAACAAAAAAATGGGCCTTAACAAAACCAAATAAAACAAACTTTAATAAATTTAAACTTGAAGAAAAAATTGAGCCCAATTAAACAAAATAATCTTTTTGTGTTTTTCTGATTTTTTTTCTTTGGAAATAAAAAATTAATTGCAGAAAAAAATATTTTTTGTGTTTTTCTTTATAAATTAAGTTAAGAAAAAATTAAAATAGAAAATAAAAATATTTTTGACTTTTTGATGTATTTAAAACAAATAAAATCTTTTTTGTGATTTTTTGACACATTATATTAAACTTGAAATCTATAAATCAAACAACCTAAAATTTAAAATTATAGAGAAGTTAAAAGCAACAAAATATAAACTAACATCCTAATTATACTCCCCCTCAGATAAACACCTATCGTTTCTCTTTTCTGTTTCTGATAAATTTCTTGAACCTTTTCAATCTTTAAAATACAGAAAAACCTGGATAATTTTGCGTCCCAGTCAGTGATGAACAATTCATATAGAAATTTGTCAGGATCATTAAATTTGTCAGGAAATATTGAAATTTAAATTTGCGACACACCCCTTAAATTTAAATAACAGATATTTTATAAAATAAAGGAATTTCAAACATGAATGTTTGAAATAGAATTATTTTAGACAATGTCTGATATTTAACTAGAAGGCGGATTCAACATACCAATATGTGATACTAAAAACTGAAAACGAGGTTCGTCTAAAGCTTTAGTAAAAATATCAGCAAGTTGATATTTCGTGCCTACAAAATATAACTCAATTGTTCCTTTTTCTACATGATCTTTAATAAAATGATATCTATATTTTTCGTTCGTGAGTGCTGCACGGGATTGCAAGAGATAGCAATCGCACTTCGAGAATCGCAATATATTGGGATGTTGGTGAGCGAGAATCCATAATCACGTAATTGTGTTCTCATCCACAGCACTAGAGAGCAACAGCTTGCAGCTGCTACATACTCAGCTTCAGCTGTGGATGTTGAAACACAATTCTGCTTTTTGGAGGACCAACTCACCGGTCTGTCTCCCAAGAACTGTATTCCGCCTGATGTGCTTTTCCTGTCAACTCTACAACCTGCAAAATCAGCATCTGAAAAGGCAGTAAGATCAAAATCGGTTCCCTTTGGATACCAGAGACCAAGATCGGGTGTACCCTTAAGATAACGAAAAACGTGTTTTACCGCAGTTAGGTGTGATTCTTTTGGGTCGGCCTGAAAACTAGCACAAAGACATGTTGAAAACATTATATCAAGTCTACTAGCAGTCAGATACAGTAAGGATCCTATCATCCCTCTGTAAGTTGTATTATCGACACTCTTCCCAGAAGGATCGGTGTCTAACTTACAGTTGGAAGCCATGGGAGTTGCGATACTCGTGCACGAGTCTAACTTATACATCTTGAGAATGTCAAGAGTATATTTCGATTGGTTCACAAAAATCCCATTTTCAAGTTGTTTGACTTGTAATCCGAGTAAAAAGTTCATTTCCCCCATCATACTCATCTCGAACCTGAACTCCATAAGAGATGAAGAATCCTTACAGAAATTACTATCAGTAGATCCAAATATAATGTCGTCGACATATATGTAGGTCCCAAAAGATTTCCCAAGTGTATAGCTATAAGCTGTAGATGGGGGGGGGGGGTGAATATAGCTATTTAAAACTTAAACACTCTTTTCTCAATGTTTGTATGTATTATCAACTAAAGTTAATTACAAACAAGCTTGAATGCGGAAAGGTTCAAGCTGAGATGACAGATACAACAGTTTGTCAACTAATCTAAAACACACTCAGACTAGTTACAATGATTCCTCTCACTTAGAAGGACTCACTGTTTTTACAAGACTCAGATGGACAGCTTATACATGAACAGCTTTGACACACTCTACTGTTTTATATAAGCAGACTTGCATGCATGAAATAACACACTTCAATGCACGTACTGATTGTCACACTCTTGATATCTTATTATCCTTAGAAGCTTCCTTTTATGCTCAAAAGGAGAATCTCAGTGAAGCTTCCTCATTGGACAGATGAGATAGTGGAGAGTCTTTCCAAAAGGACAAAACACCTTTCTGCACGTTCTGATAAAGTATCTTTGTCTTCACATGGCAGAATCTTTGTCTTTTCCTTTTTGTCACTGTTGCATACGGCTTTAACCAAAAGAGGAATGTCAACTTTGCATCTTTCTTCTTTTGTAAATGCCATTTTGATATAAGAAAAGGTCGGTCACCCTTTTCAAATACCTGTTTGTCTTCATGTAACAGAACAACGTGGGCAGGCTGTGCAGTTCTGTTTTCCACTTTGTCTTCGACTTGTAAACTGATCTTGTAGCAAAAAACAATACATGAGGACTTGGAAACATATTCCATAAAGTGTTTAACCTGTTCACAAAGAACAGGTTCTGTTCACAAAGAACAGAACACTTGAAAACTGCCCAAGCTGCTCAGGAGAATAGAGCAGCGTAGACAGTTTATGCCCAGCCTGTTCAGCAGTCAGAACAGCTTGGACAAAACTGTCTTTGTTGCAACGAATGCAACATGGTAAACAGATTTGGGCTGATATTGCAAATCACTTTCAGGTTTCAATAAGGCATATAACAGGCCTTAAATTCAACCTTCAAATGCATCAACAGGTTTGATTAAAAAATCTCCCCCTCAGATGCACAGCAGGTTTGACTGAGGCCTTTTTGTGCCTAACAATCTCCCCCTATTTGCAATAATCAGTCTAAGCTGATTTAATCAATAATCACTATACATTTTTACAATACATCTTGCTGAAAAGGAATTACAACATTTAAGTAAAGTAAAAGACCAGTTTATATATATTGATTTTGATTACATAAAAACAACACTTGTTTTTACAAGAGTACAACTAATGTACTAATGTATATTACAACTGATGTAAATAAGCAAAGTTACAACATATGTAACAAATTACAACTAATGTACAAAAAGTTCAACACTTTGGACTGTTGATTTTGGGAGCAGATAATGGCAAGCCTGTCCAACAGATGGACAGCTTCCATTCTTCACCTACCCTGATGGTAGATGGACTTCATTCCAGTGGAGGTGGTCCTTCAAACAATTTTTCAAGCTCCTCCATTGTTTCCTCCAAATCTTGGATTTCAACTCTGAGGATCATAAACTTGGGATCTTGAAGTTCACCTCTTTCATAAAAGCCTCTGAGCTGATCCCAGACGGCTGCTCTCCACCTGCTTGATTGCCTTAATGAAGCTGCAAGTCTGAAGGCTGCAAGCTGTCTCAGATCCACCTTGTATAGATCTGATGCTCTCTGAAAGCATTTCTTCTGTGTTAAGGGATCTACAAAAAATGCCCCCAACTCAGGTTCTTCAATTATCTTGCCTTCTTCAAACTCTACTCCACTAGGCAGACTGTAGTCAATTCCTTTCATCTCAACAGCATAATCACCCTGTTCAATTAAGATGAGGAGTTGCTCCAGCTCAGTATCCTTTCTTGTCCTCCTGGACTTTATTTTGGGGTATGTCATGGAGACACCCTCACTGACTTCTTTTGAGATCAGGCCAAGATCCTGTACCCTCTCCATCAACTTCTTGATATATGCCCTGATAGTCTTAGCCGTTTCTGACTTAGACTGGCTCAGGACAACTGGCAGCTCAACCCATTCCCTGTACCCCAACTGTGCAACATCAGTGTAGTCATAAGTTTCCAGCTCTGGGCCTGTTGCACCCATTCTGGTTATCTGCAATTTCCACTGTTTGCCTTTTCTTGCTATGGGGAGAGATTTGACAATTGCTTCCTTGGAAAGCCTTCTATCAGCAACATCCTTAAACTTTTTCCTTGCCAAGTTGTCAAAATGGAACTGGGACCTTGCAGAGGATGCTTGCTTTGGTTTGGTCACAGAGACCAGAGCACCCTTAACTTATTCACCTTCCTTTTCACCCGCTGATTCCTTAGCAGCTTCCATCAGTTTCTTCTGCACATCCAAAGAGGGCATTTTGACTTTGCTTGCTTCTTGGAGTGCAAAAGATTTGGCAGCTTTGGCAGAGGCTTCTTCGTTTCTTAGTGCTTCCAGGGCTTGAAGCTATTCATTTCTGAACTCATAGTATTTATCCATGGGAAGACCCATTTCCTTTGCCCTGGCTTTGTGAAACTTTAACTCTGCTGCTTTCTGCTGTTCAGGATCAGATGCTGCTTTTACTTTTCCTTTAGCTGTTGTAGTGATAACAGCCTCAGGAGAATCTTCCTCTTCTTCTTCTTCCTCTAAAATGAGATGCCTCCTTCTGCTGCTTGGCCTGCCCTCAGAAATGAATTCCTCCCCCTTAGACTGAGCAGGGTTTGGAGATTCAGCCTACTGCTGAGCAGCTTGAGAGGCACCTTCCATTGTACATGTTGCAGATGCTCCTGCGGGTTGACCAGTAGGTACTGATTTCTCCTTAGGAGAAGAAGTTTTCTCCCCTTTTGACTTAGTCTTCGAGGCAGATGACTTCTCCCCCTTTGAAGGAGATGGACCAGCACCTTCAACACCTGGTCTGCCTGAAGACACGAAGTCAGCAGGCTTGCCAGCAGTTTTGGCAGCAGGCTTGGGACCAACCAGGCTATGCACTAAGAAAGCCAGGTTGTCCTTCACCTCTGCAAGTTGGGAAAGACAGTTTTGAAGAGAGGAGGATTGGGTATCAGCAAGGGAGGTCAGCTTAAGAATGTTTTCCCTATCAGAAGCTGTGAACAGCAAAGTTTGGAGTTGTGCAAGATGCAACTCAAGAGAGTCTTGCACATCAGCAAGATTTGATGACACATAATTTAATAGAGAGCCTATTAAGGTGTTTAAGCTGGCCAAAGTGGTAGGAAGTGTAGAATTGCAAGTGGTGAGGAGAGATGACAGCTGTTTGGATATGGCTGTCATAGAGGATACAGAGTCCTGTTGGAGTGAAAGAATGAAGGAGAGGGAGGTGGAGAGATTTTGCAGATGTGCAGTGAGTGCAAGCAGCTGTGAGGAGTTATCAGGTTGTGGAGTGGCTGGGAAGGAATCCTTGAACATATCAAAGAATCCCCTAAGCTGTTCAGACACAGAGTCTGAAATGAGAGAGGGTAGAGAGGACATGGAAGTTTCTAAAGAACCAACTTTGTTGGTCAGCAAGGAAAGCTGATCCTTCAAAGGCAGGTCCTTAGGGGATGGAGGTGAATGGGTGGATTGTTTGGAGTGGGTAGATGGAGATGAAGAGGATGAGGCTGGTGTATGGGGATGTGATGTAGAGGGAGAGGGTATTTTGGAAAGAAGCTCCATAGACTGGGCAAAAGTAAGGTGGCCCAGCTTGGAGGGGTCGATGGGTCCTTCAGCAGTGGCAGTAGCTGCATCATCAGGAGAGGGGATAGAGGATGGTAGCCTTTCAGACACTGCTTGTTTTACAGCACCTTAATTAAGGCCAGTGGTGGTTCCCTTTGCAGTACCTTGGTTTAAAAGTACCTCATCATGGGGAGAAGGAATTTGCATTTCAACATCAGCAGCGGTGAAACCTGCTGATGGAGTTTGCATGAAGGGAGTAGCTTCACCAAAGGGATGTTCTGCTCTCTGAGGTTCATCAGCTTGGGTTGTAGGTCCTTCAGCAGCTGTTTGGTGTAGAACAACGGCATCATGAGTAGCAGAAGTTTGAGGCTGATCTGCTGGTTGGTCTAAGCCAGCAGGGTGGACACCTCGTACAGACTCAGGGTGTAGAGATGTATGAGGTGGGGACAGTGTGGACTCAGTATGGAGTGGAGAGAACTCATGTCTTTCAATATTCTCAGCCTGTTGGGAGGCTGCAATAGTTGATGTGGCTGTCTCCATTTGTACAACTGGCTCCTGTTGGGAGGAACCAGAGGGTCTAGGCTGACTTGGGGTTGACACGGGGTGGAGTGAAGCAGGCTCCAATTGTGCTGATCCTTCTCCCAAAATAGGAGAGGCAGCAGGGGTTGCTTTTTTTTTCAACTGAACCCTGTTGAGAGGGAACAGAGGGGCTAGTCTGGGCTGTTGGTTTCTTTTTGGCTAGGGATTTACGTTGGTATGAAATGTGAGATGATGTGGGGGATTTTGGAGAGGAGATGAGAGTTTCAGACTGGACAGGTTTGGAAACTGGGTCAGAAACAGGTGGGTTGACCTGTTCCATAGTCTCAGTTGCCACAGAGGCACCAGCCACAGAGGCTTCAGGTTCAACAAATGAACCAGAGTGAGGAGCCTGCTCCCCCTCAGCCATAGAGGCTAAGGGTGCAGACTCAGACTGAGCTGTTTTGGCCTTCTTGTGGACAGGCCCAGCTTCAGTGGTTTCCAGGGTCCTCTTAACAAGTTTGGCCCTGGATTTGGATTTTCTTTTAGGAGCAGCTTCTGGATCCACCCTCACATCAGAGGGTCCTTCCACCAATCCTAACAACCTCCTTATTGGTGTTGATAGAGGATGCTCATTTGGGAGAACAGGAGTATAGAAACTCTATTCCCTATTACAGGGAACGCAGCAGTATGAAGTAGAGGCTGAGAGTTATACAAATGCTCACCACAAATATGTTTGAAGATGAGGCTCAGAAACCTGGGATATTAAACAGCAGCTGGTCGTGTCTCCTGCTGCACCAGGTTCCTCAAATTCATGAAAATCCACTTAGCCATGTCTATTGTAGTTCCATCCACAAGCTGCAGAACTACAGGAATTTCATCACGGCTTAGTTGGTCAAAGGAACCAACTTTGCTGCTGAAGCACATTACCACAGAGGCAAATAAGAAGCTGTGAGTTAGAGACAAGTCCTTTCTGAACAGCGTTGCTCCAACTTTTGGTTCTGATACACCACAGAAATGCAGCAGATTCTTCATCTGTTCATCTTCAGGCTGTGGCTGATCATATCGTTCAACCACAGGAAGTCAAAGAACTTCCCTGAGCAGACGAGTGTTGATCTCAATGGTCTGAGTCCCATTGAGTATGGTCCCCTTGATGACTTTGGTATCTGGGTTGTAGGCATAGGTATACCAGAACTCATACACCATCTCCTGGTACACGACACCAGGAGTAGCAGTCATGGCATCGTTTAACGGATGAACTTTCAAAAACTCCACCATTTGGTCATAGCCTTTCCCCACATAGTTTTTGGGGATTGTGAGGTTGGCAATGTAGTTAGTGGGTTTTAATGTTAGCATTGTGGTGACTGATGAGTGTTTATGTACATCATCACCAACAAATACTGGTAAAAAGGAGTTGTTCCTGTGAGCTATTTGAGAAGTAGTGAGAGTAGCAGAAGCACAAGACAGTTAGTCGTTTTTTAGGGTTCTTAGGAGGTTTATGGGAGTAGTGAGGAAGACGAAGATGAAACAGTAGGGGGTATTCATAAGATTTGAATGTGAGTGGGTATGAGAGAGAAACATTTGGGCGGTTGATTTGAAAAGGTCGTTAACGGAAAACGGAACGATTGTCCATGTCAGACCGTTTGTCAGACCACTTGAGCCCTTTTTAATCACTAACACACAAAACCCACATTATCCGCAGTAATTAAGTTAATTAAAAACAAAAATTAAGTAACTTAATTGTGAAGAAAGGTAGTTTAAACTGATGGTCTAAGCTGATGGTCAAACCTGTGATGAGCAGAGTCATCACAAGTTGTTCTTCTTCAAGCTGTTCCTTCAACCTGTTCAGCTATGTAATAACAGGTTCTGTTCAATAGCTGATCAGGTTACAATACAATGCATTGTATGACAGATTGAAAGAGTGAGCAGGGTGAAGATTTGATCATCAGATCAGGCTTGACATATAAGCTGTTGTTGTCAACCCTGTTATATGCCCAAGTTGTTTAAGTTGTGCAGAAAACGGCTAAGTATAGAACATGCATGGCCTGTTCTGTCTAAGCTGTTCTAAAATAACTTGAGCAGTGTGGGACATATAAAGTCTTAGAACATTAAAGATACTCAGTCACTATTGTTTAACATGCCCAGCTTGCTGACAAGGTAATTAAACCTGTTTTCATCAAGAGGTTTGGTGAAAATGTCTGCAAGCTGTTCATTTGTGGAAATAAAACTTACCTCCACATTACCTTTCTGAATGTGATCCTTGATTAAATGATGTCTGACTTCAATATGCTTTGTTCTTGAATGAAATACTGGATTGTTGGAAATGGCTATGGCACTTGTGTTGTCACACAGAATAGGAGTTTTCCTATACACAAGCCCATAGTCTTCAAGCTGATGCTGCATCCACAGAATCTGCCCACAGTAGCTTCCAGCAGCAATGTACTCAGCTTCAGCAGTAGAAGTAGTCACTGAGTTTTGCTTCTTGCTACACTAACTTATCAACTTACCACCAAGGAGTTGACATCCACCTGTTGTGTTTTTCCTGTCTAGCCTGCAACCTGCAAAATCAAAATCTGAATAACCTGTCAGTTCAAGGCTTGAGTCTTTGGGATACCAAAGACCCAAACCTGGTGTACCCTTAAGGTATCTGAAGATTCTTTTTACAGCAGCTAGATGTGATTCTTTTGGATCAGCTTGGAACCTTGCACATAAACAAGTAGCAAACATAATATCAGGTCTACTAGCAGTTAAATACAGCAAGCTCCCAATCATGCCTCTGTAAGCTGTTACTGAAACAGCTTTGCCACTGGCATCTGCATCCAACTTTGCATTGGTTGCCATTGGGGTTTTAATAGGAGAACTTTGATCAAATTTAAACTTTTTCAATAGATCTAAAGTATACTTTCTTTGATTAATAAAAATTCCATTTGAGGTTTGTTTAACCTGTAATCCTAAAAAGAAAGTAAGTTCACCCATCATACTCATTTCATATTTGGATTTCATGAGTAATGAAAAATTCTTGCATAACTGCTCATTGGTAGAACCAAATATTATATCATCCACATAAATTTGAACAAGCATAATATCAGACTTCACCTTCTTTATGAACAATGTGGTATGTACTTTACCTCTGGAATACCCATTGCTCATAAGGAAGTCAGTAAGAGTGTCATACCAGGCTATAGGGGCTTGTTTTAGACCATAGAGGGCTTCGTCCAACTTATAGACAAAACCTGGATGATGTTCATTCTCAAAACCTGGAGGCTGCTTGACATAAACTTCTTCTTGCAGCTTCCCATTCAAAAATGCACTCTTCACATCCATTTGAAATACCTTTATGCTCTTATGAGCAGCGTAGGCTAGAAACAAACGAATTGCCTCCAGCCTGGCCACAGGAGCAAATGTTTCATCATAGTCAATTCCTTCTTCCTGTCTATAGCCCTGAGCTACAAGTCTTGCCTTATTTCTGATGACATGACCTTTCTCATCCATCTTGTTCCTGAAAACCCATTTAGTGCCAATTATAGTTTTTCCTTTAGGAGCAGGGACCAGCTTCCATACCTTGTTTCTTTCAAACTGATTGAGTTCTTCTTGCATAGCAGTGATCCAATTGACATCTTTAAGTGCTTCATCCACTTTCTTTGGCTCCATTAGGGACACAAAGCTAGAGAACATACAGAAGTTCCCTAAGCTGTCCCACCTTGTTTGTACCCCTTTGTTGATGTCACCAATTATTTGATCATTGGGGTGACACCTGATCCACTTAGGATCATTCTTCAATGAGGATTCTCCTGAGTTGTTAGCATCTTCAGCAGGTCCTGTTGATCAGCTCTCAAGATTTTCAGACACACTGTTGTCTTGAGCCTGTTCACTTGTTGAACATGACTGACCACTGTTGAACGTATCAGCAGAGGATCCAGGAAAATCAGCATTGATTGGTTCAGGACATGTAGTTGTAATTAAGTCAGTACACTTATTCACACAGGGTGTTTTGACATAATCATCATCATGCCCATCATGATTAATAGGTTCCACACTGGATGTAGTGGAAGCTTTTGAGTCCTCTTCACTGTTGGAATGCATGAGATCATCAAAGTTGAATTCTCCTCAAACTGATTCGGGAACAACTTTGGTGGAGGCATTCCTGGACTCTTCAAAGGTGACATTGATAGATTCATCTATCACCTTTCCTTTGTTGTTGTACACTCTGTAGGCTTTAGAGATAGCAGAGTAACCTACAAACACACCTTCATCAGCTTTTGGTTCAAACATTCCCAGTTGATCCCTTTGATTCAGAATGAAGCAGGGACATCCAAACACATGGAAGTAGCTAATATTTGGCCTCCTCCCTTTGAGTAGCTCATAGGGAGTCTTGTTGAACCTTTTCACCACTAAGGATCTGTTTTGGGTGAAGCAAGCAGTGTTGACAGCTTCAGCCCAGAATGATGAAGGTAAACCTAATGCACACAACATGGTTCTAGCAGTTTCAATGAGGGTTCTGTTTCTCTTTTCAGCAACTCCATTTTGTTGTCGAGTTCATACAGCTGAAAAGTTTTGTGAGGTCCCTTTTTCTTCACAGAAGTCTTCAAGAGTACTGTTTCTGAACTCAGTACCATGATCACTTCTAAGCTGCTTTACTTGAGCAGAGTTCAGCATTTCCATCTTTTTGACAAATCCAATGATTTCTCTAGCAGCCTCTCCTTTGCTCTTCAAGAAGATTACCCATGTAAACGTGGAGAACTCATCAACCATTACTAGAGTGTATCTTCTTTCTCCAAGACTTGGGACATTGACAGGTCCAAACAAGTCCATGTGGATTAAGAAGAGAGGAGTATCAACAGAAAAATTATGCTTGGATTTAAAAGATGATTTCCTCTGCTTGCCTTTCTCACAGGCTGTGCAGAGTTTATCCTCAACAAAAGTCATGGAAGGCAAACCTGTTACCAACTCTTTCTTACAGAGTTTGTTGATGTTCTTGAAGTTCAGGTGTGACAGCCTTTTGTGCCATAACCAGTTTAGGTCTGCATTTGTTCTTATGAGAAAACAGGTTTCAGTTGTGGGATCAGCAGATTGCATATCCACGACATATACACCTTTCTTTCGTTGAGCACACAGCACAACTTTTGCCTTGGGAATCCAATATGTAACCCAAGTGCTCATCAAAGTTAACTTTGTAGCCAGCATCACACAGTTGACTTATGCTTACAAGATTATGTTTCAGCCCAACCACATAGGCTACTCTTTTGAACACTGCAGCACCAGCTTTAAGAGTTCCATATCCCTCAGTGGATCCATGTACATTGTCACCAAAAGTGACTTTTGGCCCTTTTTTCAGGCCTTAGATCATTCAACAGGTCCTTGCAACCTGTCATGTGCCCTGAGCAGCCACTGTCCAAGTACCAAACCTGGGATGGTTGTCTGTCCTGCAGAATGTCATAGGAAAATATTAGTTACACTTAGGGGAACTCATCATAGTGATGAGTTCTCCTACTTCATCAACTTGTGTTGATGGGCTAGTGATATCCACATTAATATTTCCTATTTGAATGGTATCAGTTCGGATACCACTCTCATTGACTAAGTTACTTCCAACACTGCTTGTTTTAGCAATGATGGAACTAGCAGAGTCAACAGGCCTCATGTCCTTAGTTTCAAGACAGTCTTTCGCCATGTGTGTCTTCTTGCCAAATTTATAGCATTTTCTCTTTTTGGTCTTTTTGGAAGAAGAGCTCTCAGAAACACATTCTGAATTAATTCTGTTGATTTTATCAGCAGGTTTAGCAAACTTATTACTATTTTTCGATGAATCAACAGCTTGGATGGATGGCACAATAGCAACAACTTTGCCTGTTTCTTCTTTCCTCTTTTTGGGAGGACAGATGTCAAAAACAGGAAGCTTGATTGGTCGTTGACCTTCCACAGGTTTGGGAAACTTATTCCCAGATTTCTCAGGCTGAGCAATGGCTTTGCCTTTGCCCTTACTGAGATGTGATTGACGCTGCCTATCAGCATAATCACTGAATCTGGTTTTGAAAGACTTATTTCATTTATAACCAGTTTTCCACTTTGATTTGAAAACTTATTTGAAATCATAGCAGATTTGCTTTCAATATGAGACTTACCCTTGTTGAAAGCAGGCTGCTTAATTTTTGAAAACTTATTTTCAAAATGTTTAGCATCAAAAGGATTAACATGTCTCTTGCCATCAGCTTTGGACCCAGAACCTGTTTTGTCAACAGGTTTAGTCTCCACCGCTGCAGTTTGAGTATGTTTTCCTTTCTTTTGCTTGTATGAATCAGCATAGCACTTAGCAGGCTGAGTTGATGGAGAACATATTCTATCATCAGCTTTTGGGCCTTTTTCACACAAGCTGTTAGTGTTTTGAGGTCTGACAAACCTGTTTGTTGAGACCAGCTTTCCATTAACTTTCTGGATGAAAGTACTGGGAAGCTCACCAAGAGTGGACAAGTCATCTTTCAGATTATTGATCTCAATAATAAAAGCTGCTGTGTCAAGATCCCCTCCAAGATAGGCTTGGATTTGTGCAGGGATCTGCTGACTTGTGCAATGGCTGACTTTTTGTGCTGATTGGCACCAAGAATCAACTATCTTTTGAAGCCTTGCATGTTTTACATCTGTTTCTCTCTTTTCTTCCAGTAAAATAGAGTTGATGTGTTTTAGTTCATCAAGCTCAGTTTCCAACTTATGGAAACTGTCTAGTTTACTAGATTTAATTTCAAGATAAGTTTTAAGCTTAGAGATTTCAGATATTAAAACATTATGCTTCTCAACAGCAGCTTTTAAATCAACCAGCATATATTCAAACATTTTTACTTTTTCATCTGAACTGTAAGCCATAAAAATTTTGTACCTTGTATATCATTGTAGGATTCCAATTCTCCAAGCTGCTGAAAGCTTCAGCTTCAGCCAAGTCCTGTTTGAAGTTGCTAGTTGATGGGACATCAGTATTGGCCATCAGACAATTGTTGTCTTCTTCATCTGAGGATGAATCAGACTCCTCCCAGTCACATGTCTCTGCCATCAGTCCCTTTTGCTTGTTGGAAGCCACTGAGTTTTCCAACTTTTTCAGCTTTGCCATGGCCATAAGGTACTTAACCCTGTAGCCTCTTGTATGGTTTGGAAGACTGTCCAACAGCTTTTGACACACAGTCAGCAGCTATATGGCCAGCTTTGCCACATTTGAAGCACTCAGCTTTAGATTTATCAAATGCCTTTTTCTCGACAGCATTTGAGTTTCCCTGCAGCATATTTCTTCCAAACCTCTTCTTGTTGAACCTTTTGACAAGCATGGCTATCATTTGCTCATCATCAAGCTCAGCAAGATCTGCACTGTCTTCCTTATCAGACATTTCCTCTCTTTCATCATCAGCCTGTTGATCAGATTGTGTGAACACATCACACTCCTGTCCAACAGATTGTCTCACGCTGGCCACTAAGGCAGCACCTCTCTTGGACATTTCCAAGGCATTTCTCTTCTGCTGCCTTGACTGTTCATCATTTAGTAAAGACCCATATAAGTTTACCAGATCCATACCTTTGATGGTATCTGAGTTTCTCAAGATGGTGGAAAAGTAGTTCCATTCTTCAGGTAGGATGTCCAAGAACTTGTTCACCAGTCTTTTGTCTTCATCAGATCATTGAGCTTTGGCCTTCTCAAAGGTTCTGATTTCAGGGGCTGCTCCTTCAACAGCAGGAGTTATGGTAGTAACAGAAGTTAGCACATAGGGACCTTCCATTACTATCTCTGGTAATTGTACATCCATATTCTCTAAATAGAGCATCATTCTTCCAGCCAGAGAAGTTCTGATGATTGAACTTTGGGGGTTAGGCCATTGACCCATTGTCATAGTAAGAGTAACTTGCAGAACTGTTGTCCATGGAAATGTAGGGAGAATGAGAGATCTAGAGTTGACACACACTCTAACACCGCTCTGATACCAGTTGTAGGTCCCAAAAGATTTCCCAAGTGTATAGCTATAAGATGTAGAGGGGGGTGAATACAGCTATTTAAAACTTAAACACTCTTTTCTCAATGTTTGTATGTATTATCAACTAAAGTTAATTACAAACAAGCTTGAATGCGGAAAGGTTCAAGCTGAGATGACAGATACAACAGTTTGTCAACTAATCTAAAACACACTCATACCAGTTACAATGATTACTCTCACTTAGAAGCACTCAATGTTTTTACAAGACTCAGATGGACAGCTTATACATGAACAGCTTTGACACACTCTACTATTTTATATAAGCAGACTTGCATGCATTGAATAACACACTTCAATGCACATACTGATTGTCTCACTCTTGATATCTTATTATCCTTAGAAGCTTCCTTTTATATTCAAAAGGAGAATCTCAGTGAAGCTTCCTCATTGGACAGATGAGATAGTGGAGAGTCTTTCCAAAAGGACAAAACACCTTTCTCCACGTTCTGATAAAGTATCTTTGTCTTCACATGGCAGAATCTTTGTCTTTTCCTTTTTGTCACTGTTGCATACGGCTTTAACCAAAAGAGGAAAGTCAACTTTGCATCTTTCTTCTTTTGTAAATTCCATTTTGATATAAGAAAAGGTCTGTCACCCTTTTCAAATACCTGTTTGTCTTCATGTAACAGAACAGCGTGGGCAGGCTGTGCAGTTCTGTTTTCCACTTTGTCTTCGACTTGTAAACTGATCTTGTAGCCAAAAACAATACATGAGGACTTGGAAACATATTCCATAAAGTGTTTAACCTGTTCACAAAGAACAGGTTCTGTTCACAAAGAACAGAACACTTGAAAACTGCCAAAGCTGCTCACGAGAATAGAGCAGCGTAGACAGTTTATGCCCAGCCTGTTCAGCAGTCAGAATAGCTTGGACAAAACTGTCTTTGTTGCAACGAATGCAACATGGTAAACAACTTTGGACTGATATTGCAAATCAATTTCAGGTTTCAATAAGGCATATAACAGGCCTTAAATTCAACCTTCAAATGCATCAACAGGTTTGATTAAAAAATCTCCCCCTCAGATGTACAGCAGGTTTGACTGAGGCCTTTTTGTGCCTAACAATATATTTGAACTAGCATTATGTGCGGGCCTTCCCTTTTTGTGAACAGTGTTGTGTCCACCTGTTAGGCACAAAAAGGCCTTAGTCAAATCTGCTCTACATCTTAGGGGGAGGTTTTTAATCAAACCTGATTGATGCACTTGAAGGTATAATTTAAGGCCTGTTTATGCCTTATTGAAACCTGAAAAGTGATTTGCAATATGAGTCAAAGCTGTTTACCCTGTTGCATTCGTTGCAACAAAGGCAGATTGTCCAAGCTGTTCTTTCTGCTGGACAGGCTGGACATAAACTGTCTACGCTGCTCTACTCTGATGAGCAGCTTGGACAGATTCTAAGTGTTCTGTTCTTTGTGAACAGAACCTGTTTTTTGTGAACAGGCTAAACACTTTATGGAATATGTTTCCAAGTCCTCATGTATTGTTTTTGGCTACAAGATCAGTTTACAAGTCGAAGACAAAGTTGAAAACAGAAATTGCAAAAGCCTGCCTACGCTGTTCTGTTACATGAAGACAAACGGATATTTGAAATGGGTGACAGACCATTTCTTATATCAACATGGCCTTAGCAAAAGAAGAAAGATGCAAAGTTGACATTCCTCTTTTGGTTAAAGGCTTATGCAACAGAGACAAAAAGGAAAAGACAAAGATTCTGCCACATGAAGACAAGTCTGCTTTATTAGAATGTGCAGAAAAGTTGTTTTGTCATTTTGGAAAGACATCCCACTATCTCATCGTCCAATGAAGAAGCTTCACTGAGATTCTCAGTGAGAGTATAAAAAGGAAGCTTCTAAGGACTGTGAGACAACCAAGAGTGGGAAATCAGATCGTGCATTGAAGTGTGTTTTTCTGTGCATGCAAGTCTGCTTGAATAGAACAGCATTGTGTGTCTAAGCTGCTCATATTCAAGCTGGCCATCTGTGTCTTGTAAAATCAGTGAGTTCATCTAAGTGAGTGTATTCATTGTATCTAGTCTGAGTGTGTCTTAGATTAGTTGAACATCTGTTGTATCTGTCGTCTCAGCTTGAACCTTTCCGCAGTCAAGCTTGTTTATAATTAACACTTGTTAATAATATACACAAACATTGAAAAAAGAGTGTTGAGTTTTAAATTGTTGTATTCACCCCCTCTACAGCTTAGAACAATTCACTAGGAAATCCTTTTGGGACCTACAACTGGTATCAGAGCAGATAGAGTGTGTGTTAACTCTAGATCTCTCATTCTCCTTACTTTCCCATGGACAACAGTGCTGCCAGTTCCTCCTCTTACTATGACAATGGTTCTATGGCCAAACCTCCCAAGTTCAATCATCAAAACTTCTCTGGTTGGAAGTGCAGAATGATGCTCTACTTAGAGAATCTGGATGTACAACTGCCAGAGATAGTAATGGAAGGTCCTATGTGCCAACTTCTGTTACTACCATCACTCCTGCTGTTGAAGGAGCTGCCCCTGAGATCAGAACCTTTGAGAAGGCCAAAGCTCAATGGTCTGATGAAGACAAAAGGCTGGTTGCTCTTGATGCAAAAGCGAGGAATAACCTGGTCATTTCTCTTCCTGATGATGTGTTCAAACATGTTGAGAAAATGAAGCCTGCAAAGGAGATGTGGGATACTTTTTGTACCGTCTATGATGGTCCCACTATCACACTGAATAACAGGATTAACAACCTTGTTAGATAGTATGAACTCTTCTTTGGAAAACCAAAGGAGTTTCTCACAGAAACCTATACCAGGTTTACTGCTCTTAACAATGATCTCAAAGCTGTTGGGATCACAAAGGACAGCTTGACTCTGGTAAACAAGTTCTTGGACATCCTGCCTGAAGAATGGAACTATTTTTCTACTATCTTGAGAAATTCAGGCACCATCAAAGGTATGGATCTTGTAAACTTGTATGGATCCCTACTGAATGATGAGCAGTCAAGGCAACAGAAATGAAATGCCTTGGAAATGTCTAACAGAGGTGCTGCCTTGGTGGCCAGTGTGAGACAACCTGTTGGTCAGGTATGTGATGTGTTCACACAACCTGATCAACAGGCTAATGATGAAAGGGAAGAGATGTCTGAAGAGGAAGACTGTGAAGATCTTGCTGAACTTGATGATGAGCAAATGATTGCAATGCTTGTCAAAAAGTTCAACAAGAAGAGGTTTGGTGGAAGAATGCTGCAGAGGAACTCAAATGTTGTAAAAAAGAAGGCATTTGATAAACTAAGGCTGAGTGCTTTAAATGTGGCAAGACTGGCCACATAGCTGCTGAGTGTGTGACTAAAGCTGTTGGTCAGTCATCCAAACCATTCAAGACAAACAGGGACGATGGCTACAGTGTTAAGTACCTTATGGCCATGGCTAAGCTGAAAAAGTAGGAAAACTCAGTGGCTTCCAACAAGGAAAAGGGAGTCATGGCTGAGACATGTGATTGGGAGGAATCTGATTCATCTTCAGATGAAGAAGATAACAATTGTCTGATGGCCAACACTGATGTCCCATCAACCAGCAACTTCAAACAAGACCTGGCTGAAGCAGAAGCCTTCAGCACCTTAGAGAACTAGAATCCCACAATGATGTACAAGGTACAAAACTTTATGGCTTACAGTTCTGATGAAAAAGTAAAATTGTTTGAATATATGCTTGTTGATTTAAAAGCTGCTGTTGAGAAGCACAATGTTTTACTGTCTGAAATCTCTAAGCTTAAAACTGATCTTGACATAAAACTAGTAAACTGGACAGTTTCCATAAGTTGGAAACTGAACTTGATGAATTAAAACACATCAATTCTATTTTACTAGAAGAAAAGATAGAAACAGACATAAAACATGCAAAGCTTCAAAAGATAGTTGACTCTTGGTGCCAATCTGCATAAAAAGTCAGCCATTGCATCAGTCAACAGATCCCTGTACAAATCCAAGCCTATCTTGGAGGGGATCTTGACAAAGCAGCTTCTATTGTTGAGATAAATAATCTGAAAAATGACTTATCCACTCTTGGTGAGCTTCCCAACACTTTCATCCAGAAAATAAATGGTAAGCTAGTCTCAACAAACAGGTTTGTCATGCCTCAAAATACTGACAGCTTGTGTGAAAAACCTCCAAAAGCTGATGATGGAATGTGTTCTCCATCAAATCAGCCTGCTAAGTACTCTGCTGGTTCACACAAGCAAAAGAAAGGAAAACAAGCTCAAACTGCAGCTGTGGACTCTAAACCTATTGACAAAACAGGCTCTGGGTCTAAAGCTGATGGTTAGAGACCTGTCAATCCTTTTGATGCGGACCATTTTGAGAAAAAGTTTTCAAAAGGTAAGCAGCCTGCTTTCAACAGGGATAAGTCTCATGTTGAAATAAAATCTGTTGTGGTTTCAAATAAGTTTTTAAGTCATAATGGAAAATTGGTTATAAATGAAGGTAAGTCTTTCAAAACCAAAAGTAGTGATTATGTTGATAGGCAACATCAATCACATCTCAGTAAGGGCAAAGGCAAAGCCATTGCTCAACCTGAGAAATTTGGGAATAAGTTTCCCAAACCTGTGGAAGGTCAAAGGCCAATCAAACTTCCTGTGTTTGACATCTGTCCTCCCAAAAAGAGGAAAGAAGATACAGGCAAAGCTGTTGTCATTGTGCCTTCCACCCAAACTGTTGATTCATCTAGAAACTGTAATAAGTTTGCTAAACCTGCTGACAGAATCAACAAAAATAATCCAGAATATGTTTCTGGAGGCTCTTCTTCCAAAAAGGCTAAAAAGAGAAAATGTTATAAGTGTGGTAAGAAGACACATATGGCCAAAGACTATCCTGAAACTGAGGACATGAGGCCTGCTGACTCTGCTAGTTCCATCATTGCAAAAACGAGCAGTGTTGGAAGTAACATAGTCAATGAGAATGGTATCTAAGCTGATACCATCCAAATATAAAATATTAGTGTGGATATCACTGGTCCATCAACAAATGTTGATGAAGTAGGAGAACTTGTTAGACATTTGATTTCGATCATGTGGACTTACTTTGTAATAATTATTTAGTCTTGTATTCTATTTCCTTGTAATTTATTTCTATGTAAAAGTCAAGGGGGCAATTGTGTCAATGTCCCATAGATAATTAAAGGAGCCTAGAAATAGGCTCCTAGGGTTTTGAAAAGCTTTACACGGTTGAAACAAAGAAAAATAGTGCAGCCGCCAATATTGATATTATCTCTACATTCTTATTGTCTTCTTCATCATTACTTAATTATTGAGCTTGATTCTTCTTGGGTTTTGATAAAGAAACATTAAAGTGCTAATTTATAAAGGGAATACATTATAACAATTGGTATTAGAGCTAAAAAGGTGGATTTCAACTTGCTTCACTCGGATTCTGCTGGGTTTTTCTCAAGTTCATCGAGTTCTTCATATTTCTACCGGTTAGATCCATTTCATCTTCTGTTTTCTGCGTTTTTTGTGTTAGTCTTGTCTTATAATCATCACATTATCATCCTATACTGATTTAGAGCCTCTTAGGTTCCATCTTTCCATCAAAATCATTCATAATTGGTAGTTTTTAAAAGTTTAAAAAAACAATATGGGTTTTAGTGGGTTTTTGCTTGTTTTTTTACTGATTTTTAAGTGTTTTGGTATATTTTAAAACATCAAAAGTGTTTAAAATAGTTCCCCAATCATTTAGAAACATTTTTAGGCCTTAAATCTGCTAAAATCGAAGTCTGAACTGTTCTGTTATTTGAATATCTGTTAAAACCTGCTGTACTTCGGACCTATACTGTAGCATTTCGGACCATCTAGGACCCAACCTCGGACCAATTTCGGACCAGATTCAACCCTAGTTCGGACCTCATTTCGGTCCATTTCGGACCTCCCTTAGGTATAGTTCGGACCATCCTAGTGCCTATTTCGGACCCTAACTCGGTCCCATCCGAACTTCGGACCATCCGAAGTTCAGATCAGACATTTTTATTTTCATCATTTGACTTGTGCTTTAATTTAAACTATCACTTCGGACCTTATCCATTTCGGACCATCCGAATTCGGTCCCCTTCCTGGACAATTCCCTAAGTGTTTGTCCGAATTTGTCACTGTTCACCCGAACTCGGACCATCCGAATTCGGTCCCTTCACCCATCCGATCTAAACACTGTTCATCCGAAGTCCCATCTGTTTATCCGAATCCGGTTCATCCGAATTCGGTTTATCCAGCTCACCTTATCCGAAGTGGTACCTCATCCGAACTAGGTCCCTGTCCTGTCCAATCCTAGTGTCCATCCGAATTCGGCCCTTGTCCGAACTGCTACCCATCCGAATTCGGCCCTTGTCCAAACTGGTGTCCATCCGAATTTGGCTCTATCCAAACTCAATACATCCATCCGAATTAGTACCATCCAGTGTACTATTCTTCCACAGTCCAGCCCATCCGTTTCAAGTTTCCACCTTCAAGATCTTATTTGTCCAATCAGCACCCTAACCATGTCTCGTGAAGCTCTCGTACTCGGATCCGAGAACAGACGACCTGTTATCTATCCTGACGAGTATGAACAATGGAAATCTCGGTTCCTCAAATTTTTCGGAATGCAACCCCTTGGAAACCTAATGCTTCAGTCCATATCTGAGGGCCCCGTGATCTACTATCGGGAAATCGCAGCCAGACCCGAGGCTGAACCCCCTGTTCTCGCATCTAAGGTTGTACGAGAACCAGCTAATGACGCCGAGCGTGACAGACAGTATGTCGATAAGAGTGCTGAGTATCTCATCTATCAGGCCCTCCCCACTGATATTTTGGTCGGAGTAGACAGCAAAATGTCTGCTAAAGAAATGTGGGACGAGCTCGAAGTGCAAATGCTGGGGGCAGATCTCGATGATCGTGCTAAAATAGAGGAAGCGAAGGCAAAGTTTACAGAATTCCGTGCGAAAGACGAGGAGTCGTTACAGGCTACGTTTACAAGGTTCTGTGCAATACTGAATGAGTTAAACAAACTGCAGATCAAAAAGGACAAGGATGACATAAACATCCAGTTCTTTTCAGCCTTAGCCCCTGAGTGGCAGATTGCTTGCCGGGCCACACGACGGGTTCTGAATCTTCCTGAGGTATCGATCAATGTCGTCTTCAAAGAACTGAAAAAGTATCAAGGGGATGTGGATCACGAGAAACAGATGGCAAATCAACTCGCATCCTTACTGCTATCTGCTAACACCGGTATCAAACCCAATGATTCCCTAGCCTTGATGACCAACACGAATATTCCCACTCCATCCTTTGCACAACGTTCATCTTCATCACAGTACAGGTATGCTTCTCCTCCACGTGAGGTAATTGATGAGGAAGAAGCAGCTATTCAGGAACAAATAGCCTTGTGGACCAATCGTCTCTAACAACGACGTTTTTCCAACAAGACAAACAATCAACTCCGCTATGACATCGGTCCGCGGAGGTACTCAGATGACCGAAGGGATGAACGACGCGATGATTATTGCCGAGATGATTATCGCAGAGATGACAGGGATGAGCGAAGGTATAACGATAGACGCGACTATCGAGATGATCGCCGTTATGAAAGGCGAGACGATAGGCGTGAGGATCGACAGGATGACAGGAGAGATTATGATCGGAGAGACGACCGTCGTGACGATCGTCGGGATGATCGCAGGGACGACCGCAGGGATGACAGAAGAGAGAATGAGCATAGGGATAGAAGGAGGGATGGAAGCCGAGAACCTCGCTGTGCCGACAAAAGGCCGGTTGAACGAAGGGATGATAGGTCGCGGGCCGAAGAACCGAAAGGCGCCGAGGAGCGTCTCTGTTACAAATGTGGAAAACCGGGCCACTTTGCTCGGGAGTGCAATAACAAGTTTGACAGGGACGTAGGCTACTACGAGCGGAAGTTGGAGGCCGCGAAGAAAAGGACCGATGCAATGGCCCTCGTCGCCCAGGATGACTACTGGGATGCTGAAGATACCGACAAGGAGGATGATAAGGGCAAAAATTGTTACATGGTTGATCGTCTGGGGTTGGATCACTGTGCCATTTCCAACGCTTCTACTTCAGATCATGCTGATGAGGGGGAGACAATGACAAATCCACCGGCATGTCTGATGGCAAAATCCGACGATCCCGAATGCTCATCATCCGGTTCAGAGACACATGAGGTATATCCCTGTTACATTCAAGAGCATGAAAATAATTTATCTGTAAATAATGAATGTACATTGCACACACATATACTTGATCTACAAGCTAGGTTAAATGCTGATACTGCAAAGTGTGTACAGGCTGAACATCTAGCTCAAACTTTAAAAGAGTCGTCTGAATTATACAAATCAAAGTGGTTAACTAATCACAATGTTATAAAATAGATGTTAATCGAAAAAGTAGATGTTCAGGACAAGAATATATATCTTGATCTTGTATGGATAGGTTATCAAATGAAAAACTGTCGTTAAATGAAGAAATATCTGTACTTTCACAAAAATTAGAGACATTAAATATGGAAAATATAGACAGTTTAGAAAAATATAAATTGATTGAAGAAGAAAGAATAAGTTTGTGCTCACGAATAAAGACCCTTGACGATGCATTTTTAAAAAGGGGTCAAACAGAACAAACTATTCACTTAAATCAGCCCAAAGAAACTAGGTTTTACCATTCTAAACAAGGAATCGGTTTTTAAAATCCTAATTATTTGGAAAAGGCCCAAAAAGTTTTACCTATATTTTATGACATGAGCTATATGGGAGCTGGACTTAAATCTTTCTTTTTTGAGTCATCAAAAGAAGTTTTAAACCAAGAGAATGAGAAACGTGTTGAACATAAAGAAAAAGAAATTTATTTTCAATATGAAGAACTTAACGAGAGTTATCCTTCTAGAGTACCCACTTTAGAGGAAGACTTCTGTCAACTTATTCAGAAGCTGAATTGAAAACAGAAACTGTAAAACCAATTCCTCAACTTTATATTCCTACAAAAGTTCTTCAACATCAAATTAATGTTTTAGAAAAGGAATTGAAGTCGTCTCAAAAGAAAGCACTTGATCTTCAAGATGCTCTTCTCAAGAGTGAAGAAAAATTGGTAAATCAAACTTTTCAACAATCTGTGGAATTAACTGTCTACAGGGAAAATTTTGACATGGTTTCTCAAAATTTGAAGGATTTTTCAAAAAAACAAACAGTTTCTCATTCCACCAAAATCTCATATATGTCATCCAACAAAGGTAATGCTAAAGCTGAAACTTCTTCTTTCATTTATAAAGATGAGTGCTCAAAATCGCTTAAAAATGAGGTTTCTAAAAAGACTCAGATCCAATCCAAGTCTTTTAAGAAACCCACTCACCAACAAAAAGAAAATTTTGTCAAGTCTAAATCTTCCATGCATACTGACTCTAATCGATTTGTTCCTACAGATTATGTAAGAAGAGTTCCTAAAACCACCATGCTGTATTTTTCAAGTTTTTTTGTGAAGAAGGCTATAATGCCAAGTGAATTTGTTACTAGAGATAGGATGTCTGTAATCTCTAAAAACAATGTGTGTAACAATGTATCGAATTCTGTTGCTTGTTTGAAGTACTCTTTTAGTGAATTATTTAATTTATGTCCAACTCGTTATAGACGACAGGTTCCTGAAATGAATGCTTTTGTGCCATACCCTGTTAAAAGAATTCGGAAAAAGAAAATAAAAAATGTTGCATCATCAGCCAAAAATAAAATTGAGACTTGTCCATTGCCGAGGCCCAAAACCAAAGCAAAGGTCAAAAAGGTCTCAAAAAGTCAAAAACCGAAGGCAATTTCATCGCCTAAGGTTCCAAAGCCCAATAAATCCAATCTTCAATGGATTCCAAAGGGCTATGCATCCGGACCACACATAAATGCTAAATGGGATCCTAATACTGCACATGTGTCCTCCTAACAAAAAGGGACCCATATTGAGATGGGTACCCAAAGTTGTGTGATCTTTATGCAGATGGTTCTTGGTTACTTCTGATCAAGACCCGTTCATCAATGAAATGGCTTCTAGTTACCATAGACTAGGACCCGTTCTTTTGCTTGTCGGTTGTGCTTAAACCGACACGTTTGGCTTCTGTGCACACAGCTCAGGACCCGGTCTTAACTCATCATGTTTTCTGAACATCTTGGTTCAGAACATGGTTTGCTTGTAAATAAACGATGGATGTGTTTGAATGCATATAGTTTTTCATTATATGAACTTGTTTGCTTTTCAGGCTAAATCCATTTGGTATATGGATTCGGGTTGCTCCAAATATATGCCGGGAAGAAGAGAATTGTTGTCCAACGTAGTTGAACAATATTGCGGGATGGTAAAATTCAGGAACAACCATCAGGCTCATATTAAAGGATACGGGGACTTAGTTCTAAATAATCTAGTAATCAAGGACGTTGACTATGTTGAGGGATTATCGCATAATCTATTTAGCATAGGACAGCTCTGTGACAAAGGACTAGAGGTAACGTTTAGGGCTAAGAACTGCAGTGTAAGGAGTATGGATGGAAAAGAAATCTTATATGGTTCCCGAAACTCTAACCTTTACACCATTGACGTAGCCAAGCTCATAGTAAAGGATAGCATTTGCCTCTTATCAAAAGCCTCTTCAAAAGACTCTTGGTTGTGGCATCGAAGGTTATCCCACTTGAACTTTGACAATATCAACAAGCTGGCTGCGAAACAACTGATCAAAGGTCTCCCTGAATTGCGTTATGAAAAGGACCATCTTTGTGGAGCGTGTTAGAAAGGAAAGATGAAATGATCATCTCACAAACCAAAGCCCGAACCATCAACGAAAAGAGTATCGGAGTTACTTCACATGGATTTATGCGGACCGATGCGGACTCAGAGCATAAACGGGAAGCGTTATGTGTTGGTTATCGTTGATGACTACTCACGATATACCTGGGTCAGGTTCTTGCGATCCAAGGACGAGACAGCTCAAGAAATCATAGATATTATAAAGAGTGTCGAGACCCAACAACAGCTGTCAATTCAATTAATCAGATCCGATAACGGCACGGAGTTCAAGAACTCGGTAGTTGAGGGCTTCCTTCGATCCAAAGGTATTCAGCATCAATATTCTACTGCTAGAACGCCACAACAAAAATGGTGTCGTGGAAAGGCGTAACCGTACGCTTGTGGAAGCCGCTCGTACAATGCTAACATACTCAAAGCTACCTCCATTCTTGTAGGCCGAAGCCGTATCAACAGCCTGCTATACACAAAATCGCTCCATTATCCATAAGCGCTTTAATAAAACTCCTTATCAACTCTTTTTGAATAAAGTGCCTTTTATCAAGTACTTACGTGTATTTGGTGGTAGGTGCTATGTGCTGAACGATAAAGACAACCTCGGGAAGTTTAACGAAAAAGTGGATGAAGAGATCTTCATTGGATACTCATCCAACTCGAAGGCCTATCGCGCATTCAATACCCGAACCAGGACAGTCAATGAAAGTGTGCCTGTCACATTTGATGAGTTGGCTGAACTGGCACCCAAAGTTGATCATACAGGACCTCGCATTACACAAATGCCTGGAGACTCTTCCACTCATCCTACTTCTTTTTCTTCTTCAGATTTAGTTAATTTGTTTGATCATTTTTACGTAGAATTTTTCGGTCCTAATGCTAATGTGTCTAATGTTGTCAATAATGTAGGTAATCCATCCAATTCAACTGCGCCACAAAGTTTATCCGCTCCATCTTCATCCACAATATACCCTCATCCATCAACATCATCCACTGAAACATCCGCAGTTGAGTCTACTCCTGTAATACCCTCACATATAATGCCAAATATTCTTCCCTCATCTGAACACTCGGAAATCAAACCGGAACCAGTAATACCATCACTTGAAACCATTGACCATGAATCTTCATCCATCCCCACTTTAACCACTGAGATTCCAACCCGAGCACCCCTTCCACACGAGACTAAATGGACCCGAAGTCACCCAACAGATCAGATCATTGGTGATGTTTCAACTGGAGTCCAAACTCGTAGGGCGTCTGCTAATGAATGTCTCTTCGCATCATTCCTTAGTATGATAGAGCCCGCTCGTGCAGATGAAGCCCTAAAAGACCCAGATTGGATAGTTGCAATGCAAGAGGAACTCAACCAGTTTGAGCAGCTCAGAGTATGGCGGTTAGTTCACAAACCAAAAGACCGTACAGTGATCGAAACAAAGTGGATCTTTAAGAACAAACAAGATGAGAACGGCATTATGATAAGAAATAAAGCGAGGCTTGTTGCCAAAGGCTACCGACAACAAGAAGGGATAGATTATGACGAGACCTTCGCTCCAGTTGCACGGATCGAAGCGATCAGAATCTTCTTGGCATACGCGGCACACAAGGACTTCAAAGTGTACCAAATGGACGTCAAGACAGCCTTTCTCAACGATGAACTTAACGAAGAGGTGTATGTTGAACAACCACAAGGTTTTGTTAACGCACATAAACCTGACCATGTTTATGTGCTAGATAAAGCCCTCTATGGTTTAAAACAAGCACCTCGCGCATGGTATGATAGTCTTTCTAATTTCCTTATTTCTGCCTGTTTCTGTAAAGGTGTGGTGGACACAACTCTGTTCACTAAAAAGGAAGGCCCACACATAATGCTAGTACAGATATATGTAGACGACATTATATTTGGATCTACTGACAGTAACTTCTGTAAGGATTTTTCAGCCCTAATGGAGTCCGGGTTCGAGATGAGTATGATGGGGGAAATGAACTTTTTCCTCAGATTACAAGTCAAACAACTTGAGGATGGGATTTTTGTGAACCAGTCGAAATATACTCTTGACATTCTCAAGAAGTATAAGTTAGACTCTTGCACGAGTATCGCAACTCCCATGGCCTCCAACTGTAAGTTAGACACCGATCCTTCTGGGAAAAGTGTCGATAATACAACTTACAGAGGGATGATAGGATCCTTACTGTATTTGACTGCTAGTAGGCCTGATATAATGTTTTCAACATGTCTTTGTGCTTGCTTTCAGGCCGACCCGAAAGAATCACACCTAATTGCGGTAAAACGCATTTTTCGTTATCTTAAGGGTACACCCAATCTTGGTCTATGGTATCCAAAGGGAACCGATTTTGATTTTACCGCTTTTTCAGATGCTGATTTTGCAGGTTGTAGAGTTGACAGAAAAAGCACGTCGGGAGGAATACAGTTCTTGGGAGATAGACCAGTGAGTTGGTCCACCAAAAAGCAGAATTGTGTTTCAACATCCACAGCTGAGGCTGAGTATGTAGCAGCTGCAAGCTGTTGCTCTCAAGTGCTGTGGATGAGAACACAATTACGCGATTATGGATTCTCACTCACCAATATGCCAATTTACTGCGCTTCTCGAAGTGTAATTGCCATCTCTTGCAATCCCGTGCAGCACTCTCGAACGAAACACATAGATATCAGGTATCATTTTATTAAGGATCCCGTAGAAAAGGGAACCATTGAGTTGAATTTTGTTGGCACAGAATATCAACTTGCGGATATATTTACTAAAGTTTTAGACGAACCTTGTTTTCAGTTTTTAGTATCCCATATCGGCATTTTGAATCCGCCTTCCAATTAAATATCAGATATTGTCTTAAATAATTCTATTTCAAATCTATCATGTTTGAAATTCCTTTATTTTAGAAAATATCTGTTATTTAAATTTAAGGGATGTGTCACAAAATCGAAACTCAATATTTCCTTATCTATGTACATTTTTAATAATTAATGATCGTGACGAATTGCTGTGTGAATTGTTCATCACGGAGTGGGACGCAAACATAATCCAGGTTTGTCTGTATCTTTAAGGCTAAAAAAAAGGTTCAAGAACTTAATCTGAAAAGGAAAAGGAAAGGAATAGGTACTTATTTGAGGGGGAGTTTAGTTAGGATGTTAATTTTTACAATTCTTTGTTTCTTTTTAATTTTAGTAGTTAAAATTTTAAATTCTAGGTTGGGTATATTTTAGTTTATCTTTAAGTTTAACTTAATAGGTCAGAAAATCCCAAAAAAGATTTTAATTGTTCAAGTTTATCAAAAATCCAAAAATATTTTATTTTCTTTTATTTTATTTTTGTCTTAACTTAAATGCTCAAAGAATATATCAAAAATATTTTACTTTTTTTTTGCTAATTTTTTTTTTGTTTCAAAGAAAAACACAAAAAGATGTAATAAATTGGGCCAAATTTTTTTATTAAAAATCTTGTTTCAATTCTTTTTTAAGCCCAATATTTTTATGTGTTTATGTATGTGTTGTGTGGGCAATCCGGCGGCCCAACATCGTTGGGCGCGGATCTCTTTACTGACCCGATCCCGCCCGATTGGCTTTAAAATGGTGGGAGTCAAACGGTCAAAGCTTCATCTTCAAGCTTCTTCTTTTTTCTTTCTCTCTGCCGACGAAAAACCCCTCCGCCGAACCGCCATTACCACCGTCCAAGCTCTGTGAATCCTCGTTTTATTTCATTTTTCTTGCTTCGTTCAACTTCGGCATCATCAGGTAACTCCTTTCTATCTTTATTTCAGCATTTAATGTCCTAAATTGTGTGTTTGATTTTCAAATTTTTATTAGTTTTTCACTTCGGTTTTTGCTCATTTTAGGTAGTTTAATGTGTTTTGTATACTTATTTGTAGTTATATAAAATGTTCATTATATGTTTTTAGTCTAGGATCTTCATTTTCATGCATTTTTATCAAAATTTTAACTGTTCACGTTGCATGTTGCATGAACACATTAACTGCACTGAAGAACTTCGTGCGTCCGAATTCGGACCGAGCCCCGAATTAGGATGTCCCAACTTAGACTTCATTTCAAAATTTCCAAAACTCAAATACCGGATTCGGACACTGTGCATCCGAATTCGGACCACTGTTGATCCGACTTCGGTCCTTCGAAGAAATGCCAAAATTTTCAAAAGTTCATTAAGTCTAAGTTCTTCAGTACTGTTAATCCGAACTCGGATGGGATCCGAATTCGGTCCCCATCCGAATTCTGTGTTCCATCCTACTTTGGTCCATTTGTTTCCATTGCATGCATTCCATCCGAATTCGGTCCAGCATCAACCACTTCTTCCGAATTCGGTTCACTCCTCATCATCACTTACAATCCATTTCGGTCCCCAACCGAATTCGGGCCATCATCATATATCATACATCCGAATTCGGACCCTCATACATCATATATCATACATCATCCGGATTTCGACCGGATCCGAATTCGTTGGCACTGTTCATCCGAATTCGGTCCATCCGAAATCCAACACTTAACATATTTTTTAAATTTTTCCATTTTTGCATTTTCACTATAAATCAAAAATACAAAAAGATTTTCATTCCGGTGCACCATTGATTAGAGTTAGGATTAGTGTTTGAGTGAAAAAGCCTGTTCTAACATCGGTCTCTTAACGATTGACTTTGGACTTTATTCTGTAGAATTTTATTCTACTAATAAAGACCTGATGCTTTAAACAGATCAGACAGTTTCTATTTCACACTTACCTAGACTTCATATCAATGTCATATCATTTAAAGTCTTCTGTTCTAACTTTGATGCACCTTTACAGATATGATGGAACCAGCTATTGTTCAGTGTTCTCACCCTACCCCATCCCCCGATTCCCAATAACAACGCCCAACTACCCGAACAATCTATTCTTCCACCATCTGAGTTTGTCGAGTACATACCCCATAACTGGCAGCTCGATGTGTCCATCCTCACAAAAGAACCACAAAACCTAGCCTTCGACATCCTCATTCACCACCCCATATACTACTCCCTTTCTACAGCAATCGCTGTTCCCCAAATATACCTGCAACAATTTTGGAACCGGTTGCACTTTGTCCCGACGCTGAACCTCACTTCACTACCACCATTGACTGTGTCCCAGTCAAAATAACCATAGCCGCCATACGCCATATACTTCGCCTACCCGCCGAAGCCTATTTGCCAAGCCGTTTTCACTTTGATCGCATTCCTTCAGTCCAAGAAACCCTCGCTGAAATCCAAACCTTGGGTTACGACGGGCCTCTCACCAAGCCTTCAGACTTTAAGACCAAAAATCTTCAGTCTCATTGTAGGATCTTGTTTGACGTCATCAACAAATGCTTCACAGCAAAGCATTCTGGGCACGACTCTGCCTCGGCTCAGGTCCTAGCCATATTCACCCGTTTTGCCTTCGACCGCCATGTAGACTACGCTGCATTCCTCTTCGAGGAATTGAAAAGAGTACATATGGAGAGGGGCACCAAAAGAGGCCGCAAATACATCCCTCTGCAACGTTTCCTACAGCTTATCATTCAATATGCCATGGATAACGATGAAGACATTCACGAGCGTCCTGAGGCTGATGTCTACCCTACCGTGGCGATCCAAAAACATAATTTGCCAAAAGGGACTCATTCAGTGCCAATCATGACTATCCCAATGTCCCTTCTTCTAAAGGCAAGGGAATTGGAAATGTTTCGGGCATATATACGAGTGTTTTATCCGGATGAGGCTCAGTCAGAACCGGCTGAGCCTAGCCAATCCGAAGGTGAGGATAGCTTGAGTGAGGACGAGGGAGAAATGGCGGGAGTACAACAATCCATAGGGTTCGGTGAGCGGGAGGATGTGCATGTGAGCGAGGGAGACGGAGGTGAGGCAGCAGAGGCGGCGGATTCAGAACGAACCGTCTCTGTTGTTCGAGGGTTAGAAGCAACTTCTGAGGGTGACCGCAACCCTATCAGCCGGACTACCCACTCAAAGACCATTAGTCCGACGGTCGAACTAACCCCCACCGCCCACTTAGCATCCTCTCTACAGGGTGCTATTTCATTCCACGGGGATACAACACATACGCCATCGCCCTCTCATTCGGAGACTGACGGTGTTGAACGAGGTCACACTCCGCCCCACGTGACCACCCCTCTTTCTTTCACAATTCCATCCCCACAAATACACACCTCGCACGATGCCTTTGTGGCATTCCCCAGAGCTGCCTCCGTGGCAGCTCAACAAACTTTTAGATCTGAGCGTCCCATAGTGGAACCAGAAATGACAAAAGGAAGACCTGAAGTGGCTCCATCAACGCCATCCACTTCAGGCCATCTCCCAATTAACTTGGAGATGTTAACGGCAGCTCTTCGTGCTGCCGGAGTTGTTACCCGGGCTGACCTGGACGACCAAAAGGAGGCTGCTGAGAAACATCACACCGCCCTTCTCTCACTTATAAAGGGTAAGGGTGTCGCTTTTGAGGATCTGCCTCCACCAGGATCCCATTCAGCCCAGACACAGATTGCCGACCTTTCAGACAAGATAGACGCGCTCACTCGCCTAATTCTTCAAGTCCAGGAGCAACTCAACTCCAGAATGGACCGTCTTGAGTCTGCCGTCATTGAGCTACAATGTCGTCCTCAGGCTGACTCCCAGAAAAGGAAACATGACGATCAGGACGACCCTGATCGCCATGAGGGGGAGAAACGCTAGAAAACTCAGTCTGAGGAGCCCATGTTGATTGAAGGGGGAGCTATCTCCGAAGGAACAGAGATTCAGGGGTCTGGGGATCAGAGTTATGAGGCTCGGGAGACGCTAATGATAGAGTATGAACCTTTACGGATTGAAGGTCCAGCTCCTTTAGATCCTATGTCAGCAATGGTGGAATATGAACCTGTATATAAAAAAGTCAAAATCATATTAGTGTCTGACTCAGACTCTGATACTGATAACGACTATCTCTTTCTCACACCAAAGCCTGAACCTCAATCACCGAAAAAATCATCCTCCGCGGTTGAAGTTTTAAATTCCCCAACCCATGCACCTCAAGAAGAAATAATTTCTACCATCCAAACAACTTCATCTTCTCCCATAGAAACTCCATCAATCCAAATCACTCCCACAATAACAGAAATCTCATCAGTTAACCCTACCCCAACAGTCCAAACAACCCTTCCAGCTCAATCAAATCCGCCAGCTCACATTGCCGAATCATCAGGGTCCAGAACTGTCGATCGCTTTGCTACAAGAGACGTCACCCCAATATACGACATGACAGACGTAGAATGGATCCGATGGTATTCAAGGGGTAAAGTTCATTCTCTAGACGCAGAAACGAGAGAAGAATTGAGTCAGGACCGGAGAGCTCGAGTCTTGAAACTTCTTGAAGCTCCTCCCACCGAATTAGAGGAGCCTCTGATCCAAGGTTTAAAGGAATTCTTGAGAAAGTTCCCGGCTGAACAGTTTCAGAACCCTTTCTTAGAAGAAAGATTCAAGATGGTATTTAGAAAGAAGTCGGGGTCTTTAAGTAGACGTCTTCTGATGGTCATGACCGATGCATCTCGAGCAGAACAAGCAGAATATAATCAGATGATGCTAAGGGAAAAGTGAGATAAGATCAAATATTGGTCTAAATCAAAAATTGTAAAGATCAATAACATCCATATGTACAAAAAGCCAGAGTATTCACTCCGGCATTTGAGGTACTCAGAGAAGACAGAACAGTTCAAGAATTGCATGAGAGTGATCTTGATTTTGCAAATATAGACGACATCGAGCTTCTGCACAATAAGTTGAAAAACAAGATCAAGGGTCGTCTGACTCACATGACTGCAGTTGCAGCCCTGGTCCGAAGCATGAATCGCCGCTCAATTGTAATGTGCCTCAGAGATTTCCAGATGGCAATTGAGAGTGCATTAGTTAAAGTGGGTCTGAAAGCTCCTGATCAAGACATATTTTTGGTAGACCACTATCCGGCCTATAAAGTACTGCTTTGAGGACAGCCAGGTGTCATATTTTTGAACCAGAAAGGTTACAAAAGGTTCATGCGCTTTGAGGATCTTGCTGGTTACTCCGATGGTACTCTCAGATTGGTTCGAGCCGCGCATACTCAGATTGTTCAAGATTTTGACGCTCAACCAGATACGGAACTCAGATGCTCACCGAAGGAGATTCAGGATATCCTCAGCAGCATAGAATGCCTGAACGAAAGGCTACATATGAGACAAGTGATCAGACGATTCAACGTCATCCTTGGACTCCGAGAATCTACCGATCATGCCAAAGCTCCAGGACCTCCACGTTGATCGAAAAGGGGGAGATTGTTAGACATTTAATTTCGATCATGTGGACTTACTTTGTAATAATTATTTAGTCTTGTATTCTATTTCCTTGTAATTTATTTCTATGTAAAAGTCAAGGGGGCAATTGTGTCAATGTCCCATAGATAATTAAAGGAGCCTAGAAATAGGCTCCTATGGTTTTGAAAAGCTTTAGACGGTTGAAACAAAGAAAAATAGTGCAGCCGCCAATATTGATATTCTCTCTACATTCTTATTGTCTTCTTCATCATTACTTAATTATTGAGCTTGATTTTTCTTGGGTTTTGATAAAGAAACATTAAAGTGCTAATTTATAAAGGGAATACATTATAACAGAACTCATCCTTATGATGAGTTCCCCTAAAAATAACTAATATTTTCTCATGACACTCTGCAGGACAAACAACCATCCCAGGTTTGGTTATTGGACAGTGGCTGCTCAGGACATATGACAGGTTGCAAGGACCTGCTGAGTGATCTCAGGCCTGAAAAGGGCCAAAAGCCACATTTGGTGACAATATATGTACTGGGATCCACAGAAGGATATGGAACTCTTCAAGCTGGTGCTGCTGTATTCAAAAAGGTAGCCTATGTGTCTGGGCTGAAACATAATCTTGTAAGCATAAGTCAACTGTGTGATGCTGGCTACAAGGTTAACTTTGATGAGCACCTGGGTTACATATTGGATCCCCAAGGCAAAGTTATGCTGTGTGCACAACGAAAGAAAGGTGTATATGTTGTAGACATGAAATCTGTTGATCCTACAACTGAAACCTACTTTATCTCAAGAAGCAATGCAGACCTGAACTGGTTATGGCACAAAAGGCTATCACACCTGAACTTCAAAAATATCAACAAACTCTGTAAGAAAGAGTTGGTAACAGGTTTGCCTTCTATAACCTTTGTTAAGGATAAAGTCTACACAGCTTGTGAGAAAGGCAAGCAGAGAAAAACATCTTTTAAATCTAAGCACAATTTCTCTAATGATACTCCTCTCTTCTTAATCCATATGAATTTGTTTGGACCAGTCAGTGTCCCAAGTCTAGGAGGAAAAAGATACACTCTAGTAATGGTTGATGAGTTCTCCAGGTTTACATGGGTGATCTTTATGAAGAGCAAAGGAGAGGCTGCTAGAGAAATCATTGGATTTATCAAGAAAATGGAAATGCTGAACTCTGCTCAAGTAAAGCAGCTTAGAAGTGATCATGGTACTGAATTTAGAAACAGTACTCTTGAGGACTTCTGTGAAGAAAGAGGGATCTCACAGAACTTTTCAGCTGTAGGAACTCCACAACAAAATGGAGTTGCTGAAAGGAGAAACAGAACTCTCATTGAAGCTGCTAGAACCATGTTGTGTGCATCAGGTTTACCTTCATCATTCTGGGCTGAAGCTGTCAATACTGCCTGCTTTACCCAAAATAGATCCTTGGTAGTGAAAAGGTTCAACAAGACTCCCTATGAGTTGATCAAAGGTAGGAGGCCAAACATTAGCAATTTCCATGTGTTTGGATGTCCCTGCTTCATATGGAATCAGAGAGACCAACTGGCAAAGTTTGAACCCAAAGCTGATGAAGGTGTGTTTGTTGGATACTCTGTTATCTCCAAAGCCTACAGAGTTTACAACAACAAGAGAAAGGTGATAGATGAATCTATCAATGTTACCTATGAAGAGTCTAGGAATGCCTCCTCCAAAGCTGTTCCTGAATCTGTTTCAGGAGAATTCAACTTTGATGATCTTATGCATTCCATTCATGAAGAAATGGACTCAAAAGCTTCCACTACATCTAGAGTGGAACCTGCTAATCATGATGGGCATGATGATGACTATGTTGATACACCCTGTGTGAATAAGTGTACTGACATAATTACAACATCATGTCCTGAACCAATCAATGCTGATTTTCCTGGATCCTCTGCTGATATGTTCAACAATGGAGAGTCATGCTCAACCAGTGAACGGGATCAAGATATCAGTGTGTCTGAAAATCTTGAGAGCTGCTCAACAGGACCTGTTGAAGATGCAAATAACTCAGGAGAATCCTCATTGAAGCAAGATCCTAAGTGGATCAGGTGTCACCCAAATGATCAAATAATCGGTGACATCGGCAAAGGGGTGCAAACAAGATGGGACAACTTAGGAAACTTTTGTATGTTTTCCAGCTTTGTGCCCCTGATGGAGCATAAGAAAGTGGATGAAGCACTTAAAGATGCCAATTGGATCACTGCCATGCAAGAAGAGCTCAATCAGTTTGAGAGAAACAAAGTATGGAAGCTGGTCCCTGCTCCTAAAGGAAAAACAATAACTGGCACCAAATGGGTTTTCAGGAACAAGATGGATGAGCAAGGTCATGTCATTAGAAATAAGGCAAGACTAGTTGCTCAAGGCTACAGACAAGAAGCGGGCATTGACTATGATTAAACATTTGCTCCTGTGGCCAGGTTAGAAGCAATTCGTTTGTTTCTAGCCTACGTTGCTCATAAGAGCATGAAGGTATTTCAAATGGATGTGAAGAGTGCATTTTTGAATGGTAAGCTGCAAGAAGAAGTCTATGACAAGCAGCCTCCAGGTTTTGAAAATGAACATCATCCAGGTTTTGTCTATAAGTTGGACAAAGCCCTCTATGGTCTAAAACAAGCCCCTAGAGCCTGGTATGACACTCTAACTGATTTCCTTATGAGCAATGGTTATTCCAGAGGTAAAGTGGATACCACACTGTTCATAAAGAAAGTGAAGTCCGATATTATGCTTGTTCAAATTTATGTGGATGACATAATATTTGGTTCTACTAATGAGCAGTTATGCAATAATTTTTCACTACTCATGAAATCAAAATGTGAAATGAGTATGATGGGAGAACTTCTTTATTTTTAGGATTACAGGTTAAACAAACCTCAAATGGAATTTTCATAAATCAAAGAAAGTATACTTTAGATCTTTTGAAAAAGTTTAAATTTGATCAAAGTTCTCCTATCAAAACCCCAATGGCAACCAATGTAAAGTTGGATGCAGATGCCAGTGGCAATGCTGTTTCAGTAACAGCTTACAGAGGCATGATTGGGAGCTTGCTGTATTTAACTGCTAGTAGACCAGATATTATGTTTGTTACCCGTTTATGTGCTAGGTTTCAAGCTGATCCTAAAGAATCACATCTAGCTGCTGTAAAAAGAATCTTCAGATACCTTAAGGGTACACCAGGTTTGGGTCTTTGGTATCCCAAAGACTCAAGTCTTGAGCTAACAGGATATTCAGATTCTGATTTTGCAGGCGGCAGGCTAGACAGAAAAAGCACAACAGGTGGGTGTCAACTCCTTGGTGGTAAGTTGATAAGTTGGTGTAGCAAGAAGTAGAACTCAGTTTCTACTTCTACTGATGAAGCTGAGTATATTGCTGCTGGAAGCTGCTATGGGCAGATTCTATGGAAGCAGCATCAGCTTGAAGACTATGGACTTGTATATAGGAAGACTCCTATTCTGTGTGATAATACAAGTGCTATAGCTATCTCCAACAATCCAGTATTTCATTCCAGAACAAAGCATATAGAGGTCAGACATCACTTCATCAGGGATCACATTTAGAAAGGTAATACGGAGGTAAGTTTTTTTTCCACAGATGAACAGCTTGCAGACATTTTCACCAAGCATCTTGTTGAAAACAGGTTTAATTATCTTGTAAGCAAGCTGGGCATGTTCAATAAAAGTAACTAAGTGTCCTAAATGTTCTAAGTTATTATATGTCTCACACTGCTCAAGTTTCTCAGAACAGCTTAGGCAGAACAGGCTATGCATGTTCTACACTTAGCCAAATTCTGAAAAATTGAACAGCTTGAGCGTATAACAGGATTGACAATATCAGTTTTCACCTCAAACCTGGTCTGTTGATCAAATCTCCAACCTGCTCAATCTGTCATACAAGACATTGTCTTGTAACCTGGTCAGCTATTGAACACAACCTGTTCTTGCATAGCTGCACAGGTTGAATGAATAGCTTGAAGAATGAACAGCCTGTGATGACTCTACTCATCACAGGTTTGACCAACGGCTTAGACCATCAGTTTTAATTACCTTTCTTCAAAATTTAGTTACTTAATTTCTATATTTATTTAACTTAATTACTGCGGATAATGTGTGTTAACGTGTGTTAGTGACTAAAAAGGGCTCGAGTGGTCTGACAACCGTTCTGACATGGACAACCATTCCGTTTTCCGTTAAAGAACTTTTCAAATCAACCGCCCAAACTTTTCTCTCTCATACCCACTCACACTCAAACCGTATAAATACTTCTCTACTGTTTCATCTTTGTCTTCCTTACTGCTTCCATAACTTCCAAAGAAACCAAAATTCGACTAAGTGTCTTGTGCTCATATCCAAACTATTCTCACTATGGCTCACAGAATCAACCCCTTTCTACCAATATTTGTTGGTGCAGATGTTCAGAAACACTCTTCTGTTACCACAATGCTAACACTGAAACCCATAAACAACATAGCCAACCTAACCATTCCCAAAAACTATGTGGGGAAAGGTTATGAAGATATGGTGGAGTTTCTAAAAGTTCACCCTCTGCATTACGCCATGACTGCCACCCCTGGTCTCCTATACCAGGAAATGGTCTATGAGTTCTGGTACACCTGTGCCTACGACCCATCAACCAAAGTCATAAGGGGAACCATTCTCAATGGGACTCAGACCATTGAGAGCACTACTGGTCTTCTCAGGGAAGTTCTTCATCTCCCTGTGGCTGAAACTTATGATCAGCCACAGCCTGAAAATGATCAGATGGGAAATCTGCTACGTTTTTATGGTGTAGCAGAGCCCAAGATTGGAGCCACCCTGTTCAGGAAGGATCCATCACCTACTTACAGCTTTCTATTTGCCTCTGTGGTGATGTGCTTCAGCAGCAAAGTTGGTTCTTTTGACCAGCTTAGCCGTGATGAGATTCCAATAGTCCTACAGCTCGTAGACGGGACTACCATGAACATGGCTCGGTTGATATTCATGAATTTGAGGAACCTGGTGCAGCAGGAAACACGTCCAGCTGCTGTTCGATATCCAAGGTTTTTGAGCCTCATTTTCAAGCATGTCTGTGGTGAGCATCTATACAACTCTCAGCCTATGTTACGTACTGCTGGTTTCCCAGTGATTGGGAATAGAGTTTTCTACACCCCTGTACTTCCAAATGAGCCTCCTCTATCTACTCCAATGAGGATGTTGCTTGGTATGGTGGAAGGACCCTCTACTGTGAGGGTGGATCCAGTGATTGCTCTCAAGGGAAAATCCAAATCCAGGGCCAAATTTGTTAAAAGAGCCCTGGAATCGACTCAAGCTGTTAGTGCATCCTATGTGACGATAGCAGTCTAAGTATAGACAATATTTTGTAAAAGTAAATTTGCTCGTTATTGCATATTAATAAGTGTTTGATATATGTTTGTTATATGCTTGATTATATATGTTTGATATTGATTGTTTGTATGTTTGAACTTGGTGTAATTAATGTGTTACAATAAGTTCAAACATAAGTTCAAAGATAAGTTCAAACATAAGTTCAAAGATAAGTTCAAAGCTCATGATTCGAATTTGTGGAGGACAAGTTCGAAAGGCCTTGGGCTTATTCGAACTTGTCCTGGGCGAATTCGAATCAGGTGTTATAATTAAGGGTTAGTTCGTTTGATTAACTAAGTTTTGGCAAAAGTTAATCAGAGATTTAGCAGAAGCGATCTCGAACTTGCAAGGGTGTTAGAGAGTTTGTTCTTGGAGAGAATCACGTGTTGGGGCGTTCCATTGTTCGTCTATCACAGTGTGTGTCTCCGTGTTTCGTGTTTGTGGTCTATCCGTCTAGCCGCTAACGAGGATTCCGCACTCGTTGGACGGTGTCGCGTCAAGATAGGATCCGTATGATGGCGACCTTACAAGTGGTATCAGAGCCATAAGGGTGTTCGTGGTGTTCTTCGTGTTCACAAGTAACATCTGTGGTTTCTTGGCATTTTTGGACGGAAAAATCACTTTTTGGATAAGTTTTTCAAGCAAGATAACGGGGAAAAGTTCATATTAGTTCATTATTTTGGTCGAAATCATAATTTTTAATCCTAAAAACTTTGGTTTAAACTGAAAAGTTGAAAAAAGTCGAACTTTTGGCCATTTTTCGAACTTGCGCCGCTCGAAGATAGGGGGTATTAGGGTTTGTTCGAATTTGTCAGACAAATACGCTCCTTTTGAATTAATTTTAGGATGTCATTCGAATCTGACTGCTACTCGAATTTGCTTTCATTCGAATTTGCGTAGATTCAAACTTGTCATAAACTTCGAATTTGTCATATTTTCGAATTTGTTGATTTCAAACTTAATTTAGAATTTAATTTCAAACGAATTTATTATTAATCAAATTCGAACTTACTCAAATTCGAAAGGGTTAATTTACATTAATTTCAAATTAAATTAATTAAGTTTTAATTCAAAAAGTTTAAGAAAGAATGACTAGTTTGCAAAAGTTTATTGAAATGGACCATGAAGTCGGTAAGGCAAATTCACCACCCAAGCTGATGAGGTTGGAAGATTATTACTGGTGGAAGGATAGGTTTGCCGACTTTGCTCGTTTTAATGACATGCGGATGTGGATCTGTATCGACGAGGGATACATTCCACCTACTCACGAGTTTGAAGGTCGTCAGCGAGTCCTAACTTATCAAAAGATGAAGGATGACGACAAGAAACTATATGAGGCTGAGAAAGAGTTGTGGGATGCGCTCGAGAAACGGTGTGAGGGAAATCCGAGGGTTTGGAAAGGTAGAACGGAGATGCTCAAGCAGCAATTCGCAATTTTCAAGGCACTGAAAAACGAAAAGCTTGATGAGACTATCACAAGGTTCTATCACTTGTTGACAGAGTTAGATAATCACGATGTTGAGTATCGTGAATTAGAGAAGATTGAGAAACTTCTTGATGCTTTACCAGCAAAATGGGAGATGTACGTAGCACTGATGAAGCATGATGAAGAGAAATTTGAAACTCTAACTCTTGAGGGAGTCATTGGAACGCTAAGGGCTTATAACTTTCAGTTGCACAAGAAGGAACGAAAATATGACCAACTACAGGATCCGGACATGTATTTTGGGAAGTCCAAACCTTCAGCCGCAAGTGAACTAAAAACAGCTACAACATTCTACACGGGCGGAGCATCGACTCCAGTAGAAGTAGAAGAATCAGGCAGCCGGGCTTTCTTAGGGTATGCCAAACCGGAAGAGAAATCGACTCAATCAGCATCTACTTCTCAACCTTTCAGAAAGATGCCTATGAGTGCACAATCAGCCAAATCTCATCTGAATCTTTAGGCTTCATTTGTTGCAGCATATGGAAACTGTGTGCAAGGTAAAATTAACGATCCTGCATTATGGGAAGAGGACTATGATCAGGTGGATCCTGATGATTTGGAAGAAATGGATCTTCAATGGCAACTGGCCATGGTGACTCAGAGAGTCAAGAGATTCATAAAACGGACAGGCAGAAATCTGAACGTTAGCAATAATAAGATTGGATTTGACAAATCCAAAGTTAAGTGCTACAACTGCCAGGGGTAAGGACATTTTGCTCGAGAGTGTCAAAGACCCAAGGTTGAAAACTTTCAGAATCAATCTCAAGGGAGATATCAGCCTGCTAATTCAGGTAACCAAGCAAACATCGCTGGTCTGTTATCCAACATGTCATCGGACAGACAGCTTGATGGGACGTACGACTGGAGTTCACATCCAGAGACTAATGCTAGAGCCTTCATGCCTGAAGTAACAGAGTCTGGGGATGTAGGAGCAGAGGAAATAATAGAGGACAGAGAACATAATGATACAAGTCCTGTGTTAGTGGAGAAGTCAGATAATCATATCGTTCTAGAGTTTGCCGTGTAGATGGCTAACGTGGAATCTGATCATGCAAAGGTAATTCTGAACTTTTCTACATTCCATGATTTATGTGTTTTATGTGCTACTTCTAACGATAGATTGAATTTAGTGCTAGAAACACATAGTAACTAGTATTTTTACCCGGCCGGTGACCGGTTTGCCGAAATTTTTTTAACCATATTTTGTATGACAATACAATAACTAATTACAAAGTGTGTGTATGTCTTTGTTATAGCATCATTTTGTATGATAGAAACAATTTTGACAAAAAATCACAAAGTATGTTCTAATATATATAATTGTAATTAATTAGATTGTCACATAATTGATTACATAGTCTATGTACTATGAACTTTTTTCACATATATACTTGATATAAATGAGTAAAAGTTAACACATTTAGAAACAAAACATTTTAAAATGTATAACAAATTTATAGGTCATACAAAATCAATATAAAATTATAAAAGTGGATATTACAAACATTTGCCTTTTCAAAAATCAGAATGACTTAATATTTTAAAAATGCAATGAAATATGAGCAAATATGTATGTTAATATAAAAATGTTAGTTAACATTTTTTAGATAGACATGTGATGCAATTAAATTGTATAGTTAACATAAAATGTATTTACTTTTTTTTTAAAAATAATAAATATAAAGAAAAAATGGCAAGATATGTGACATAAAGTTTATCAATAAAGGTAAAACAAATTTTTTTTACCGAGAAAGGATTAGAAAACCCAATTTGTAACATAAAATGAAAGATAACATATACTTTCTAGCTTTGTAAATTTTTAATAGGTTTTGGCATGTGAGGTGTAAAATATAATAAAAATATTAATAAACAAATGATATAGAAGAAAATTTTAACTGCAAAAAAATGAAGCTTCTTGAGAGTGTTAAATGTAAAAATTAAGCAAAAATAATCCTCATCTCCCCAAGTCCCCAACGTCACTTTTCATCCTCCTCTTCCAAACACATCACCATCGCCCGCTCCCCCAAAACCCTACTTCAGTGACTTCGCCTCACGCTGCCGTCGACCGCCGCCACCACCTGACCTCCTCCACCGTTTGCAGAAGGTACTCTCCCTCTCTTTTGGTCTCTGTCTCTTGTCGTCGACAAGTCCCTGCGTAGCCTTCCATCATTCGATTTATTCTCCAGTCCCGCCGCCCACCTCCCCCAGGCCCCACCCCTTTGTTCCGACCTCATCCGGTGGCCACCATCCCATTGACTCACTGGCGTCGTTCAACATTCATGTTTCAGATTTGTTGAACATTCATTGGTCCATCACTTCATCGCCTTCGTTCAAGGTTGTTTCTCAGTTCTTCGCTTTCAATTTCGTCTTTGTTCGTGTTTATGTTTCAGATCCATGTTTAGGTATTCATTTCGTTTTGTATTTCATGTCTACCGGCGGTGATGATGTTCTACTTATTAAAGCACCAGCCGTACTCGTAGTTCGGTGTCTTTAACGTCTAGCCGGAAAACGTATGTTACTGGTGATGATGAATGTATGTGATGCATTTTTATACTGTTGTCACGAAACCATTTGGCTTTCTATTCGTCAATACCCTCCTAAAATTATGGAAAAACTGCAGCTGATAACTTCTCCACTATCTATAAATTGTGCAGCTAATAACTTCTCCACGAATTGGTTACACTATAGAAAGTGTAGTTAATAACTTCCCCACTATGTGTAAACCGTGACTGTTTATTTTGCTGAAATTTAGCAAGTGTAGGCCTAAATTAGGGGATGATGGCCATGGTTATTTACTGGTATACCCTTGTTCTTGTAACCGTTTATCACTATGACAGAAGGATATTTATGTAAATATATAATTCGATGCTTATCAACGGATGATATGCAATGGAGGAAGATCGGACGGTGGAGAAGTGATGCAGGCTTTACATCTCGCCAGCAATATATAGTTATAATTTAACTGCTCAAATTGAATCATTAAAATCAGACAATGCTAGCCTCGCAGATATCAAAGAGGATCTTAGGGATAAGCTGAAAGCAGATGCTCAAGATGTAATAGTTCTAAAAGACAAACTAAGTGAACAATGTGTCAGGATAGAACTGATGTATGAGCATGTTGAGGCTTTAACCAAGCAACTAACTATTAAAGAGGTAGAGCTAGCTGAAGCAAAGGTTAAGGTTGCAGAGGTAAATAGTAAGTTAGAAAAGTTTAGGAACTCTTCACTGAATCTAGGGAAAATCTTAGATGCACAACGTCAATCTAAGAAACCAGTATGTGCCTCAGCCTCATGATAAAGCTGATAAACCAGTTGAGTCAGAGGTCGCAGCTGAACCTGTATCTGAGTCTGATAAGGAAAAAGTAACTAAGGTGACTAATAACAATGCTACGATTAAGAAAGTCAAATTTGTGCAGTCTTCTAGTGATAAAATTCTAGGAGAAGCTAGACCCTGACTTTAATAATCAGAATGAGGAAACAGTCACGATAGTTGAGAAGAAAGAACATGACACTAGTGAGACACCAAAGTCAAAAGGCATTCATAAGAAGTTAATTGATAAAATGTCTTGTTTTAGATGTCATGAAAGGGGTCATGTTGCTTCTAGTTGTCCATATAGGAAAGTAGAATCTACACCTAATGTTGGAAAGCCTGAACAACATAAACCCTCACCAAGTATAGCAAGCACAAGTGATTCTTAAAACACTGAGAAGATTGTGCAAGCCACACCAAACAATGCTGTTAGACAAACACCTGTGTCATGTAGACCAAATGAAATGGTTAGTACTAATTCACTGAATAGAGTCCCTAATCAATCTAGGTCAGCACATCAACAAGCTTATAGGAGTACAACACCTAGAAGGACCTACACTCCAGCTAGGTCTCACACTCCTCAAAGACAACAGACACCAGGTAGAGACCAGGGATATCAATCTGAAATGCCATATAATAGAAATTATTCGAGGGCTCAACAGCAAATGCCTACCCAAAGGCCAAGAGTGAATTGAAATCACTCCGCTCCACAACAGGTTCTCAATCAAATACCCAAGTCACCTGAAAGGAGAGATGGGTTTTTGAAGGAGTTCAAGTATGTGGATGAGAACGGTATTACCAAGTCAGTCATGGCTTGGGTTCCCCGTGATAACTATGTTGTTTTCTTTCATGTGCAGGAGCTAACTACATGCCTCAACAACAAGTGGTTCGTCGACAATGGCTGCTCTAGGCACATGACTGGGGAAAGGAGTCTGCTCACAGAATTCAAGGGAGGGAACAAGGGTTTTGTATCATTTGCCGGGAACAAATGAGGAAATATCACTAGAACAGGAGTGATTACTAATGGGACTATCACACTTAATCAAGTATATCATGTTGATAGACTTGCTCACAATCTCATTAGTGTCTCTCAGATCTGTAATAAGAAGAATTCAGTGTTGTTTACTGATACTGAAGCGTTAGTGCTGAAGCCGGGATTCAAGATACCTGAAGAGTGGATTATGATGAGAGCCCCAAGGAAGAACGATTTGTACATGCTGGACATGAACATCTCCGATTCATTAATGGGAACAATCTGTTTGTTATCCAAAGCTTCAGAGACCGAATCAGTCTTATGGCACAAAGGCATGGCACACTTGCACCTGAGAAAAATGAACTACATTACTAAACATGGACTGGTGCAAGGTGTCCCAATGAAGAGCTTCAGTTTGAAGACAAGTGTGTACCGTGCAAGAAACGCAAACAACACAAGAAGTCACACAAGTCAACAACTCAGAAGTCTTTATCTACCACTTTCAATTTGTTGCATATGGACCTAATTGGACCTATCAACAAAAGGAGTATAGGTGGTAGTTGGTACTGTTTTGTTATCACTGATGATTACTCACGATTTTCATGGGTTTTCTTTTTAGGTACGAAGGACGAGACAACTGCAAAGTTGATTGGGTTCTTAGACCAAGTCGAAAACTCTTATGGGACGAGGGTAAAACGTATCAGGAGTGATAACGGAACCAAGTTTAAAAACACAATAATTGGTGTATATTGCGTATCTAAAGGCATAGTGCATCAATTTAGTGCACCTTATGAGCCACAACAAAATGGGGTGGCAGAACGAAAGAACAGGACCTTGATTGAGGCAGCAAGGACCATGCTCTCGGGTTCAAAGCTTCCTACCATGTTTTGGGGGGAGGCAGTGAATACCGCTTGTCATGTTTTAAATTGGGTCCTTACTGTCAAATCATTGAACAAAACCTGTTATGGAGTTTTGAATAAAAGACCACCAAATTTAACTGGCTTCGAACCGTTTGGGGTACCGTGTACTTTAATGAGAACAAAACATCAACCTAAGTTTGGTGAAAAGGCTGACGAAGGTTATTTCCTAGGTTATGTGCCTAACTCACCAAATAATAGAGTTTTTAATAAAACAAACGGTACGGTAGAAATTGTGTATAACATTGATGTAACAAGTTATACACATGAACCCCAAACTGGTCCGGAATGGATATTTGATTATGATTCATTATTTAGATCATTTAACATTCCTTTGGATGGAAATGCAGGTAGAATTGAACAAGACTTATCGTCATTAAATCTGAATGACGACGGTCAAGGTTTTCCAAAGACGAGCATTCCATCAACTTCTGAGCCTACATCGACAGAAGATGGGTCTCCAGCAGACAATGATTCTGAGTTACCTACAAACGAGGATCAGACTACTAATTCTAACTCCGAAGACAGTGATCATGAGGAAGAGAATGTAGCATCTGAAGTCGTTCCTCCGTTAGGTGAAATAGGGTCAAACTTAGGAGATAATCTTAGGGTCGATGAGATCAAAACATCGAGGATTAATAAGGATCATCCGGTTGAGAGCATCATAGGAAATCCGAATGTTGTTGTGAGGACTAGGAGTAGTTTGAATAACAACACAGTGCTGTTGTCGATGATTAATGACTCCGAGGCTTTTCACACTTGCCTTTATTCGTGCTTCATCTCTCAAGTAGAGCCGAAGAATGTGCAAATGGCACTAAAAGACAACTATTGGGTTGAAGCGATGCAAGAACTGTCACAATTCAGAAAGCTTGAAGTGTGGGAGTTAGTTCCGTTACCTCGAGGAGAAGTTGCAATAGGAACCAAGTGGATTTTTAAGTGCAAAAGAGATGATCGGGGAATCGTTACTCGCAACAAGGCAAGACTTGTCGTAAAGGGTTTCAACCAAGAATAGGGAATCGATTACAACGAAGTGTTTGCACCAGTGGCAAGGCTTGAGGCAATCCGTTTGTTTCTGGCCTTTGCATCCTTCAAAGGCTTTAAAGTTTATCAACTTGATGTAAAGAGTGCCTTTCTGTATGGAAAGGTGAAGGAGCTGGTGTACGTTGAACAACCGCCCGGGTTTACAGATCCAAAGTATCCAGACAGAGTGTATCGTCTTGATAAGGCTTTGTATGGACTGCATTAGGCACCCAGGGCATGGTATGAGACACTATCAACTCATCTTTTGGACAACGGGTTTGAAAGAGGGAGAATTGATAGTACATTGTTTATGAAAAGAAAGGGTGAACATTTTATCTTGCTACAAGTGTACCACCACTACAAATCGAAGCTAATGCAACACTTTTGATGCAACACATTTAAAAATTGTTGCCTTTTTATTTAAGTTCGCTCTAAAGCAACAAATTGATAATAAGTGTTGCATATAACGATTTAATGCAACACTGTTTTTTAAAGTGTTGTCATTTTTACTAAAAAAATGCAACAATTTTCTAAAGTGTTGCAAATTTTACTAAAATTGCAACATTTGTTTAAAGTGATGCATATTTCAATAAAAAATGCAACACATTTTTAGAGTGTTGCATTTATATTTAAAAAAATTGCAACACATTTTTAAAGTGTTGCATGTATAATGAAAAATATGCATCACATTTTTAGAGTGTTGCATTTATAATGAAAAAAATGCAACACATTTTTAAAAACACATAACATTTTTTTAAGTGTTGACTATACTATTTTTTATTATTTTGTAATTTTGATTAAAAAATACACACAAAGGTTTAATGTCTGATTTGTTAAGATTAATAAAATACAAGATTTGACAATACATGTGTTATTTTTTTATTTTTTATAAAAAAAGAGTGCAATTAGAAAATTGGTTACAAATTTAAAATATAAAATATGCTTAAAAAACAAGGTTCTTTTGAAGTCTGTGACAATGTGAACTAATACACCCCGATTGTTTAACAAAGTAACCAGGATCATTTATTTTTTCTTACACAACCCGGTTGTTTTAAAAAAATCGGTCGGGGTATATATTACAACATTACCCGATTTTTACCAAAGTGATCGGATCCTTTACCTTTTCTTTATACACCCCGATTGTTGGTACACTCATGACACTACAAAAAAAATTGTCATATAGTGACTTATAGTTTTAGGGCTTGTTTGTTTTTTTGAAGAAGTGCTTATTTTAGCTTATGTCTACAGTATTGAAGATGCGGGAACACAAAATTAACTGAAGACCGTTTGTTTTTACGAGGAGAAAAAAGATAAAAAAGCCTGCATATCACTTAATTTGCTTCCTTCTACGGTTCTTAATTTGCTTCCTTCTACGGTTCCACATAGAAAAACCCTACGGTTCCACATAGCAAAACAACGGTTCTTATTTTGCTTCCTTCTCATCTTCTCAATACGGTTCCACATAGCAAAACCCTTGCCGCCGCCCATCTGCGATCTGGCCGCCGCCCTCTGCGTTCTCTCCGGCCGCCGCCCTCCGCCCTTGCGTTCTCGCTGGTCGCCGCCCTCTACGTTCTCGTCGTCGCCCCTTTGCAATATCGCCACCGCCCTCTGCGTTCTCCCCATCGCTCATTTGCGATATCGCCGCCGCCCCTCTGTGATTTCGCGGCCGTCAATCTATTCTCCGGCGACACCATCCCTTTGGTACGATCTCTCTCTCTCTCTCTCTCTCTCTCTCTCTCTCTTACCCTCATCGGACAATCACGTACCATCTTTTTTGATAAATAGGTATAATGCATAATGACGTAACAAGTTCATTCGTTCGTTCCAATGCATTGAAAACCCTTTTAGATATCATAATACTTTTATGGTTTTGATGATTTTAAAATCAATTATCGGTTGGGTTTAAAAGTCTTGAATGATTTTAATTTTCAGTAACCTACACACTTTCATAAAATCCTATTGTACGTCACTATGGATTATATCTATTATACACCAAATCTTTCACAATCACATAAAGTTAATTTTCATGGGTTTTGAGGTTGTTTTGATGGGTGGTTTACCTTGCCAAAGTGTTGTGTATTACTTGTAACATTACTAGTTGTCGGTTGGTAATATTATTTCTGGTTTAGAGTTTAGACCATTAGCAAGTGGCCTAATATAGTTTAATATGATAGTATATAGTTTAATATGATAGTATAGTTGTGATTTATAAATGGATTATTGAATGTGATTATAAAGTTTAATATAATAGTGTAGTTGTTTCTTTGTAATTTGATTCCCATGAAATGTGATTACATGGTTTGAATTCAAGATGCACATGTGATCATTTTTTTGTGCAAGTGTAAATTCAAGATGCACATGAGATCATTTTTTTGTGCAAGTGTAAATTCAAGTTTAATATAATAGTGTAGTTGCCTTATGAATGATTGGATATCTATGCAAGTATAAATTCAAGATGCACATGTGATCATTTTTTTGCACTTCTTTTTTTTTTTTTCTCAACTTCTCACTGTACTAAGTTAGCTGCTATCGTACCTAAAATATTGGGTTTTGTATGAAATACTTTGTATGCATAGGAGCTGTTTGAAGTTTGGTTGCACAAACATTAAGGACAGCTACCTTTCTTGTTGTCACTCTTAAAACATGGTGTAGTTGGTATTGCATTTTCAAGAGGCTTGACTTGCACTACTGCCTGTGACTTGATTCTTATGCCTCATCCCCAGGTTATGCTCTTTTAAGGTACTACAAAGTTTTCGATTTAGACATAATATAATCGTAAGTTTTTTTGCTATTCATTTATCATTTGTATTATACATGAATCTTGGTTACTTTGATTAGAACGACCCTGATGACTAGTTTAGTCTTTCGTTTCTTAACTCTTGCATAGTTTATAGACTTCTACTAGTTTTTTATATATGTATTTTAATTTATTTGTTATTGAACTAGATTGTAAACTAAAATGACTTGAGTAATGATAATCTGTATTGATATATTAATTTGAGTGATTTGTGGTATTATATCAACATTATGTTTTTTTAAATTTATTTTTACTGTTTTTAGTGCACTGTAATACTGCTTTTATAAACTGCTTTTTTGTTGTTTTTTAAACTATTTTTAAACTGTCTTTTACTGCACTGTAATAATGCTTCATAGTGTTTTTGTTATCATATATAATTTAGAAACCACAGTAACGATATGGTATCCATCGTACGTGTTTTCATATGTTGCAGGTTAGTTATTTTCTTTTGACATATGCAAAGTGATCGACAGAAGGAGAGTTGTGCATGATAAGCGTCGGTTTCGTATGACAGAAATTACAAGAAGATGAATTGAACATGCATTCCAAAGATTGTAATTTACTTTTTTGTTGTATCGCTTATACATTTGATGATCCTTATTTTGGTTGTAGACGTTTATGTACTTGAAATACTTTTTGATCAATATGTTATGAAATGATATTATTTTTGTTAAATTGAATTGTAAGTAGAAAAACTATCACGAAGCAATTAAATAAATATTTGTATTTGCATTAAATTTAAAAAATAATGAATGTGTTTCTTTTGTTTATAAAATATTGCATTTATGTAATTTAAAACAATAATAAAGTGTTGTAATAGATTGATAATGGTGTTGCATTTACATAATAATAACATTTGATAAGTGTTGCATTTGATAAGTAAAGTATTGCTATAAGTTGGTAACAATAAATTAAAAGTGTTGCTTTATAGCATAAAGAGTGTTGTATTTAAAAAGTGTTGTATTTATAAAATAATGGCAACACATTAAAAAGTGTTGCTTTAGAATATAAAAAAAAGTTGCATGTAAAAAGTGTTGCATTTATAAAATAATGGCAACACTTTTGAAAAGTGTTGCATTATCTAGTGAAAGTGTCGCTTTAGACCTAAGGCGACGTTGGCTAAGGTGGCACTGCATAAAGTGTCGCATTAGGCCTATAGCAACACTTTTAAGGCCTAACACAACACTTTTCCCATGTTGCTTTAGGTTCATTTTGTTGTAGTGTACGTTGATGACATTATTTTCGGGTCATCGGACGAGCAGATGTGCAAAGATTTCGAGAAGGTGATGAAGTCTAAGTTTGAGATGAGTGCTACGGGAGAGTTGAACTTCTTTCTGGGTTTGCAAGTTGAACAGAGGAAGGAGGGTATGTTTATCCATCAAACGAAGTATGTCTACGACATTCTAGAGCGCTTCGGGATGGAGGGAACAAAGCTGACTGCTCACTTTAGCACACCGATTCAAGTGAATCACAATCTCGGACCGAGTACAGAAAGTGATGCTGATGTGGATCCAACTCTATATCGGGCCATGATCGGGTCACTCATGTATTTAACTGCTTCTAGACCTGACATTATGTTTGTTGTGTGTATTTATGCTAGGTTTCAAGCCAATCCGAAAGAAATGCATATGAAAGCTGTGAAGCGGATTTTGAGATACCTCAATTCGAAACCGAAGCTGGGACTTTGGTATCACGCGGATGGTGATCTGGAATTGGAAGCTTTCACGGATTCAGATTATGGAGGCTGCAGCTTGAATCGAAAGTCAACAACTGGAGGTTGTCAGTTCCTTGGAGGGAGGCTCGTATCCTGGCAATGCAAGAAACAGACTTCGGTGGCCGTGTCAACGTGCGAGGCCGAATATGTAGCTGCTGGTAGTTGTTGTTCACAGGTTTTGTGGATACAACAACAATTGCGGGATTACGGTTTGAATTACACTCATACTCCTATTAGGATAGATAACCAATCTACTATTGCTATAACTAATAATCCAGTTAAACACAGTAAAACCAAGCACATAGACATAAGACATCATTTTATACGTGATTGTGCTGAAAAGAACTTGATAAAACTGGTAAAAGTGGCAACGGAAGATAACAATGTTGATTTATTCACTAAAGCTTTTGATAAGTCACGCTTTGAGTTGTTAGTTCAACTGAATGGTATGCGTAATCCAGAGTAACATGACCTTAGTATATTTTCTTTCTTTTTATAGTAAGTTGGTAGTTAAGTAGACTTTATTTCCTTTTATAGTAAGTTAGTAGGTTACTTTATTAGCTTATTTTTTTTATGAAAAAACAAAAGAAAAAAAAGAGAAAACCATAAAAAGCTCAAAAAAAAGAGAATATTAGAAAATAGAGTTAAGTCTTAGATGCATAGGTTCAAAGTGACGAAAATTAGCACAATCGATACAATCTCTAAGTGTTAAGCTTTCACACATAATGCACCTTAAACTCTAAGTGATATACAATTTCTAGTTCGATGTGTTGGTAGGCATAATACACAAAGGGAATCTCAAAAGCTAATGAAATATTCAAGAAAAAGTCATATGTGTAACTAACTTAGATGTATGATCTAATGGTCTTAATTTCTATGTTAGAGACAAACAGACAATGATTCTAAATGAGATATGCAAATTTTCTGGGGGATGTATAGCCACATCAGATACATCTTAACAAAAATAAAAGAAAAGAAAAATTTTGATAGTAAGGATAGAGTCAAAACAAGTCACTCTGTTGTACGTAAGTACAGACCTGTGCCTCTGGTTTGACTCGAGTTAGCAAGATAAGTCGCTTTGTTGTACGTCAGTACAGACCTGTCACCGCTGTCTTGCTAGCTTTAAATAAACCTTAAGACAAACTAAGACACTCTGTTGTATGTAAATACAGAACTGTGTCCGACGTTTGCCTTTTAAAGAAAATTTGCAATACCAAAAAGTTATAATCATTGTATGTATGCCTTGATCATAGAAATATGTCTAAGTATGGGACACATATGGTATTTTCTTGATAAATAAAAAGGCCAGGGGATATTCCAAAGTGTAACATGTTTAAAGGGAAAATGATACCAATAATCGCCTTGGAATGTGTATCACGACAAACAATCAAAGGAATCAAAAATTCCTAAGTGTGAAAGTGTAATACTGAAAGTGCGTATTGACACCGCTATCTGATTGAACCTTCTTTGACTTTCTCGCCAAAAATATTCTGTTAGTGTATGTCGTAAAGTTTGTAAAAGTATTTTTGAGTAGCTTAAGATTAATTTTATTCAAACTTTATTTTCCTTTATTTTATTTAGTTTAACTTTACTTTAATTTTATTATACTTTATTTTATTCTAAGTAGGAAAAAGGTCAAAGTTACTAGGATGCATTTTTGGTTGAATAAACAAACAATGCATGCAAAACTATTGCTTCGTGTGAATAATCTTGCAAGGTTTGTAAAATTCCGGTACACGAAAAAGTTGAATTTTATTCAAAGATTTTCAAATTTTTCAAATAAATTCGAATTTAAGACATATTCGAATTATCCTTCGAATTTGTCAGTAACTTGGAATTTATGTCAAGTTCAAATGTTGTTGGTATAAATAGGTCAACAATGAATCATTTAATTTCACCTACCTTCGATTTTATATCGTCGAACTTCTGTCCGGCGATTTCGAACTTCCTATTCGAACTTGTTGTTTCGATTCTATTCCTATTCCTCGGAGTTTTTGCTCACTTATCTCGAATCTAATCACATCCTTAGGTATAGTAATCACTATTATACAAAGTTTGAGTGGTTTAGGTCTCTTTTGTGGCAAAAAAAATCGACTTTATTTGAAGGTTTTTGGGTTTAAACTATGTGGTTCAAAATCACAAGTTTTAACCGGTGAAACTTCAAATAAAACACATTAAACATCGATTAGAACCCAATAGGACTAGACTATACTATTTGTTAAGTCAAATGGGGTTAAAATCTTGGAGTTTTGTTTGAAAATGACCGACTTCGAACATATTCATCATGTTCGAACTTGTCATAAAGTTCGAATTTTTTAAAATATCTACAAATTCGAAGTCAATCAAATTCGAACATAACCTTCGAATTTGTTTTAAATTCGAATGTTAGTATAAAATAAATTCAAACTTGTAGAAATTCGAATGTGTTGGATTTCGAACTTATGTAAGTTCGAAATAAATCAAATTCGAAATTAAACAAGTTTCATTTTTATTTTTCATTACTAATATTGGTTGTTGTTTTTATGTGCAGATATGGGTGATCGCGCATTTTTCAATAAACATAACATGGTTATGTCAGTTGATCAAGAGCTGCCTGAAGCTCAACCTTATCGTCATATGGTTGATTTTTTGACTCAATCGAGGGTGGCTTACGCGTTAACTCATAATCTGCAGATTACTCTGCCATACATACATCAATTTTGGGAGCATCTACAGGTAGATTGCTCAGTGACGCCTGCAGTTTTGCGTACCAGAGTTGGGGGCCAGCCGATAGTATTTTCAGCCAATATGTTACGGCAAATTCTTCAGTTAGGCACAGAAGACCAGGAGGCAGGGCTTATTGACTTTTCAGTCCATATAAGGCAAGCGGCCTTTCTGCGAATGGGATACGCCCAAGATATCACCAAAGCCTCGTATGTGAAGAGTGGCTTAATCGGGCAATGGCATTACTTGGTGCATGTGTTTATGGTCTGTTTTGCGCCGAAAAAGGCCGGTTTTGATTACATTGTGTCCAAGATGCAATCAGCGGTGATAACATTAGTATACAACAAGCGTTACAGTTTTTCAGAAATGTTCTTCGGTGATTTTGTGCATCAAATCACAGCTCCCGTCCGTGAAAGATTTTTAATGTAGCCGCGCTTCGCGATGATGATTATCCGCCACTTTTTGCCAAATCTGCATCAACTTCCAGACACTCATGGCGTTGCTATTATAGATAAGAGAATATTTGCTGACTGCCAATCGCATAATGCACGCAGGGCTGAGCAGATCAGGCCACTGGTGGCACCTTTGTTTGGAGCAGTTATTGACCCGGATTTTGTGGCTCCGGAAGGAGATAACTGGGCAGGTGAAGCTCTACAACCGCCGCAACTGCAGCAACAGCCACCACAACAACAACAACCACAACAGCAACCGCACAGGAGGCAACGAGCTCCAGCGAGACAAATTCCGGCAATCAGGCCATCCTCCAGCAGACATTCCGAGTCTACGGCAGCAAGTCCATCAATGGACGCTGCAGGCACTTCAACTTCAGCCCCAGTTGTTGATCAAACAACACAGACCCTAGAAGAGATATGGGCACAGGGAACTTCCTCGGAGCTAAACCTCACTGAACAACTGGTTCAGGATGTTTTAGATCCTCCAGAAGGATATCTTTAAGGAGATCGATGAATACCAGCCACCGGAGGGTGAGGGTATGGACACTGAGGTCCAGGTTCAAGAAGCCGCAGAAGGAGAAGCTATGCAGACTGAGGCTGAGGGTCAAGCAATGACCGCCTCCGAGTCTGAATCTGAATATGAGGAAGTAGAAGAAGTTCAGGTTGTTGAGCCTGTTGATCCGTCTGTCAGAATTGGCAGATATGGATCAAGGATAGTCGTAAGCAGGCGAAAGCTGACTAGAAAAGCTGGTCAGGATTCAGAGGATGATGATTCCGATTTCGAAGAGGAAGATGAAACTCCACTCGTGCCTAGGCATAGGGCGAGGCGGCATCGATTTATGCAGGGAGCTCCATCCACCTCAGCTCCTGCCCCTGTGATACCAGCTGCTCAACCAACCATCGCTCCGTCACCATCTACATCCGTTCCATCAACATCATCTACATTCACCGACAATCAGCGGTTCACAGAGCTGAAGGGAAATGTGGATTTCCAGACAGTCCAAATTTTTCAGCTGTCTACAGCAGTTACAGAGCTTCAAGCACATAATGGCAGACTTGATCAGGAAAATGTTGAGTTGAAAACAACAGTAGCAGATCAAGTGTCTGAGATAAAGACAATGAAGACTCTCATGGAGCAGTTAATGAAAAATCTACAAGCTCAGGGGGAGAGTAGTTGCAGAGAAGCAGAAGTGTTGAGGAAAGAAGATGATGGCAATGATCCAGATACGGAAAGAGAGAGTGAGCAAGCAGATCTTTCATTAAAGACTGCTCAGCAGGCTCAAATTCAGGGGGAGCCAAGTCACTCCGGTATGAGACAAGAAGGAGGTGATAGTGGAACTTCAAAGACTATTGAGAGGGAAATGATTGAAGCTCTAATGGATATTGAACAAGAAGAGGTGATATTTGATTTTGAGGATGAGATTGAAGATCTTGAAGAAGGGGAGTTTGTCTCAGAAGATGTTGCCGAGTGGAAATCTGATGAAGAGGTTGTAGAAGATGAAGACGATGATATAGATGAAGTAATCATTCCTACACAGCCTATCACAGAACAGTATGTACATAATGATCAACACGTGATTGACATAGATGAAATTAAGTTGACATCTATGGATGATTCCGAATTTGATACAGCTGATAAAGAGCAAACCAGAGAAGATTTGATAAAGCTTTGGTTCCGAAAGTAAGAAAAGAAATCAGAGCTAAAGATGAAGAAGAAAATGAGAGTACCAAGTTCTGGAAATCTCTCGGGTGGAATCTTAAGCTGGTTCTTTGATCGAGAACTGCAGCTATTCGTGCTAAAAGGAGAGATGGACTTCAGTACTTGAGGCGAACACTGAAGGTGTTTAACACACTGCCCAAGTGTGAAGTAAAAGAGCTGGCTTGGAAGGAGTTAATCAACCTAGGAGACGACCCGTATGCTGAAGTAGTTGCTAAAATCATACGAAGGGAGGGTCGATCTGGAAGGTTCTAAAGGCTCAAACCTAGATCTGGAAAAAGAGTTGAAGATCCGTCAAGAGTAGATCCTCTCACTGGAAAGCCTTGGGCTAGGATGGTTTACAAGCCAGTCTGATGCCTCAAGAAAATGCCGATGAAGTCAATGCCACAGGATGTATTGAAAAACATGAAGTGGTGGTATGTTGACAATGAAACAGCGGAAGCAGTGATGGAGGACTACGAGGAAAATGTGATTTTGAAGGTATACGATCCTCTACATCTGATCAACCTATCCAAGGATGACCTGCAAAAGCTACATGTTCAGTCAATTTTCTTTCATGAAGGCTGGAGATCTGAAGGCAGGAAGTTCCAAAAGATAGTTAGAGTTTTTATAGATCAGGGATTGTATGCAGGTAGTAGTTTATATAGTTCTAGTACTTAGACAAAATATAAATAGTTAGAAGCTATCATCAGTGGGGAGTCTGTTAGTGCATCCTGTGTGACGATAGCAGTCTAAGTATACACAATATTTTGTAAAAGTAAATTTGCTCGTTATTGCATATTAACAAGTGTTTGATATATGTTTGTTATATGTTTGATTATATATGTTTGATATTAATTGTATATATGTTTGAACTTGGTGTAATTAATGTTTAACAATAAGTTCAAACATAAGTTCAAAGATAAGTTCAAACATAAGTTCATAGATAAGTTCAAAGCTCATGATTCGAATTTGTGGAGGACAAGTTTGAAAGGCCTTGGGCTTATTCGAACTTGTCCTAGGCAAATTCGAATCAGGTGTTATAATTAAGGGTTAATTCGTTTAATTAACTAAGTTATGGCAGAAGTTAATCAGAGCTTTAGCAGAAGCGATCTCAAACTTGCAAGGGTGTTAGAGAGTTTGTTCTTGGAGAGAATCACTTGTCGGGGCGTTCCGTTGTTCGTCTATCACAGTGTGTGTCTCCGTGTTTCGTGTGTGTGGTCTATCCGTCAAGCTGCTAACGAGGATTCCGCACTCGTTGGATGGTGTCGCGTCAAGATAGGATCCGTAGGAAGGCGACCTTACACAAGCTGAGTCTGTCAGCAAGAAGGCAAAAACAGCTAAGTCCAAGTCTGCTCCATCCGCCTCTGTGGCTAAGGGGGAGCAGGCTTCTCACCCTGGTTCATATCTTGAACCTGAAGCCTTTGTGGTTGGTGCCTCTGTGGCACCTGAGACTATGGAACAGGCCAACCCACCTGTTTCCGACCCAGTCTCACGACCAGTCCAAACAGGACCCCTCATCACCTCTCCACAACATCCATCCTCCACTTCATCTCTCAGATCCTACAGACGCAAAACCTTAGCCAAAAAGAAACCAACAGACCCAACTAGCCCCTCTGACTCCTCTGAACAGGAGTCAGTTGAAAAAGAAGCAACCCCTGCTGCTTCTCCTATTTTGGGAGAAGATTCAGCACATTTGGAGCAAGCTTCACTCCAACAAGAGTCTACCCTGAGTCAGCCTAGGCCCTCTGGTTCCTACCAACAGGAGCCAGTTGTACATATGGAGACTACCACATCAACTATTCCAACCTCCCAACAGGCTGAGAATATTGAAAGACAGGAGTTCACTCCACTCCACGCTGAGTCCACACAGTCTCCACCATACTTCTTCTACACAACCTGAGTCTGCACGAGGTGCCAAACCTACTGGATTAGACCATCCAGTAGATCAGCCTCCAACTTCTGCTCCTCATGATACAGCTGTTGTACACCCAACAGCTGCTGAAGGACCAACCTCGCTAGCTGCTCTAAACCAAGGTGTTGCTGAGGGAACCACCCCAGGCTTTGATGAAGGTGCTGCAACACAAGCAGCAGCTGAAAGGCCACAATCTTCTACCCCTTCTCCTGATGAAGCAGGTACAGCCACTGCTGAGGGACCCATTGACCCTTCCAAGCTGGGCCATATTACTTTTGCCCAGGCTATGGAACTTCTGTCCAAAGTAACCCTTCCCTCTCCATTACATACTCAAACACCTGCCTCATCCTCATCTCATTCATCACCATCTACACGATCCAAACAGTCCACCCATACTCCTCCATCCCCCAAAGATCTTCTTTTGAAGGACCAGCTTTTTTTGCTGACCAACAAAGTTGGATCTTTGGAACATTCCATGACCTCATTACCCTCCATAATCTCAGACTCTGTGTCTGCACAGCTCCAGGGATTCTTTGACCTGTTCAATTATTCCTTTCCAACCACTCCCCAAGCTGATCAGTCCTCACAGCTGCTTGCACTCACTGCACAGCTGCAAAACATCTCCACTACACTCTCCTCTATCCTTTCACATCAACAGGACTCTGTGTCCTCCATGACAACCATATCCCAACAGTTGTCCACTCTCCTCACCACTTGCACTACTACCCTTCCTACCACATTGGCCAGCTTAAACTCTCTCATTGTCTCTCTGTCCAATTCTGAGTCAGCAAATCTTGATGATGTGCAAGACTCTCTTGAGTTACATCTTGCACGGCTTTAAAGTTTTCTGTTCACAGCTTCTGACAGAGAAAATCTCTCTAAGCTGTCCTCAATTGCTGATTCTCAATCCTCCTCTCTTCAGACCTGCCTTACCCAGCTTGCAGAGGTTAAGGACAATCTGGCTTTCTTAGTGCATAGCCTGGTTGGCTCCAAGCCTGCTGCCAAAACTGCTGCTAAGCCTGCTGAATTTGTTTCTCCAAGCAGACCAGTTGTTGAAGGTTCTGAGCCATCTCCTTCAAAGGGGGAGAAGTTGTCTACCTCAAAGACTAAGTCTAAGGGGGAGAAAACCTCTTCTCCTTCTAAGGAGAAATCAGTATTTGTTGGTCAAGCAACAGGTGCATCACAAACAGGTCCAACTGAAGATGTCTTCCAACACACTGAAGCTGCTCAGCCTACTCAGGCTGGATCTCCAAACCCTACACAAACTAATGGGGAGAAATCCATTCCTGGGGATAGGCCAAGCAGAAGGAGGCATCTGATTCTGGAAGAAGAAGAAGAAGAAGAAGAGGAACAGGTTGCTGAAGCTGTTCAAACTATAACAGCCAAAGGAAAGAAGAAAGCAGTTTTTGACCCTGACACCAAAGAGCAGCGCAGCTAAAGTTTCACAAGGCAAGGGCTAAGGAAATGGCTATTCCTATGGAGAATACTATCAGGATAGAGATGAACAGCTCCAAGCCCTGGAAAGACTAACAAAGGAAGAAGCCTCAGCCAAAGCTGCCAGATCCTTTGCATCCAAAGACGCAAGCAAAATTAAAATGCCTTCGTTGCATGTGCAAAGAAAACTGCTTGAAGCTGCTAAGGAGTCAGCAGTTGGAAAGGAAGGTGATAAAGAACAGGGTGCTCCGGTCTCTGTGACCAGGTCCAAGCAAGCATCCTCTGCAAGAGCCCAGATTCACTTTGACAACTTGGCAAGGAAAAAGTTCTTTGATGTTGCTGACAAAAGACTTGCCAAGGAATCTATTGTCAAAGCTATTCCCATCTCAAGAAAAGGCAAACAGTGGAAGCTACAGATAACCAGAATGGGTGCTACATGCCCAGAACTGGAAGCATATGATTACACTGACGTTGCTCAGATAGGATACAGAGAATGGGTGGAGTTGGCAGTTTCCCTGAGTCAGTCTAAGTCTGAAACAGCTAAGACTATCAGGGCATATGTCAAAAAGTTGATGGAAAGGGTGAGAGACCTTGGCCTGATCTCAGAAGAACAAAGTAAGGGTGTCTCAGTGGCTACCCCCAAAATAAAGGCCAAGAGGAACAGAAAGGATTTAGAGCTGGAGGAACTCCTGATCATGATTGAACAAGGTGATGTTGCAGTAGAAATCAAAGGAGTTGACCACTGCCTGCCTAAAGGAGTGGAATTTGAGGAAGGCAAGCTGATTGAAGAACCTGAGCTGGGGGTATTTTTTTGTAGATCCCCTGACAAAGAAGAAGTGCTTCCAAAGAGCATCAGATCTGCACAAAGTGGGTCTCAAACAGCTTGTTGCTTTCAGACTTGCAAACTCCTTCAGGCAATCCATAAAGTGGAGAGCAGCCATGTGGGATCAGCTCAGAGGCTTCTATGAAAGAGGGGAACTTCAACATCCCAGTTTCATGTTCCTCAGATTTGAAATAGAGGAACTGGATGAAACCAGAGAGTAGCTTGAAGAGTTGTTCGAAGAAGGACTACCACCACTGTCCTGAAGTCGATCTACTATCTGAGTAGGTGAAGAATGGAAGTTGTCCATCTGTTGGACAGGCTTATCATTATTTGCTCCCATCATCAACAGTCCAAATTATTGAATTTCTGTGTACATTACTTGTACTTGGTTACATTAGTTGTAATTTTTATTTTTACATCAGTTGTAATATGCTCTAGTACATCAGTTGTACTTTTGCAAAAACATGTGTTGTTTATGTAATAAAATAATCAGTATATATATAAACTGATTCTTTTACTTTACTTTGATGATGTAATTTCATTTTAGTTAAATGTATTGTAAAATATATTGTGGTTACTGATTAAATCAGCTTAGACTGATTATTGCAAATAGGGGGAGATTGTTTGTGAAGACCACCCCTTACGGGGCAGTGCTCACTAGTCTAGGTCCCACATCATGCAACACAATATCAATCATACTAAGATAGGGTAATTAAATTGCGGAATAATGAAATTACATGTACATTACAGATTAGGATTAAGTTACATATTTCAAAATAAAGTTATAAAAAGGGTAACATCTAATCTAATCATAATATCATACATTACATCAAGTCTACCCAGAACCACCACAATTGTTGTCTTCCAATTAGTACCAGAAAGATTTATTGAGTTGTGGTCTAGAAAATCTTCAAAACTTGGATCTTGAATGACCTAAGTACTAGGTCCTGCAGGTGATTTTCCTTTGGCTTTTCCTGTAAATTTTAATGCAACATCTGTAAGCAAAGCTTAGTGAGTTTATAGATTTTCAATATCAACATGCGTGTCAAGCGGAGTCATTAGTCTTAGCGTGATATGTCTTGGCTGCCGCTACAGCCCTCAAGATTGAGATATAGAATCATAGAATCGGATGATGTTCAAGCCACACTCACGCTTAAATCGTGGGGATCAGCCACATACTGGGCTAGCTACCAGTAAGTCAATATGGCGGAACATCGGAGGTCATTACCAAGTTCATAAGAACTGGTGAAATAGCCGGGTCTAGAACAATAGACCATAAGGGCTAGTCAAGCTGAATCAATCTATCAAATGTCTGATCAATGATGTAAGCATATGTCTTAGAAGTCATGATAGCAATGAATCATAAAGCAAAGTCTGAAGCAATATTAAATGCAATATGAAAAGATAATCAAATAGCTATCATGATCCACTGGGCAACACCCATCCATGGTGTGCACAGGTCTCATTCCAGCTGATAAAGTGAATGTCAATAAATTTATCAGCAGCAATATATCTCAACCGGATCTATGCATGTTCAATCTGAATATCTATAACTCACAGGTCTGGGTCTTGGTCAAACAGATATATGAATCTGCCACCTGAGTTATCTCAGGATTTTGTCAATCTGTAATCTGTCAATTCTTTTCAAATCAGAGACCCGCTTTCAAGTCTTTAAATCTTTGTTCAGATATTAACTGAACCTGTTCAAAATCATCCATGATAATATCATGTCAATTTCATCATCTTTATCATCATCATTTTAGTCTTTAAATTCTTTGTGTCAATGTTCAGATATCAACTGAACCTGTCCAGAATTATCATTGTCAAATCATATCAATTTCATGTCTTTTTCATAATCTTTATTTTATCTGATTCTGATAACTTATTTATTCTCAAATCATTCTAATACATAAAATTGGGTTTCGGGTCATCAACTTCGGATTCATCCGGATAGGGGATCCGAATTCGGATCATCCGGATCCGGACACATCCGAATTAAAAGGGCCGGTCCGAATTGATCATCATCCGAATTGAGGATGACTTGGGATCCGAATTAGGATCTTTTAATACCTAAAATCCGAAATTAGCATCTTACCCGAATTAGGATAAAAGCAATGTCTGAATTAGCATGGATCCGAATTAGGATTAAGATTAATATAGGTATCGAATTCGGATCATTTAGATCCGAAATGCTAAGATCCAAATTTTGAAAGCATCCGAAATAGAGAATCATCCGAATTGGTACCATCCGAACTCGGGTCATCCGAGTTCGGACCATCACTTAACAAACAATAATTTTTATTTTCCGAAGTATGGGAACCGAAGTGGCCTCATCCGAATTCAGGGTCCGAAGTGGGACACCATCCGAATTCGGGTCATCCGAATTCGGATCCCACACTTGTTATTTTTTTCCAGAAACTGTTCTTGGTGTTCTTCATTTGGTTCATACGGATTTTTCTTAAAAATTATCAAAACTTAATTAAATCAACATGCAACTTAATATATTGATGTATTAACATTATTTGAGTAATTTTATATAATTATATTGATCAAAAACATCATAAATATAACAAGATCATCCAAAATTGAACATTTTGTCAAGAACACATTTTTTTTATAAAAATTCCGATTTCTTCTTATTTTGGACAATCTAATCACCGATTTTTGTTTCTGTTACATTTATTATCTTAATTCTATCATATTCTATCAGAATTTTATACATGCAAACATTTTTATCACATTTCAAATCCTATCTTTTCGGTTTCTCAACCAAACCGAACCAAACTAAAATTTTAAGATAAGTAAGTGAATTTACCTTGAATGTTGTTGATTAATGATGATTGTAACTTTTTTTTGGCTTTAATCTTCAATTTAATGCCGATTTATGGAACTTTTTGATGGACTTGTGAGATATCCGAGAGATAGAGAGAAGTTAGAGAGAGAGGGTTAATTTGTGTTAAATGATCTTAAATGATCATTTTGAGGTTTAAATACTTCATTTACATTTAACCCACTTCTATTTTTGTATAATACATCTCTTTTATTTTACTCAATTTAATTATATCATAAATATAATATAAAATTATATTTACTTAATATATTTTTATTTTTAATCAATATTTGCAAATTCCAAATAATATAACAAAAATTATATTATTATCTCAAAATAGTCATTGCATAACTGATCAAAAGTTAGGTTGTTACAGAATGGGCTCCACCACGCACAAACTTCGTCCCCGAAGTTAGCTAGATTCGAACAGACTGGGATAAGTAGCTTTCATGACATCTCTGGATTCCCAAGACTGATGCGAACCTTTGTGGTGTTTCCACTGAACGAGCACCATCTGTATCTCTTTGTTTCGTAGCTTCTTAGTCTTCGAGTCCAGAATACATTCTGGCTCTTCAACCACGCGAAGCTTCTCATCAATCTGCAGGTTAACGTGTGGTATTTTAACTTCTCTTTCGTCAGCTAAACTCTTTCTTAAGTGACTAACATGGAATACAGGATGTATTCCAGCTAAGTCCGCTGGTAGATCAAGACGGTAAGACTGATTCCCAATCTTTTCCACAATCTTGAACGGACCAATAAATCTCGGAGCTAACTTGTTTCTTTTAATGAACCGTACCACATTCTTCATTGGAGATACTTTCAGCATCACCCAATCGTTAACTGCAAAACTGATTGATCTATGCCGATTATCATAATATGACTTCTGCCTGCTTTGAGCTTCAAGAATATTCCTTCTAACGAGTTGAATCTTTTCATGAGTCAACTGTAGAAGGGCAGGTCCTGCTATTGGCGATTCACCTGTTTCATGCCAACAAGTAGGAGTTCTGCACTTTCTTCCGTATAGAGCTTCAAAAGGAGCCATCTTGATTGTTGAATGATAACTGTTATTGTATGAGAATTCGACCAACGGCAAGTGGTCATCCCAGTTACCACCTAGATCAAGAATGCAGGCACGAAGCATATCTTCTAGAGTTAGGATAGTACGCTCACTCTGGCCATCTGCATTTGTATGATAAGCAGTACTCATAGAAATCCGAGTACCCATCCCTTCTTGTAGTGCTTGCCAGAATCTGGATGTGAAGCGACTATCACGATCAGATACAATAGACTTTGGCACACCGTGACGAGAAATAATTTCTGTGATGTACAACTGTGCCAGTCTATCCAGAGAATAAGTTTCTTTCATTGGAATAAAATGTGCTGATTTCGTTAAACGATCAACGACTACCCAGATAGAGTCGTGTTGTCTTTTGGTCTTTGGCAACTTCGTAATGAAGTCCATTGTTATATGCTCCCACTTCCATTCAGGAACTGGCAGTGGTTGCATATCCCCGAAGGGTTTCTGGTGTTCTGCCTTAACCATCTGACATACTCTGCAGCTTTCAACACATTTACCGATGTCTTTCTTCATTCCTGGCCACCAGTAATCGGCTTTCAGATCAAAATACATCTTTGAACTGCCAGGATGAATAGATAACTTGGACTGATGAGCTTCGGACAGAAGAGTGCTACGAATAGAACCATATTTAGGAACCCAGATTCGGTTTCCCTGGAGACAGTAAAGTCCCAAATGGTTCAGAGTTAGTAATTGTAGTTGCCCTTTAAGATTTTCAGAATCAATATTCTCTTCTTTCATTGCTTCAGTTTGAGCAACTCGAATATCTTCAATAAGATCAGAAGAGAATATAACTGGAGTTAGGGCATAACAGCACTTTTCTGGATATATTTTTCTACTCAACGCATCCGCGACAACATTTGCTTTGCCGAGATGATATAAGATCTCGCAGTCATAATCCTTGATAAGCTCCAAGGACCGACGCTGCTTCATGTTCAGATCTTTTTGAGTGAAAAGGTATTTGAGACTCTTATGATCGGTGTAGAGCTGACACCGAGTCCCATATAGATAGTGACGCCAGATCTTCAGTGCAAAGGTAACAGCAGCCAACTCAAGATCATGAGTTGGTGCACTTTTCTCATAGTCTTTTAATTGCCTTGAAGCATAGGCAATTACTTTTCCCCTTTGCATCAGAACACATCCTAAGCCAGTACCAGAGGCATCGCTATAGACAACGAAATCATCATTACCTTCTGGCAAGGCTAGGATCGGCGCTTGAATCAACTTTTGCTTCAGAATATCGAATGCCTCTTGCTGTTTATCGGTCCAAACGAAAGGAGTATTCTTTCGTGTTAGCATTGTAAGCGGCACAGCAATCTTTGAGAAGTCCTTTATGAATCGCCGATAATAACCGGCCAATCCAAGGAAACTTCTTATCTCGGAGGCATTGCGAGGTGTTTGCCACTTCTGAACAGCCTCGACTTTTGACGGATCAACGGATATTCCTTCGCCAGAAACGACATGGCCAAGGAATTGAATCTATAAGATAATCAAGATAGAAATTCAAGTTCTGATGTGAATCATAGAATAGTTAAGGAAACAGCTCAAGACATATATAATAGAGATTATACCTGTCTGAGCCAGAATTCGCACTTAGAAAACTTTGCGTAGAGTCTTTCTTTTCTTAATAACTCTAGCAATTGCCGCAGATGAACAGAATGATCAGCCTCCGTTTTGGAGTAAATCAGAATATCGTCTATGAACACGATAACTGATTTATCCAACATTGGTCTGCACACACGATTCATGAGATCCATGAACGCCGCTGGTGCATTTGTCAGTCCGAAAGGCATTACGAGAAATTCGTAATGACCGTATCTTGTACGGAAGGCTGTCTTCGGAATATCCTCATTTCTAACTTTCAACTGATGATACCCAGAACGGAGATCTATTTTTGAGAAATAACTAGCTCCTTGTAGTTGATCAAACAGATCATCAATCCTGGGCAGAGGATATTTATTCTTTATGGTGACTTTGTTCAACTCGCGGTAGTCGATGCACATACGGAAGGTTCCGTCTTTCTTTTTAACAAATAGAACTGGTGCACCCCACGGAGAAGAACTCGGTCGGATAAACCCCTTCTCTAACAGTTCTTGCAGTTGCTTTGACATTTCCAGCATTTCTGCAGGTGCAAGTCTGTATGGAGCTTTTGCAATAGGAGCCGCACCAGGAACCAAGTCAATACTGAACTCGACTTGACGTTCCGGTGGCACTCCGGAAATTTCATCAGGGAATACGTCTGGGAACTCACAGACGATAGGAATATCGGACAACGATTTCTTTTCAGAGTTGGATTCAGATGAAACATAACAGATATAAGATTCGTGACCCTTAGATAAGTACTTATGCGCTTTTTCAATAGTTATGAAACAATGTGCACCTTTCCGCTTCTCGCCCTTGATCTCTAATACTCGGCCGTCTGAAGACTTGATTCTGATGACTCGCCGGTTGCAGATAATTGTAGCCTCGTTGTTCATTAGCCAATCCATGCCGATGATGACATCAAATTCTTTTAACGGAATCGGGATGAGGTCGAGATTGAATACGATATTATCAACAAGTAGTGTGCAATTACGATAAACGGAATCAGCCATAACAAAATTGTTACTGGCTGTCTCAATGTCTAGTATCACAGATAGCTTTGATGGATACTTATGTAATCTTTGTGCAAAAGAAGTCGATATGAAGGAACGACTTGCGCCAGAATCAAATAATACACGAGTCGGAATCGAGTTAAGTAAAAACATACCCGTAACTACATCAGGTGTTTCCTTTGCTTCCTCGGCTGTTATTTGAAAAGCCCGAGTCCGTGCAGTCGGCGTTGCAGCAGAACTTTTCCCTGTAGAACCTCCTGCGGATGATTGAGATTGATAACGTTGCCCGCTTCGACACTGGTACATGAAGTGTCCTCTTTTACCACATTTCGCACATCCTCGTCCCTGCTGTGGACATTCCTCACTGCTGTGACCGATCATATTGCACGCAAAACAAGTTACATCTTCTGGATTGCACAATCCCATGTATGATCTTCTGCATCGCTTGCAGAATCGTGGTTCGTTCGTGAGGGAGTAGACTTGTGCTTTCTGTTGTGAACTATGCTGAGATTGTTGGGACTGAGACTTATTCGGCCTAAAGAATCTGCCAAATCGCTGTTTCTTTGGAGGAGACGGATTCATCGGGTTAGTAGACGGAGCATAGAGCTGATCGCCGTACTCTAAGTATCCTCACTCGATCTGTCTCGCTGTTTCTACCATTTCCAGATAACTCTTATATTTGATAGCGCTCATCGGATGCCTGTATCTTGGGTTAAGTCCTACACGAAATCTATTCATCTTTCTTTCCTCGGTAGCTACTTGATAGGAAGAGTAGCCGCATAGTCTTGAGAATTCGTGCTCATATTCATCAACAGTCTTTGTCCCCTGAGTCAACTGCATCAATTGGACTTCCATCTTATCTTGTTGATCGACTGGACAGTACTTTGCGTTGAACATGTCGAGAAATTGGTTCCATTCTAGAGTCTGAATTATTTCTTCGCCATATATGCTTCTCTGGGTTTTCCACCAGGCACGTGCAGCACCGACAAATAACGCAGATGCATAGCTTACTTTCTTCGAATCCAAGCAGTCAGAGATCCTGAAGATTTCTTCAGTGTGACTAATCCAATCCATCGCCTGAATCGGATTCACTGTACCCTCAAAGTTCAGGGCACCACTCGCTTTGAAATCTTTAAACTTGCAGCCTTTTGGCTGAGCAATTTGAGTTTCAGGATTGGATTTATCAGAATCAGATTCATTGGTATGGACTTGCTTTTCTTTTCTCTTATTTCTTTTATCTTCTCGTCTTTTAGCTTCGGCCTCATCTCTGGCCTGAAACTGTTCTTGCATTATTTTGTTCTGATGTTCTGAGTGTTGGGCTAAGAGTTGTTGCATCATTTCAAACATCTCTTGTGGGTTCATGTTGCTGGGAAAATCACCTGATCCTGATCCTGACATCTTCTACTGAAAATTAAAATCAATTAACTATCAGTTTATAGACTTAGATCTATGTACCCTTTTTTTTTCCATCCTAACAGTCTGTACATCCTATCTCAGTTCTAACCACCTAAATGATTGATATATATGTATTGCTTCAGTTTTGAGATCAAGTATACTCACGTAATACTTGATTCACTCAAACTAGTGCTCTGATACCATCCTGTGAAGACCTCCCCTTACGGGTCAGCCCTCAGAGTCTAGGTCCCAAATTCATGCAACACGATATCAACCATACTAAGATAGGGTAATTAATTGCAGAATTAAAAATTACATGTACATTACATATTAGGATACAGATTACATATTTCAATTTAAAGTTATAAAAGGTAACATCTAATCTAGTCATAACATCAATCATCACATCAAGTCTACCCAGAACCACCACATTAGCTATCTTCCAATCAGTACCAGAAAGTTTGTTGAGTAGTGGTCTAAGAAAGCTTCAAAACTTGGATCTTGAATGACCTAAGTACTAGGTCCTGCAGGTGATTTTCCTTTGGCTTTTCCTGTAAAATATTAATGCAACATCTGTAAGCAAAGCTTAGTGAGTTTATAGATTTTCAATATCAACATGTGTGTCAAGCGGAGTCATTAGTCTTAGCGTGATATGTCTTGGCTGCCGCTACAGCCCTCATGATTGAGATATAGTATCATAAGATCGGATGATGTTCAAGCCACACTCACGCTTAAATCGTGGGGATCAGCCACATACTGGGCTAGCTACCAGTAAGTCAATATGGCGGAACATCGGAGGTCATTACCAAGTTCATAAGAACTGGTGAAATAGCCGGGTCTAGAACAATAGACCATAAGGGCTAGTCAAGCTGAATCAATCTATCAAATGTCTGATCAATGATGTAAGCATATGTCTTAGAAGTCATGATAGCAATGAATCATAAAACAAAGTCTGAAGCAATATTAAATGCAATATGAAAAGATAATCAAATAGCTATCATGATTCACTGGGCAACACCCATCCATGGTGTGCACAGGTCTCATTCCAGCTGATAAAGTGAATGTCAATAAATCTATCAGCAACAATATATCTCAACCGGATCTATGCATGTTCAATCTGAATATCTATAACTCACAGGTCTGGGTCTTGGTCAAACAGATATATGAATCTGCCACCTGAGTTATCTCAGGATTTTGTCAATCTGTAATCTGTCAATTCTTTTCAAATCAGAGACCCGCTTTCAAGTCTTTAAATCTTTGTTTAGATATTAACTGAACATGTTCAAAATCATCCATGATAATATCATGTCAATTTCATCATCTTTATCATCATCATTTTAGTCTTTAAATTCTTTGTGTCAATGTTCAGATATCAACTGAACCTGTCCAGAATTATCATTGTCAAATCATATCAATTTCATGTCTTTTTCATAATCTTTATTTTATCTGATTCTGATAACTTATTTATTCTCAAATCATTCTAATACATAAAATTGGGTTTCGGGTCATCAACTTCGGATTCATCCGGATAGGGGATCCGAATTCGGATCATCCGGATCCGGACACATCCGAATTAAAAGGGCCGGTCCGAATTGATCATCATCCGAATTGAGGATGACTTGGGATCCGAATTAGGATCTTTTAATACATAAAATCCGAAATTAGCATCTTACCCGAATTAGGATAAAAGCAATGTCCGAATTAGCATGGATCCGAATTAGGATTAAGATTAATATAGGTATCGAATTCGGATCATTTAGATCCGAAATGCTAAGATCCAAATTTTGAAAGCATCCGAAATAGAGAATCATCCGAATTGGTACCATCCGAACTCGGGTCATCCGAGTTCGGACCATCACTTAACAAACAATAATTTTTATTTTCCGAAGTATGGGAACCGAAGTGGCCTCATCCGAATTCAGGGTCCGAAGTGGGACACCATCCGAATTCGGATCCCACACTTGTTATTTTTCCAGAAACTGTTCTTGGTGTTCTTCATTTGGTTCATACGGATTTTTCTTAAAAATTCTCAAAACTTAATTAAATCAACATGCAACTTAATATATTGATGTATTAACATTATTTTAGTAATTTTATAAAATTATATTGATCAAAAACATCATAAATATAACAAGATCATCCAAAATTGAACATTTTGTCAAGAACACATTTTTTTATAAAAATTCCGATTTCTTCTTATTTTGGACAATCTAATCACCGATTTTTGTTTCTGTTACATTTATTATCTTAATTCTATCATATTCTATCAGAATTTTATACATGCAAACATTTTTATCACATTTCAAATCCTATCTTTTCGGTTTCTCAACCAAACCGAACCAAACTAAAATTTTAAGATAAGTAAGTGAATTTACCTTGAATGTTCTTGATTAATGATGATTGTAACTTCTTTTTGGCTTTAATCTTCAATTTAATGCCGATTTATGGAACTTTTTGATGGATTTGTGAGATATCCGAGAGATAGAGAGAAGTTAGAGAGAGAGGGTTAATTTGTGTTAAATGATCTTAAATGATCATTTTGAGGTTTAAATACTTCATTTACATTTAACCCACTTCTATTTTTGTATAATACATCTCTTTTATTTTACTCAATTTAATTATATCATAAATATAATATAAAATTATATTTACTTAATATATTTTTATTCTTAATCAATATTTGCAAATTCCAAATAATATAACAAAAATTATATTATTATCTCAAAATAGTCATTACATAACTGATCAAAAGTTAGGTTGTTACAGAATGGGCTCCACCATGCACAAACTTCGTCCCCGAAGTTAGCTAGATTCGAACAGACTGGGATAAGTAGCTTTCATGACATCTCTGGATTCCCAAGACTGATGCGAACCTTTGTGGTGTTTCCACTGGACGAGCACCATCTGTATCTCTTTGTTTCGTAGCTTCTTAGTCTTCGAGTCCAGAATACATTCTGGCTCTTCAACCACGCGAAGCTTCTCATCAATCTGCAGGTTAACGTGTGGTATTTTAACTTCTCTTTCGTCAGCTAAACTCTTTCTTAAGTGACTAACATGGAATACAGGATGTATTCCAGCTAAGTCCGCTGGTAGATCAAGACGGTAAGACTGATTCCCAATCTTTTCCACAATCTTGAACGGACCAATAAATCTCGGAGCTAACTTGTTTCTTTTAATGAACCGTACCACATTCTTCATTGGAGATACTTTCAGCATCACCCAATCGTTAACTGCAAAACTGATTGATCTATGCCGATTATCATAATATGACTTCTGCCTGCTTTGAGCTTCAAGAATATTCCTTTTAACGAGTATGTCAAAGACAGTGTTTAGTTATGTTAATGCACAAGGACAACCCAAAACCAACTTGGTTTAGGTTTACTCCACTACTAACTAAGTTTTTATCTGTGCAGGGCACCCACAGGTCACAACATAAAACAAGATGACATTTAGACAGTGGATGCTCTAAGCACATGACAGGCAATTCTGAATGCTTGTCAAATTTCAAAGGCTTTGAAGGAGGTTTTGTTGCATTTGGAGGAAATTCCAAGGGAGGTAAGGTCACAGGTAAAGGTTTTGTGGAACAGCTGAAGTACAATCTCTTAAGTGTGTCTCAAATCTGTGATAAACAAAACATTGTTGTATTCACAGATTCTGAGTGCATTGTTCTTTCAAAAGATTTTAAAATACCTGAAAATCTTGTTTCACTTAGAATACCAAGAAAGGACAATGTCTACTGTTTGGACACAGATCTTTTATCCAAATCAAGTACTCTAAGTTGTTTGATATCCAGAGCATCATCTAATGAGTCTGCTCTTTGGCACAGAAAGATGTGTCACATGAACTTCAAATCTATGAATTTTCTAGTCAAAAAGAATTTGGTAAGAGGTTTACCACAAAAGGAGTTCATATGTGATGATCATTGTGTAGCATGCCTTAAAGGCAAGCAACACAAAACTTCTCATAAGGCCAAGGAAGTAAATTCAATCTCATCTACTCTTCATCTTATTCATATGGATCTCTTTGGTCCAACATCTGTTTTGAGTTTGAATAAAAGAGCTTACTGTTTAGTCATTGTTGATGATTTCACCAGATTCAGATGGGTATACTTTCTTAGGTCTAAAGATGAAACTGCTGAGCTACTTAAATCTTTTATTCTTAAGATAGAAAACCAATCCAACTTAAAAGTTAAGGTGATAAGATCAGACAATGGGACTGAGTTTAAAAATCATATCCTAAACAGTTTCTGTGAGTCTAAAGGCATTGCTAGGCAATATAGTGCACCAAGAACACCACAACAAAATGGTGTAGCTGAAAGAAAGAACAGAACTTTAATTGAGGCTGCTAGAACCATGCTAGCTGATTCCAAACTGCCAATGACCTTTTGGGCAGAGGCAGTCAATACAGCTTGTTATGTCCTAAATAGGGTTCAGGTTGTTCAATCACAAGGGAAAACACCATATGAGTTATTCCATCATAGAGTCCCCTTAATAGCCTTTCTAAAGTCCTTTGGTTGTTCATGCACCGTTCTTCACACTAAGAGTCACTTAGGAAAGTTTGAAAGTAAGGCTGAAGAAGGTTTCTTTGTAGGATATTCCACTCAAAGCAAAGCCTATAGAGTATATAACAGTGTGTCTAAAACCATTGAAGAAAGTGCCAATGTTGAATTTAATGAAAACACTGCAAATGTCAAAGGCACTGGTCCTGATTGCTTGTTTGATTTAGATTCATTAACTAATTCTCTGAGCTTTGTTGAGTATACTGCAGAAACTCATGAAAACAGGGTTGAAGCTGCCAACACAAATTCTCATGCTGGTAGCACAAATGTTCAAGCTGTTGGCACAAAGTTTCAGACTGATGAAGATTCTGCTCAATGGGATGAGTACACTGTTCTACCACTTATATCTTGTGATCCACCAGGGGTACTGGATGCCCAACATGATACAAATCCAAATTCTAAAGTGCCAATCCCAAGTCCTGAGGGAACAGCTCCATCACAAAGGGAAACAGTCCCAGATTCTAGTCAAGCTGCTCCAGAAGCTGAACCATCAAGTGGTCCTGAAGGAGATGATACAAATCCAGGAACTTCCTTTCAGACAGACAGAGAGCCAATACTCAGAGTTCACAAGTATCACCCTCTAAATCAGATAGTGGGTGATCCACGCACTCCTGTGTAAACAAGGACAATGGTTCACAAAGAATCTACTGATGCTGAATCAGTATTTCCAGAATTCAGTCTAGCTGCCTTTGAACATGCCTGTTTCATGTCACAGTTAGGACCTAAAAAGGCATCAGAGGCTTTGAAAGATCCATCTTGGATTGAAGCAATGCAGGAAGAACTTCTGCAATTCAAGATTCAGAATGTATGGACTCTAGTTGATCTTCCTAAAGGAAAGAGAACAATTGGTACAAGATGGGTTTTCAGAAACAAGAAGGATGATAGAGGGATAGTCATCAAGAACAAAGCAAGATTGGTAGCACAGGGATACACTCAAGAAGAGGGAATAGATTATGATGATCTCTTTGCTCCAGTGGCAAGAATTGCAGCCATCAGACTGTTCCTAGCCTATGCAAGCTTCAAAGGGTTTAAAGTGTATCAAATGGATGTGAAGTCTGCTTTCCTGTATGGCACAATTGAAGAAGAGGTCTATGTGTGTCAACCTCCTGGATTTGAGGACTACAAATATCCAGACATAGTCTACAAATTAGACAAAGCCCTCTATGGACTCCTCCAAGCCCCTAGAGCATGGTATGACACTCTGTCATCATACCTTCTACAGAATGGATTCAAGAGAGGTACTCTGGACAAAACATTGTTCACAAAGTCCATCAAATCTGAAATTTTGCTTGTTTAGATTTATGTTGATGATATCATCTTTGGGTCTACTAATGACAGTCTGTGCAAAGAGTTTGAGGCATTGATGCACAAAAAGTTTCAAATGAGTTCAATGGGAGAACTCACCTTCTTTCTAGGATTGCAGGTCAAGCAGAAGCCCACAGGGCTTTTTATAAGTCAATCAAAGTATGTTAAAGACATACTAAAAAAATTTGGTTACAAAGATACCAAAGTTGCTAGTACTCCAATGGACACTCACAAGCAGCTTGATGCAGACAAAGATGGAGTAGATGTGGACATTCACTTATACAGATCCTTGATAGGATCACTTATGTACCTCACATCTTCTAGACCTGATATAATGTTTGTTGTGTGTGTTTGTGCCAGGTTTCAATGTGCTCCAAAGGACTCACACCTATTTGCTCTTAAGAGAATCTTTAGATATCTCAAAGGCCAACCACATTTGGGCCTCTGGTATCCTAAAGACTCTCCTCTTGAACTAACAGCCTATTCTGACAGTGATTATGGAGGATGCAACATTGACAGAAAATGCACAACTGGTGGATGTCAATATCTAGGAGCAAGACTGGTCTCTTGGCAGTGCAAAAAGCAAACAACTGTCTCCACCTCATCTACTGAAGCAGAATATGTAGCAGCTGCAAGCTGTTGTTCCCAAGTGATGTGGATTCAGAACCAACTGAGAGACTGTGGTATGAATTTCTTATCTACTCCTATTTATATTGACAACTCAAGTGCAATAAGCATTGTACAAAATCCTGTGAAATTTCCCAAAACCAAGCATATAGCCATCAGATTTCATTTTATAAGGGATTGTAATAAAAAGAAATTAATCCAAGTTACCAAAATTCATACTGATGATCAGTTAGTTGATCTATTTACAAAACCATTTGATGTAGAAAGATTCACTGATGCAGCGTAGCAAATAGAAATATAGATTATTCTGTTGATTCAAAGAATTCCAGAACAATCTCTACTAAAAGTTTGTTGATTCTGTGAATACCAAACGATTAGGCTTCAAACAACCGATTTTGAACTCGGAAATTTGGAAAAGAGAGAAATTTTCTTAATTCATAATCTGTCTTCATACATAAGTTCAACACACTTTAAAAAGAAACAGGAAACTTAAAACGGGTCAAATAACCCAACGGGTCGACCCAGGAAACAAAAATAAAAACCCAAATAACCGATAAAATTCATAAAAAGGCCCGTAACTCTCATTCCGGGTCGAATTTGGGTCGAACGGTTGGGCAAACACCTGATTCGCCCCAAACGGAGACCCGAGTCAAAAGTTAGGGCCGTTTTCGTTTAGCCCCTTTTATTACGGGCCCTATCTTGGGCCTCCAGAAACATAATGGCCCGATCCTCTATACTTGGGCCTGCATCATTCACCTTCCTAGTATCAAACATTGGCATGGTTAAAATGGATTAATTTGTTTTTCATTATTCTCTCTTCTTTTATGAAAAATATATCTATTACATATGCTTGATTAAGGGGGAGACACTGTTTCATTAGAATATGCTTACTTTTCAACTAACAGCTTGAGTCTTTTCTCAAGCTGCTAGTTCATTTTCTCGGACTGTTAGTTGTTTCACTTGATCTGTCAAAGTGTGCAGGGTAATTTGGTAACTTCCATAAGTGTGTGCGCGGGATTAGATATTTTCGAAACCTTTAAAGGTCCCAGTTTCGTTCAATTGTAACTACCAGTTGCAAAATATCTTCGACGACCTTTCTTTTCTCTCTGAGCGATTCACACACACTTCTCTAAAAACCCTAAAATTACCTACTGATCGTCAATGGAGTTTGTCAAAGAACATAATTTTGCCCCTAACTGGAAATATCTTGTACATATTATCCAGCAATGCATAAGCCCTAAAAGAACTGGTTGGTAAGAATTTTCTTCAAACATAGCCACTGCCTTAGTGTGTTTATCTACAGGCCTACAGTTCAATTTTTCTAATATGATTTTTCAGGGTATGTTAAGGCATCATGCCCTAAAGCATGGGAAATGTTTGATGTATCCTAGGTTTTTGGCTGAAATTATTGCAAGAACTTGCAGTAATTTCAATGTACAAAAAAGGATTCATGTTTCCCATAGGCACTCTTTACCAACAATAAAACGTCTTTTAAAATCAAGTGCCAATTTTTTGAGTATAGATGTCCCTTTGCCTTCTGCAATGTTGGGCACCAATCCCCTAAACAGAGGAGAGGGTCCTGAGCAGGTTCAGCCTAACATCACTGCTTCACCCCCAGGACCCCAACCCACTCCTCATGATACAAATACTCCTTCTGATCCTTCTATCAAACCCACATCCCCACTTATACTATACAAAAGAAAAAGGGTTTCAGGGGCTCCTTCCTCCTCAGCCCAAATACAAGAGCCAAATGTCCCTGTGCAGGAGGACACTCCTGCACAGAATATCCAAAGGGCACCCACTGAGGACACTCTCATCCTCAATTTGGAGGTGGACATCCCAACAGAGGATGTCCATATGGGTTCTGTGGCTGACACTACTGCTGTTTCTGCACATGAGGCACAGGACAGTGTCAACATCATTAAGCCCACACCCATGGCAACAGAGGGTGTGCAAGCACCTTCTGGAAGTCCCCAGAACCAAGAACAGAGGGGCCCAGAGGTTTCTACTTCTGGAAATCCTGCCAGTGATAGAACACAAACACCACACTCTTTTGCTGATCTTGAGGCTAGTCTGCAACTTATGATTTTAACAGATCCTCAGCTGAAACCTGTTGTAGCAGTATTGGAATATTATCAGTCCATTATTGCTGCACAGGGGGCACAGATCATAGCACTCCAACAGACAGAAGCAGCTCAGAATTAGAGAACGGATTATTTTCATAAGGGGTTCACCCTTTGTGCAAATAAGATCATTCAACTTGAGAGGATGATTCGAACCCTAATGGTAAAGGTTGTAGGTCCTCCTGACCAAACCAATGCATCCAAAAAGGGGGAGAATCAGGAGATCCCTAGTTCAGTCCAAGCAGCTTCAACTCCTACTCCAACAGTCCAAGATTCTAGGCTAACAGCCCCAACAGCTACTCAAGCTGTTAGCCTAGAAACTCAAGCTGCTCCCATAAGAACAACAGGAGTTGTTATCCGAGAAGGTAGTCAAGCTCCTGTCAGTACAGTCCAAGCTACATCTTCTGCATCCAAGGATAAATCTCCAAAGCATAAATTTTCATCTAGAGAGGCCCAGGTTGCTCATGATGCTGAATTTTCCAGACAGTTAGCAGAAGAACATGATGAACTTCTGGACCAGCAAACCCATGCCCCAATGCAAGATGATGAAACCTTAGGTGATTACCTAAGAGAGTTTGTGGTTAAACAGAATGAGAAGAAAAGGAAAATTCCAACAGGGCATTCAAAGGCAGAGCACAGAAGGTTTTTGACCAATTTTGCTTATTCAGTTGGGATTCCAAAGAAGATGGCTCAGTCAATGAATACAGAGAGGCTGCAAGAAATTCATGACAAGGAGATGGAAAAACGAAAATTAGTCAAAGTCTCCCATCCAGTCCAAAGTCAACAGGAACCAAGTCAAGCTGGTGTCAGTGATCCTTCTCCACCTGTTCAAGCTGTTGCTACTAATCCTCAATCAGAAGCAATCTCTCAAGCAATTGATCAGGTGAAAAAGGTGTTGTTTGAACATCAACTTCAAAAGGTAATGGAGATTGAAAAGACCCTCGACCAGCATGACTTCTCAAAACCTCCCATTACTAACTGGTATGCTAAGTCAATGGATGACATTGATTTAAAATATCATTTTGTAGTCAGGAGAGAAGCTGGTCCTAAGGAAGAATACAAGAGTATAATGCACCTAATTCAAGGGATGACCAGGGATGAGCTTACCAGAATGCATCATGTTGGATCTGTGAGTCAAGTTAGGTCTTCACTTCCCCAGGTCAAGCAGGCTATAAAAGATTTAAAAAGCATTTCTGATCCAGAGTCAATCAGAAAAGATATAGAAGATTCCAAGGAGGTGAAGATTGCACAGGTTGATCTGTATGTGAAATCAAAGACATACAGACTCAGATTTGCAAATGGATCCAGCATGTTCTTCAATTTTGATATTTTTGATCTTCCAAGGGCATGGTTAGTACAAATGAGCTCAGTGAAGATATACTGTGATAGAAAAGAATTGAAAAGAGAATTTTTGAAGGCAGTTAATCAGAAACTTTCACATTTGTAAGTTTTTGGATGCCTTATTTGTAGATAACAGTTTTACTTTGTTTTATTTCCTTATTTGTATAGAAACTTAAAGTCTTGTGTAAAGAATTTAAGTTAGGGGGAGATTGTTGGGAAATATTCGAAGTATGTCAAGCTGTTAGTAAGATTTCTCAAACTGTTAGTAGATTTTCTATGTAATTGCAAAGTTCAAGCTGTTAGCTGAAGAAGTTCGAGCTGCTAGTTCAAAAGTTCAAGCTGCCAGTGTTCAAACTCAAGCTGCTCAACAGATAGACTTCAAGCTGCTCAACAGCTCAACAAACAGAAAGTGCTAATATTCAGGAAAAGATATATTCGAAGATTCAAGCATATCTACTATCAGAGAAATCAGTGTTTATCAAGGAAACAAATCAGAAAGCAGTATATATACATAGAATAGGTTTTTCTATTGTAAGTCTGCACGTACAAGTTTATTCAGTTGTAATTGCTTTTCTGATTAAGTTTTTCATAAGCCTCTAAGGTTGTAAAACCCTAAGAACAATCTGTGTTCTTCATCTAATCAAACAGATTGGAGGTGATTGTAATCATTGATTTTGACAATACAAGTGATCTTTTGATTAATTATTATGTTTATGTGATTATTTGTTTTGAAAGTTTTTCTTAAAACAATTAAGTGTTATTCCGCAAACTTCTTCATTGGACTTTGATTCAATACAAGGTTATTGGTTTATACTCTAATTAATTCAAACTAGATAATCTTAGGTAGTTAATTTGATCTTGATAGTACAAATGAAGATAATGGAAACAAGTGAGACGGGATTGAAAGGTGTATACAGAAGGATCTGGCTGCCGAAATATGGTGGTATGAGAAATGTGATCATCGAAGAAGCGCATCAATCGAAATTTTCTGTACATCCCGGGAGCACAAAGATGTACAGCGAATTAAAGGCAGACTTTTGGTAGCCGGGATTAAAGAAGGATATTGGTCAATACGTGGAACGATGTAGGACTTGCCGGCTTGTGAAAGCCGAACACCAGCAGCCTTATGGTAGTTTGCAACCGCTTCCCATTCCGGAATGGAAGTGGGAACACATCACGATGGACTTTGTTACTAAGTTGCCGAAGACTAGGCGTCAACACCATGCAGTGTGGGTAATAGTTGATAGATTGACTAAGTCGGCACACTTTATTCCGATAAGAGAGAATTATTCTTTGAAAAAGTTAGCACAGATTTACATGGATGAGATCGTTTCTAGACATGGAGTACCGAAGTCTATAGTGTCAGATCGGGATAGCCGATTTACTTCAAACTTTTGGTCGGCTTTGCAAGAAGGACTGGGTACAAAGATCGCTATGAGTATGGCTTATCGTCCACAAACTGATGGTCAGAGTGAACGGACCATCCTTACCTTGGAAGATATGATGAGATCATGTGTATTGGATCTTGGTGGCAATTGGGACGACCATTTGCCGTTGATAGAGTTTTCATATAATTACAGCTATCATGCAACGATAAAGAAGGCACCGTTTGAGGCGTTGTATGGGAGAAGGTGTAGGACTCCCACATGTTGGAGAGAAACCGAAGAAACACCGATTGTTGGGCCAGTATTGTTGCAGGAAACGAATGAGAAGAAAAGTTATCACGATAGAATATGAAAGCGGCCCAGGATCGCTAGAAAAGTTATCACGATAGAAGGCACAAGCCAATCAACTGTGAGGTAAATGATTGGGTATATCTGAAAGTGTCACCTATGAGAGGTGTTACACGATTTGTGAAAAGAGGAAAGTTGGCTCCAAGATTTGTTGGACCATTCAGGATAATAGAAAAAGTTGAAAACCAGTCTTACCGTTTAGAGTTGCCTGAAGAAATGTCAGGCATACACACTACAAAAAAATAGCCATTTAGTGGCACACACATTTAGTGGCAGATATTTATGTGCCACTGTATTACGTTTTTACTGGCAGAATACATATGTCACAAAATGGTTTTTAGGATTTGGTAGCATTATATATTTTCTGTCGGTATTGTTCATAACAACAGTGACATAATTTTTTATATGTTAATAATAATTCATTATTTTAGTAATACTTTAAAAATAAATGACAGCAAAACAAATTTTTGTATTAAGTTTTTTATAAAAAATGCCACTAATTCTTGCTAAAAAAAAGTGGCGCTTCAATTCCCTCCACACCAAAATTTTTATCTGAGATTTTCCCCCTACGAAATTTCTCTTTCCCCTTCCAGTTCAAGGTAACAACCTGAATCAATTCTCCTCTTCCAGTTCAAAAGGATCGATTCTCCTCCACACCAAAACTCACAATATTGTTCAGAAGGATCGATTCTCCTCTTCCAGTTCAAGGTAACAACCTAAATCAATTCTCTTCTTTCTGTTCTACGAGCATGCCTTCTCTTCCAGTTCTCGTTTCTATGATTTTCACACATTCTTCTTCTCCTCTTCTACGATTTCCAGGCAAAGAGTTTGGTTTTTGAGGTGTAAATCGACTGACAGGTTTGTCTTTCACTCTGTCTTTGTATTTTAATTTTGTTACTTATTGTTTCTGTCTTTGTACATCGACTGCTCATTATATGGTTTCAGTCATCAAATCTGATTATAGTCGGTTTCATTCTTAAATTTACATCATTACCGGTGCCAAAAATTCATCAATGGAGTCGAACTTAACCATACTTTGTATTTCTCTTTATTGATTTCATGGTCCTTGTGAATCTGATTATGCAAAATTGTATGCACATTATATGTTTGATGAAATGTCTATGAGAAATATTGATGGTTTTTGAGGGTCTCTTTTGGTGTGTATCTTCTGATTTGATATCTTATGTGCATATTATAAGATGATATATTGTGCATTTTCTAATCAGTATTTCTTCTATAGCAGCAATTTGTTTTGTATTCTATTGTTGCTCATTTTTACTATTAGATTGCCAAACCTCCTAATTAGCTTATGGATTAATTAAGATATGAAAACAGTAGTTGTAAACCTAACCTGATAGAAATAACCAAGACCACTCCTCACCACCAAATCTTATGTAATTGCTGCTGTTTAATTTTGACAACATAGACACACATATATATACTCCTTTCCAGATTATACTTCCTCTGGTTATTCTCCAGCTCATTTGATCTCAATTTTCCCCATATCCCTGTATAATTCTTAGACAGTATACTTGGCCTTTTCAGTTGTAGGTCCTGAGAAATTCTATTGAACAAATCTCTATCGATCTTTCCGTAAGTTTGCATTTTTCAACCATAGCATGATGTATCATGTATGAGAATTGAAAAAGCACACAAAGTTTTTTTTAAAGCATGATGGCAATTGGTTAATGGACACTACTGCAACAGAGGGTGACAGTATTCTGAACATGTTCTTTATCTGCAGTCTTATTAATCCTACAGAAAATGAGAATACTACCTGCCAAAAAATCTTGAACTTAGCTTCAAGGCAGTAGCATTGGTGGTTCCTAGTTAAAAGTTTCTTTTCTGATTAAACTTTGCCCCAAAATTTTGCAGAACTTAAGATGTGGTTCAACTTGATAAAACAATGTAATTCATGAAAGTTTCAAATACAACCACTCAAGAAACTCTGGCTTTTTATTTGAAATCTTGCTAATTAGACTATGTATCTCGGGTCAAAAATACATCAAACACACATATGTTCCTACTGTTATTTCTGTATGAATATGTACACACGAATGAGATTCAAATACCTGGACATACACATGAATAGACACACACATGTGTAAGCATATTGTTGCTGCTGGTTTTCTGTTTTTACCGTAAAACGAATCCCTAGTAAGCTACTGCTGTAGGTTTCTGATCTTATTTTAAAAATATGGAATTAAGCTCTAAAATTGCAAACATGATTGATTAACTTCATAACTAGAACATGCAAAGCATCTCAGAAATGTAAGTTGATGAAACTTACTAATGTTATAGGCAACGAAGAATAACGGTATAGAACCAACACGAAGATAGATATATCAGAAAAGTCGCACTCGTAAAGATGGAAGTATTGTTAATGAGAAAGCTGCGGAAGTCGTGATAATGTGTTTTGTCGACATTAGTTTTAATATAATCTATCCAATTTTTTTTCACTTTTTTAACATATTAATATATTATGGATATGAAGGCATCCCTACAAGCTATTGCAAGTGATACACCACTAGACTTAGAAGATGATTGGAGAAATGATTCATTCTCAAAAGTTAAGGGACCCGAGAAAAGAGGATATATTCGATGCATTGGAAAAATGCCATCTGTCAAGAATAATGGTGGCACCTGTTCCTCAAATCAAGAAACTGTTGAACAACTAAAAGATGGATTGACCCGTACACAAGACGCACTGGCTCAAACACAAGCAGAATTAGCAAATTATCGAGGTGCCTTAGCTCAAACACAAGGTACTATGAACACACTGCTGCATCTTTTCAAGGAACATATACCTAGTGCAAATTTGTCAGACATCTTGAGTAGTCTAAATATACAGGTATCTTTCGTAATATTTTTAATGGAACACATGATATCTATATCTTGATATTATCTTTTAGTAATAAAATTTTGTATTACTCATTTAAAGGTCATTTGATGTGTCATAGGTTCGTGATAACTATTCTATGTATCAAAACAACTCTCCTAATGGAAATCAAAGATCTTCTGCTGGAAGTCGCCATAATATTGGTAAATATTTGAATAAGTTGAAGTTTGTAGTTTTTGAATTTGGGTTGGTAACATTTCTGCTTACATATTATATAATATATATTAGGTACCTCTTCAGATAATGCTTGAATTGACTTTTATTGGTATGATTCCTATTCACGTTTTACATTATTTATATTTGAAAAGCATTCACGTATATTTATTTGTTACTAATATACATTATTATTTATATTTTATCCACAGATATGTTTTTGAGAGTTCCCATGATGAAGTTGTGGTGGATTTGGTAATTAGTTGTGTTTGAAAAAAAATAGATAGACGAGTACTTTTTGATTCCATGATGTTTGGCTCTTTTGTTTTGAATAGTGAACTCTTTTGTTAAATGATGACTGTATTTTCTACTTGAGTTAATGAAATTGATGTTATTATGTTTAATGGTTGAAATGAATTTGTTTTGTATTATATTGTGAGGTTGAAACTATATATAGCTTTAAAAAAGTGTCATGAAACAATTTGAATTGCACGTTAGTAAATTCTTATTCATTGACAAAATCAATGTGCCACAAATTCTCTTTCACTTTCTGTGGCAAAAAATTATATGCCACTAAATCTTAAATTGTGTGACAAAAGATTAGGTGCCACTAAAACTTCAAAGAATTTCTAACACAAGTAGAAAGTGTCACTAGATCTTAAAAGAGTATACCAACACAAAATAAATTGTCACTAAATCTCGAAACGGCTGCAGCAACACAACCTAGAAGTGTCACTAAATCATGAAAAGGCTGCAGCAACACAACCTAGAAGTGTCATTAAAGCCTTTTAGTGGCACCGTCCTTAGTGACACTTTTTTTGTCTGCCACTGATTCCCAAAATGGTCTTTAGTGGCACTTCTTTAGATTTTAGTGGCACTTTTTGTGTGCCACTAAATGGCATATTTTTTGTAGTGACACCCGGTGTTCCATGTGGGAAACCTTAGGAAATCATTCACTACTGGCAATGAGGACTGGGCTGATCATACTGAACTGCAAGTCGATGAAAGACTCTGATATGTTGAAGAGCCGGAATATGTGTTGGATACTAAAGTAAAGAAGCTAAGGAGTAAAGAAATAGAGATGGTGCTGGTACGTTGGAAGCATCATAAGGGAGCGAATCATGCCTGGGAGACTAAGTCTGAAATGTTGAAGAAGTATCCACAACTGTTTACATCAAAGTAACTTCGAGGAAGAAGTTTGAGCGTGGTGGAGCCCATGCTGTAACATCCTAATAATAAATTATTGTATTTGAGGTTTATTAGTTTAAATTTGTAATTTAAGTTGGATTATGAAAGTTGGTACTGATTTTGAATAAATTATAAAGTTGGTTGTTTTATTTAGAAATTAAGAAATTTAATTTATTTAAGTAAATAAAATTACTAATAATTGATTAAGGAAAATAAAATAAAGATAGAATTCTTTATTTTATAAACTCAGTATTTAATGGAACCAGATAAGTTGAGGGACTAAAAATGCCAAAGTTGGAAATTTTGGAATAAAAGACCAAGGGTCTTTCATTTTGAATTATCACTCTCTCTCTCTCTCTCTCTCTCTCTCTCTCTCTCTAAAACCATTGAAGATCATCAAAACTTGGATTCGAAGTCTAAAAATTTGGAACAAGGTTGCATTCAAGGAACTATTACTACTGCAATCAAAGATTTGAGGTAAGAAGTCTTTAAATATCGAATTTAGAAGCATTTTGGTTCGGTTTTGACAAAATTCGAAACACAGATTTGGGGATTAAGATATTAATGCATGTATGATCAGGTTGTGGATTTGTTTAAATCTAGTGTATAAGATGCTATATATTAAATTTCAGCTTCTGATTCAACCTGAAAGTATGATTTTGAGGATTTAGTGTGTGTTTAAGTGTGTGTGTTCGATGAATGTATAAAAATGGACAAAAAGTGTTTATTTTGGTACATAAAATTGTTAATATTAGTGTTGAAAGTGTTGAAAATAGATGTATTTTAGTTGGTATAAGTTATTTCATGTATTGAATTAGTACCAAAAGTAATGGAATTAAATCTGAAATTTGATTAAAAACTGCACAAGTTCGAATGGGGTGGGATCCGAATTCGGATCCGAGATGAACTCGGATCTGGTCCGAATTCGGATGAGGCCCGGATTTCAGGATATTTAATATATCAAAATATTTCTTAGTGTTGGAATTCGGATGAGGTCCAAATTCGGTTGGCGACCGAATTCGGATATGGTCCGAACCTAATCAGGGTTCGAAATTGACATATAGTCCGGAATTGACTTAGGTTCGAACTTGACATGGGATTCGAACTTGAACTGGGTTCGAACTAAATGGGTCCGAATTAGGATTCATGTGGGATCCGAATTGGGGGGTCCGAATTCGGGTGGGGTCCGAATTCGGACATGGATCCGAATTGGGGTCAAAAAGTTACAAAATTTATAAAAATTTGGTTTTATGGAATTAAACAGTTATTGACACAATGTTTTGATATAACTGACTTAACAGGTCCCTTGTGGTGTTGTTTAACCCACAGTGGGGTACTTTGTGGATCCGGTTGAAATCCCGAGGAGAAATAATATTGGTTAAAGTTTAATAACGCACCCACTGTGAGTACATATGATTTCGCATGTTTATATCTGCTTTATGTTAGCTATTGCCTGCTGAGACATGTTGCTTCATATTCGTTTGGAATTCTACTAACTTGCGTAGATTTAGATGCACATTGTACTTGTTGCATGTCCGTTCATTTGTTGTGCATCTATCAATGGACCGGCGGGTCGCATTCTATTATTCCGATGTTACTGCGCTATAGGACCCGGAGCTGATCCCTCCGAGGTTATGGTAGGCAGTAAGTCATCCTCGATGTTATGTCTGTCTCAGATGGTTGGTTTATATGCCGAGCCTTGGGCTCGAAGGAGCTGCGGCTCTTGCTCCGTACTTAGTGTACGAAGAGGGTATACGATGTTCGTCATCGGTGTTACTCTTGGGGCTTCATAAATATTTATAAAATGCGTAAATCTGTGTATTCACTAAGCATTCACTTACCCCTCAGTTATTGCACTTTTACAGGAAAAGGGAAATCTGCTGCGGGACCTTCTAGTTAGGTCATTTGTGAAATCTTGGAAGATTTGATACTACTCAATCGGTAATTGTGCTATAGGACCATTGTTGTAAAATGTATTGGATGATTGTAATAAAGTTTGAGTATGTAGATTTAGTATTGGAACCTTGTAGCACCGTAGGGTGTTTTGAACTGTCGTATTATTTTAATTATGTACTTTTATGCTTCCGCACTTTAATTATGCTTTCAGATCATTATGTAAATTATGTTTGGTGATTAATCCTGGGTGTTATGTAATTATGGTTAAATGTGGCAAGGGTGTCACAAGTTGGCGGAATAATGAAAGTTAAATTCTAACTTTAATTAAATTATATACATAACGGACCTAGTAAAATATAAAGGTAAGGATAATGATAATTAAGCAATGTACTTTTATACCAGGACTCTAGTGGTTCAGTTGAGACATGTGACTCTTGGTAGTGCTTTCGGTTGAGATCGAGTTGTTGTTTGGCGAGTACGGATTGCAAGCACTTTGAGTAATTGATTTAATTTCACAAATGATCATACATGATATGGTTGCACTGGATATCTCACTCGTTTCTATTGCCATGATTATTGTTTAACTACCATGCTTAGCCTTGAATGTTGTTATTTATTTTGTTGCCATGAGCCGATATTTGAGAACCCTTTCCCCAATATGCTGTGTATTATGTGGATTGAGTGAGGCTGCTGTGTGCTTCCGAGTTGCATGTCGGGCGAGCCGCATGTTTTGTGCACGTGCTAACCGAGCGAGTCGTATGCCGGGTACTTGTTATCGAGCGAGCCGGTAACAATACCCTAATCGTGTATGCTAAACCAAGCGATTCGTAATGCTACACATGTTGAACTTGAGCCAATATTTGTGTTGATCATGTTATCTATGCTTGTCTGTGCTTTTAAATCTGTTACTCGATAGGCGACGGCTTACCCCGGTTGTCGGGGCAATGTTTCAGGTTTAGCTGATAAGGGGAAAGCACCAGATTCAGGGTCTAGGGTTTGATTGCTCGTGGTATCAGAAAAGACTTCTGAAATCCGAATTATATTTTGTACTTGGGATGGGTAGATCCCTAGACATTATTATTTTAGCGTACTCTGAAGGTTGTGGTTTGAACTTAGAAAGTTTTATATTATTACTTCAAGGTTTATGTTGTAGATTTTAGTAAAAGTGTCGCATTATTAGAACGGGGCGTTTCAATATCAGAGACTAGTTTGGTTTAACTGAATTAAGTACTTTTTTGGTGCTTAGTCTTAAACCGTAAGATCACTAGTAGTATAAGTTATGATTGTATGAGGTAAACTCTATCCTGATGGCCTTAGGAAATTGGGTACAGTTAAGATAGGGTTTAACTGTAACCTCCATAATTACATAACACATAAATCTTATGAGCAAAACCAGAAGTTAATCATATATGAAAACGTAAAGAAATTCTTAATTACATTCATAAAGTTAATTTCAGTACAATGACTGACGACGAGGGCCACAATATTCAACACTACAGAGCCTGTGAAGGCTCAGGATTAGCTAGAATGTTTAGAGAAGACATTCCGCATGAGCTACTATTTGGATAGTGATATGGTGGAGTATGTTGCAGAGCTTCTAATGGATATATCATGTGCGTTCATCAAATAATTAAATAACCGAATTGAAATGATCACATAAACGAGTTAAGTTATTGTATATATAAAAGACACTTCACATAAACGATTTGAGTTTCAACTTCAACCTTAATTAAGAGTTGTCAGATTACTCTGATTGTCGCATGCACACGATACTAGTCTTGTTAAATCTTTAAGATTCAACTATATCATGTTGTTGTTATTCTTAATTTGTCATCAATAATTTGATTGTTTGTTACTCTTGATTATATTTGTGTCATGAATCCATGGCCGCACATTATCGTGCTATCAGTGTTATTGTGTGTGACACAACAGGTAGTCATGATTTTGCTTCTGTGTCAGTATTTTGCTTCTATACACATTTTACGTAGAGTTCATTGCACGCACTTGGCGTGAGTCGATTGATTTGTTCACGCAAGCAATTGAGAGTGTCTATTTGATATCTTTGTAATTGCACCCTCAGGTGGTGCTATTCATTTCTTCATGGTATCTGTATGTTGCACAGTTAAAAAAAATCTGACAAACTCAAAGTAATACTCAACCTGTAATGAAAATAAAAGAGTCTAACGTGAATCAAGATGAGAAAGTGGGGCATAATAGGTTAGGGATGCAAGAAGAAATATAACAACACAATGATTAACACGATATAACCTAACATGATGTACACAAGTTAACAAGCTGTATAAGTGAATTTGATGGTAGCCGATGACGTATGATCGATTTGTAGCTAATACACTACCATAACTCATTTGCGAGGAATGACATATTTGATGCAATGATTAAAGATATTAGCTTTAAAAAAATGAATGAATGGTGACCTTTCGATATTTAGTCAATATTTAAAATGAAATAGTAAAGTTTGAAATTACAAATACAAACAACAAATAGATACCGATTTTTATATAATTTTATTGGTTTTATGTTTGATGATATATATATTACAAATAAGAAGCATCATAGTTTATAATCTCATTCACCACATAGCAGTGTGCGGATATTAAAATCTTCCTAGGGTCGAATGAAATTTGCTTGATTTAATTAGGTCTTTATATAAGATAAAATACATATCTTGAACATGTTGTGGGAAATAAAACGAGAATGGTACTATGGGGATTATCAAATGGTCTTGAACTCAAATAATCGTATAATTGTTACTGTCAAAGAAGGTTTTAATAAATAATTAAACAATTAATATGTAAACTTTACTATAACATACAAGTGCGACTACACTGAACGAATTACTCGATTCACAACATCATGAAATTTTGAATTTGTTTGCGAAAATAAATAATAATTTTTGAAAGAATACTAATGATTATTATTATGATTTAAAGCTACTATAATATTTAGATTTAAAACATATCGATTAGATTTGCCACCGGAGTTGGCCGGGGTGCACGATATTTTTCATGTTAGCTATTTACGAAAATATCTTAAGAATACTGAGGAGATGGTGCCAACTCAGGATGTTCAGATTGATCAGCGACTCAGATATGTCTAGGAACCCGAGCAGTTAGTGGATGAGAAGATCAGCAAGCTGCGGAATCGGCAGTTAGAGATGGTCTTAGTGAGATGGCGCACCACCATGGACCAAATCATACGTGGGAGCCGAAGACGGAGATGATGGTGAAGTACCCCGACCTGTTCAAATCTATATGATCTTGAGGACGAGATCAATCCAACTTGTCGGAGATTGTAACACCCGTTAATTTCGAGGTAATTTATTAATTTCGAGTCATTTAATTTAATTATTAATTCGAGAATATAGGATATTTATTATCAAATTCCATCGGTGGCATTTAAAATGTTGAGTTTTGTGATTTTAAGAATGTGGAAATAATTACAAAAACATTATATATATATATACACACACACACACATGTATAGAAGCAAATTTCATCATATTCTAGAATTTTGAAAAGGTATAAAAGAAATTGTTGTTTATAGATATGAATGTAATGTATGTAATTAATAAATAAATAAATAAATAAATAAAAAGTTATGCATGAATTGTCTCACCATCATCATCATCATCCAACATTTTTCATGTATATATACATATGAAACCCTATTAATATTTTGATCACCACAAACACACACATACATTTTTGAATCTGATATTTTTGGGCTTGAAAATTTAAGTTGGATCAACAACTTTCATCACCGTCATCATCCTCAAATCACCACACACCATTGCTAAGTTTGAGGTAAACAACATACCTAACCTACACTCAAATTCCCGTATGTAGTTTTGGTTATGTTAGAATACATAAATATGAGTTTAAATATGGTATAACTGTTGGAATATCTTTTATTGATGTAATACAAAGTCTAGGGTTTATTTTGTAATTAGTCCATAGTTGTAAAAGTATATAAATAGTAGTTTGACTTTGTAATAAAAAATAAGATCTGACAATTTGCATACTGTATACGCACGTATTTACACAGAGATCTAGGGCTACAGTTGTAATCATTCAGTCATCAATCTAATCATTCGGTTAGTTTTAATTGTTATTGTTCTTGATTAATTGTTGTTATTATTGATTGATTGTTAGGATTCAATATTCACAATTGGTATCAGAGCATCTAGGGGTGATTTTTGATCTGAAATTGAAAATTTTCGAACAGTGTTCTTGACAAAAAAAAATTTCGAAAAACACAAAAATCAACAAGGGTTTTTATCCAGTTGATCATTGATTCTGAAAATTTGATCAAAGGAAAAGGATAGGAAGTCGATTACATTGAATATAATTTTGTTTTGATTCATTCAACACAGAAAAAGATCTAGTGATTTTTCTAAAATTGTGAAAAACCAAAAGTTCTTCACTATTTTATTGCAAAAGTCACTTTTAGATCTGTTTTTGGAAAATATACTTTCACAAAAAGTGTTTGTAACCAGAATCCAGACCATCGATATCAATTCAGTTGAAAATAGATGTGTTTTACAAATTAATTTGAGTTTCAGACTTAAAAATTCTGAAAAACTACAAAACTCGAAGTATACAATGTTCATGAGCAATTCGAGTTGATAACAAGTTCATTCGAGTTGATAGACCAGTTCATTCGAGTTGATAACAAGTTTAAATCGAGTTTGACTTTAGTGTCAATCGAGTTGAACTTGTTTTTCAATCAAGTTGACTTGCAATTTTAACCGAGTTGACTTACTTTTGTAACCGAGTTGACTTACATATAAATCGAGTTAACCTGTATATCAATCGAGTTGGCCAGTCCTAAATTCGAGTTGGATGTGTATTCCATTCAAGTTAAATCAAAATCAATTCGAGTTCATCCAAGGTTAATTTCACCAAGGAATTAATCACAAGGTATCAATTGAGTTGCACAGTAGTTTAATTCGTGTTTCACAGTAGTTTAATTCGAGTTGCACATACCTTGATTCGAGTTAAACTCAGTTTAATTCGAGTTTCAAACAGAACTAATTCGAGTTTAACACTGAACCAATCGAGTTTTACACTCAATCAATCGAGTTTTTCTCAGAATTAATCGAGTTGCACATAAGTTTTAATCGAGTTGCACCTTTTATCATTCGAGTTTCATCACTGCTTGATTCGAGTTGCTTATTTCTTCTAATAAATTCATTTGTTATATATTCGAGTTGATTATACATTGGTTCGAGTTTCACTCATTCTTTAATCGAGTTGATCATCTTATTCAATCGAGTTGCATTCAACATTCATTCATAGGTTGATCAATTTTCAACAGTTGATCAACTGTTTCACTTTCAATCAAATTTCATTAGATCTTGGAAAGATTCCTATACATCAATCACAATGTCAAAAGACGCTCTTGCCATGGGATCAGAGACGAAACCCCCAATTCTCTATCGGGGAGAATACGTTCAGTGAAGGGAGAGGTTTTTAGAATTCATAAGTTTTCATGATCTTTCGGAAGAAATGTTAAAGTCCTTAACAGAAGGACCAGCTGTATTCATTGATGCAATTCCTGGAGTACCCACTGGAAATCCCCCAATTCCACCAAGAACAGTGGAGGTTACAAACTTAACTGAGGCACAGAAGAGAATAAAGTTAGGGGACAAAACAGGCAGGAAGTTATTGCTGATCTCAATCCCCAATGACATCTATACTTGTCTTACAAACACAAAGACCGCCAAATCCATATGGGATGAGGTGTGCAAACTTATGAGGGGATCTGACAGGGCTGCAACTATAGAGCAAGGAACAGTCTGATGACTTTCGAGAATTTTCGAGCTCGAGAAGGAGAATTACTAGAAAACACTTACTTGCGATTCGTCAGTCTGGTAAGTGAAATGAAAAGAAATGGAGTGACAAAGTCCAATTTGGATATCAATGTCAAGTTCTTATACGTTCTGAACCCGGAATGGGAAAAGTATGCGATGATTATCCAACAGACGAAGGACATTGAAGAGATGGACTTCCATATGATTTTTGAAAACCTCAATAACTACCAAGAGGTTGTTTTGAGGAAATTATCTGGCAAGAAGAAAGCTGAGAAAGAGACTGCTGACCCTTTGGCTTTATTGGTAGAAAATAAGTATAAATATAAGCTGAAAAGGATAAACGGGCAGTAATTAGCAGTTGCTCTTCCGAATCAGACACATCATATTCATCTGCAGATTACGAGATAGAAGAAATGAAAAGGCAGATGGCATTGCTAACTAAAGCATTCCAAAAGAAATTCTATCGTAAGACAACCAACAACAAAATGCGCTACAAGACTGGCTTGAGGAAATTTGAAAAGAAGAAGAAATATGAAAAATCTGGTGAGAGCAGTGGCAGAAAAGCTGAAAAGCATGAAAAATCTGATAAATCAGCGAAGAAAGAAACAGAACAGAAGTGCTATAATTGTTGAACACCAGGTCATTTTGCTCGTGAATGTAGAATGCAGTAGTCAAAAATTCTGACTACTATACAAGAAAGGCTCTCCTAGCCAAAGAAAAGGAAGCTGGAAAAGCTCTTATGGCAGAGGATGACCATTGGCTACAGCTATCAGAGGATGAAGACATACTGGATGAGGATGCTCATATCTGCTTGAAATCAGAGGTCTTCAATGAATCGGAAATGAGTGAGACAACTATGATAGCCGAAGATGAGGTATGGGTTGGGCTAACAGATGAAGAGGATGAGGAAAAACAAGAGTCTGAGGAGGAAGAGACTGAAGAGTTTGCGTTGATGGCAGCAGGAAAAGCTGAATGCAGCAATGACAAGGATACTGATGATTCAGAGTCAGAAAAATCAGACAGTTCAGAAACACCGGAGGTAAATTCTAACTATGACTCTAAAATTGATGATTCCTGTTTGCTTGAAGAAAAATTAACACAAATGGCCTTTATGCTTAAGAAATTTAAAAAATCATTAAAGGCTGAAAAGAAACATGCTCACTCTTTGGAAAACAAGTTACGTAATGAACATAATTTAGTATTAGATTTTCCAAAGATAAAGCATTGGCATTACGAGCAGTTTCAGATTTACAAGACAAAGAAAAAGAACTTCAAAGCAAAGTCCAAGAACTTAATAACAATATATCTGACCTACAAGAAAAACTGAGATTGGCAGACTAAGAAGCTTCAATTTTTTCTGTAAAATATCATGCCATTTTTGAAGAAAGAACTAAGCTTTATGAGAAAATAAAGAAAATGGAAGATGAATTTATCAAAAGAGATCAAACAGATCAAACTATCTATTTAAATCAACCAAAAGACACAGAATTTTACAATTCTAAATCTGGTATTGGTTGGGAAAATCCTAAGTATCTAACAAAGGCTATATCCAATTTACCGACTTTATATCATGTCAGATATATGAATCTAGGATTAAAAATGACTTTTATGAAAGCGTCTGATGATGTAGAATCTAGTGAAGAATCAAAAAGATTAAGATCAGATAAAATGCAAAACTCTGTTGACTATAACAGAATAAATGAAACAAGTAATAATACTGACATTAAAGAAGAATATATTCAGACATATTCTGAAAAGGATTTATATGAATCTACTACTCAATCTCAAAAGTTATATTTGCCATTTTCAATTCTAGAAAAGATAAACTTTGATCTTGAATTGAAAATCAAAAACTTTGAGACAGAAAATAAATCTCTTAAGGCTGAACTCAAAATTCTGGAACAAAAGTTACAAAAACAGTCTGAGAACAAAAAGTTATCTGATCCATCATCTTCAACTTCTCTAGATTCTATCAACTCTGAAACAGAATTTGATCTGTATATGAACTCTGATTTCAATTCCTTAGAAGAGATGTTTGTTAAAATTGATGAATTTGTAAAACCATTATATAACAAACAATCAGATGATCATAAAGAACCTGTTAAAATTCTGCAAAGAATTTCTACAAGAATCAATGAAATCATCTGAAAATTCATCAAGTTTAAAACAAAAGAAGGTAAAAACAAAAGTTATTTTTGATACTCCTAAATTTGAAAACGGTGAATCATCTTCTACAAAGGACTCAATTGCATTCAAATTCCAAACTTCAAAAGGTAAGAAACCTTTACAGAAGAAACAAGTTTCTAAGATCACTAATTCTCATGTTTCTTCTATGTCAGATTATATTGTGAACGGTTCTCGCAAGCAAGTTTGGAGAAAGAAGCAGAAAGAACAGAAAAACAAGAAAATAAAACATGAGTGGCGAGTGAAGAAAAATATTGTTACAGATAGAAATAACAAATTTGAAAATTCTGTCTGTAATAATGAATTTTGTGGATAAGTCTTGTATCAAATTTTCTCAAACTGATTTAGATGAATTATGAATATTTGGAACAAATCTTGCATTTGATTGAATGAATTCTCTCAATACACTTTGTTGCACACACTTGAATTTTCAAGACTTTCAGACATTCAATAGGAAATTCCCTTGGAGTTTTCCTTTGATGCTAATTTTCTAAACATCACCTAATTGCACTATTAGTCCTTAAACTACAATTTTTTATTGTTTTCACCTCTACTATTTATACCTAACAGGGAACTTATTCCGTCCTAATTTTTGGATCAAATATATCAACATCAATATTAGGATCATCACTATTAGCATCCAAAAAACTACCACGATCAATACGGGTATCCATAAATATCGGAAAACGAGCATCCGATCTAAAAATCTGAAAATCTGATCTGAAAGTATCTGAAATTTGGAAATCCGAATTTTTGGATATTCGGATATTTGAAAATCAAAAAAAAAAAAAAGGAATTTGAAATTTAATGTATTTTGGTATTGATTATTGACATAAAATTGAGTGTTTTTTTTATTTTAATGTATATTTTTTAGTTTTATATTGATATTATAGATTTATTAACTAATTAATATTATATATATATATATATATATATATATATATATATATATATATATATATATATATATATATATATATATATATATAGAATTTGGTTCCACAGCGTCCCCTCCAAAATCCAGCGTATCCAGCGTACCAAGGGTATTTTCGTAATTGCAGCGACCATTCACATTGCTTAAATTCATCATTCACATTATATGATCATTCACATTAGTCAATTGATCATTCACATTACTTAATTGATCATTCACAACACTTATTTAACTATTTATACTTCTTGTACACTTATTTGATCATTCACATTACTTAATTAACCATTCACATTACTTAATTGACCATTCACATTACTTAAATGATCATTCACATTACTTAATTAATCATTCACATTACTTAATTGACCATTCTCATTACTTAAATACATTTAACATTGATGGTATGTAGAAGATGAAGTCTAACATTGTTGTTCTCGTCATTCATCAAATGTGAATGGACATTGACCTAATGTGAATGACCATTCACATTTGAAGATTGATCATTCACAAAACGTAGTTGACAATTAACAGGACTAATGTAAGGTATTGATATTATTTAACCAATGTGAATGGTGAAATTTACTAATGTGAATGGCCATTCACATTAGCTGAATGATCATTCACATTGGTTGATGTTATTAATGTTTGATAGATTTGAGAATTTGAGCGTTACATGAATGACCATTGTTACTGTTTGTCATTAATCTTGTTACTGCTTGTTAGTAGTTGACGATGCACAGCATACATGCTGTGCTGATATGGTACAACCAATGTGAATGGTGAAATTGACTAATGTGAATGGTCATTCACATTAGCTGAATGATCATTCACATTGGTTGATGTTATTAATGTTTGATAGATTTGAGAATTTGAGCGTTACATGAATGATCATTGTTACTGTTTGTCATTAATCTTGTTACTGTTTGTTAGTAGTTGACAATGCTCAGATTCACATGTTGTGTTGATATTATTTTACCAATGTGAATGATCAAATAAGCAATGTGAATGATCATTTAAGTAAGGTGAATGATCAATTAAGTAATGTGAATGGTCATTTAAGTAACGTAAATGGTTAATTAAGTAATGTGAATGATCATTTAAGTAATGTAAATAATCATTTAAGTAATGTGAATGGTCAATTAAGTAATGTGAATGATCAATTAAGTAATATGAATGATCAATTAGTCAAATAATTATTGTGAATGATCAAATAAGTGTAAAAGAATTGTAAATAGTCAAATAATTCTTGTGAATGATCAAATAAGTGTTGTGAATGAATAATTAAGTAATGCGAATGATCAATTAACTAATGTGAATGGTCGCTGTAATTACGAAAATACCCTTCCAGCCAAAAAAAAGGGGGGGGGCGCGCATGGAAAGCATTTTTTGATCACAACCATTGATTTATTTAATCTTGTGGCTTTGGATGAGTACCCTTGGTACACTGGATTTTTGAAGGGACTCTTTTGAACCTAAATCTATATATATATATATATATATATATATATATATATATATATATATATATATATATATATATATATATATATATATATATATATATATATATATATATATATATATAGGGTCAGGTTCTATGGGGCACCTGTATGCATTGTGCACTTTGGGAACCTGTATGCACCGTTAGATCTTGAATTTTAATGGTTCAGATTGTAGTGGAAAAGGGTAATTAACTTGAAAATGGGTGCACGGGTGCATAACTTCTCGTGCGCGGAAGGGCAAAATCGGAAGATGTTTGAATTCAGAAAATATTCTATCCGAATCTAAACAAACATGATGCATCTTCATCCAATTTATTGGATTCGTCTTCAAACACGATGCATTTTCATCCAATTAAATTTCAAACATGATGCATTTCGATCATATTCATCCTCGTCTTTATTCCATCATGATGCATCACCAAAATCGTGATGCATTTCGGTCATATTCATCATCATCTTTGTTCCATCATTATGCATCACCAAAATCGTGATGCATACCGACATTTAAACGTGTTAATTTCGTGATGCATCTCTGAAATTTAAACGTGTTCATCAACGTCTTCAATGTGTTCATCATTGTCGTGAAAACTGGTTGAGAGAAAGAGAGATGGAGAGAGACTAGCCATGAAAGAGAAAGGGAAAGAGAGAGAAAATGAGATGAATTTATGGAAAGGTGGTTGATCATTTTATTTAGTTTCCTAAATAAATGATAAATATTAAATTAAATCTTATAATTTAATAATATATTATTAAGCATTCCTAAAATGCCCTTAATGCACCCTTTGTAAACAAGCAATGCATTTTTGGTTCCCGATGCATATGGTGCCCCATAGAACCTCAATCTATATATATATATATATATATATATATATATATATATATATATATATATATATATATATATATATATATATATATATATATATATATATATATTAGTTTTTCTAATCTGTATTTAGTCGTTTTGAATAAAAGAATTCCAGATACATTTAGTTCGTGATATATTAATCTTTAATATGTTTTTGGATATATGAATTTCAATTTTAAATATTTAAATATATAAATTAACTTTTAAAAAATTAAAAAAAAAAAGATTTTCGGATAACCCGATATCCAAATCCGAAATTCAGATTCGAATAGAAAAAATCAATATCCGAAATTTCGGATATTCGATTTTGAATACCTCTACTAATCAACAGTAGTGTTATCAATACTAGTACCATCGATGCATGTATTTTCAACATCAATACCATCAACACCTTTGTTTTCAATATTAGTATCATTTATATTAACATCATTAACATTGATATTGTCAAATTAGTACAACCAACACATTTGTCGTCAGTATATATTATTATCATGGATATATATTAACATTAGCTTCGTTAGTAGTAATCAATATTTTCATCATGAAGAGAACTTAATTGTGGCTTTTTTTGAAAAAACTTATCTAAAGCCCCACTTTGTGATCTAATAGTTATTCAATCCTCCTTTTCTTTTTACGTTTTTCATATCCAGAAACAATTTTTCTCAATTTAGGAGCCATAATTCATAAAGATTAAAAAAGCAAGAGAATAATAAAAATATGGCAATAGAACTTGATGAAGGTTGTATGATCTACTCGCAAAGGTGATCAAGAGAAATAACCAAGATTTGGTACGATCTCAGTGAAATAAGCAGCTTGTGTATACCTCAATCTGGTGAAATAATAAAGTCTAATCTCACATCACTGAAAACATAATTTTATTCAATATTTAGAATAAAATAAATGACCAAATGATTACTACATAGTAGCTGATGATAAAAATTAACTCTAACCATCCATTCGGACCATTTGGTAACAAATGACACATTACCAATCTAAAATCAATTGCACCATGAAACTCTAGCAATCCAACTTTAATTGAATCTGTTCATTGGTGCTATTCAGAGAAGCAATTGAAGAATACAATTGATTGTTACAATATAAGAAGAATAAAAGAGCTTTTTTTTTCAGTTCAATAAAGATTACCAATTACATATTTGAGATATCTATCTACATACCTGTGAGTGATTTGAACGTTGCCGAGAATTTGGCAGTTCCATCTTTTGCTGTTATGGTAAAGGCTGCAATTTTGTAGTCATCGGCCATGCACGACCCTTAGAAACCCACGCCATCGCCATAGGCGGACCTATGTGGGAATGGGGGTAGCCCGTGCAACGGGTCCTCTCCTAAATAACCTTGTTCTGTAGTGAAAAAAAATTTTTAAAATTTTATACGTGCAACGAGTGAATTTTTATGTGTGCAACTTATAGTATTCAAAAAATAAATAAATTATGTGTGCAATCTTATTAAAAGAATTTTAATACCTCAAAAAAAGTGATTGCCTAAATAACAAAATAAATAACTAGTACAATAAATCAACAACATCCAATTATATTTCAAAAATTAAAACCTATATTAATTTTTAAACCCATTAACCCAATATTCTTTTTAAATCCAATATCAATAATAATTTTACTTTAAAAGTCCAATTACTTTTCCTAATCTTTTATCATAATGCATTCCCGTATTCTACTATTACTTGAATATTTGATCCTTGTTGCTTGAAATTACTGTTTAATTGTGAATTTGCGATTTGTGTTGAACAAAGTTTAAGTTTTTTAGTTTTTAATTTCTTTGATTGAAAGTTTAAAGTGTGTGTAATTATTAACTTCTATGATGTCTAATTGAAACTAGTTGAATACTCGTGCGGTGCTCGGGTGATTTATTTCAAAATTAATCCTTTTTTAATTAAACAATTACACAAAAAAAATATTTAATTTTGAAAGACTATACATATATTCTCTTATACATTGTTTGTAAAGAAAAAATAATACTTAACTTTATCATGAAAATTACTACACGCAATTATATTTGAGGTTTGTTTGTTTAAAATTTTATAATCTCCATTATTGTCAGTTTTATTGGTATAAGAAATTATAAGTTTTCTATTTTAACTTTTTTTTTTAATTAATTTATGTTGGAAAATCTAAACATATTGTTAAGTTTGCTTTATTTATTATATATTCTAATAAAAATGCATTATAATCACACATATATTTTGGTTGTCAGTTTATTTTATTTACATTTCAGTAATAGTTTTAATACAACATCAAATATATTTCATATTGTACTTGCTATATCTAAAGTTAGTTTCATCTATCGTAAATATCAGTGTTAATAAAAATCATTATATTTTCATGTTATATAATTTTGGTCTCTTAATATTATTATTTTTAATCATTTTAATCCTTACATTATATTTTATTGAAACTGTTATATTTTGTTCGGTAAAAGTCAACATATCGTTATGATATATCCTTTCTATGTTTAAAATTAAAAATATACATCAAACTAATTTAAAACATAAAAAAAACAATGCAATTCAAATACAAGAAAGACACTTATTACATGAACAAAATTATGTAACTTGTATTACTCAACTACTCGTATATCATGTTTTTAGTTTCAATTTAATTTTCTTTAAAGGTTTGCCAAGTTGTTGACCTTGCTATTTTGTTAAATGTTTTTCTCAAGTATTTTCCATCATTATAATCGTTGCTTGTGGCCAATCTGGAATTCATAATTATCTTGCAGTGTTTGTTGACCATTTGTGTGTCTAAATCGCCCTTTATTTATTTGATTTTGTTGCTTGAATTAGATAAAAGACAGAATGTTTAAGTCTTTGTGTTGTGCGTGAATCACATATGTGTATGTTAACTTTCGTTTTTGTCGAGAAATGGCTGGCCAATAAGCCATTGGCCTTCGGCCTAACCTTTAATTGATTAATAAGTGGTTTGTTGATTCAAATGCAAGTATTAATTGTCATTAACCTTTACATTTCTATTGCTGGAAAATAAGATCAAAACAGAAAATAAGTGCAGTATTAGTGTGTTTAGCTTAAGTTCTGTCCGTAAAAATGGGCAAGAAGGTCAAATGGGCAAGAACCTTTGGCAACTTAATTAGCAAGGATGTTTATTGATCAATTTATGCATCAATCGCCATTTATCCTACCTTATGTTGCTGCTGAAAAAGTTAATAACAGAAAGATATGAGTTGTGAGTGCGTGCAGTGTGCGATTATGTTTTTGAATATGTGTATTTGCATGTTAATGTCAGGCTCCAAGACTATTTAGTCTCGGAGTGTTGTGTGTGTCTCGTAACATCTGTGTGTGTTCATTGAATTGATATGGAAGGAATAAACAACAGCATCATAAGTATCAAACATATATATGTTATGTGTATTATAGTATATATGTACATCATTTTCAAAATATTGAAAGAATATTAAAGAAGATACTATCAATTTTTTCTGCAGGAGTTGAAAACGTCTTCGACTCTTAATCTCGTTGATTAGCATACGTGAAGTTCATCTTGAAACGGTATACTTTTCTTCACGCAGACACTGCTGATGCAGTTTTTTTTATCAATATAGATCATGCCTACTGACTCTGTGTGTGTGTGTGTGTATGTATGTACGTATGTATGTATGTATGTATGTATGTATGTATGTATGTATGTATGTATGTATGTATGTATGTATGTATGTATGTATGTATGTATGTATGTATGTGTGTGTATAAATATATATTAGTGCGTAACTTCAATAAAAACATGTTTTATCTCATAGTTGGTTACATTTAACTCGTTATATAAACATATAATAATTATCAGGTTTCAAATTATATAAAGAATTGATAACTTGATAAATATGCAGCTGGGAATATCTATTATTCAAGTTTGAGTCTTTTTTCCTGCATTATGATATTATCCAGTGTTTTTCTACATATCTTAATATTTCAGTTATACAATAGCCGATTAAATTTGATTTCTTATTCTTATTTAACTTGATAAATCAGATTGCATCTATTTCCAGCAGTGCAAATTTGAAATTTTCTAGCAGATTAAATCAGATTTGTTATTTTTATTTTACTTGATAAACCAAATTACAACGATTTCCAACAGTGAAAAATTTAAATTTTATTGTCATTTTTATTTCTTTCCGGAAAATCTACATATTTTAATTGCAGAAACATTAAAATATGTAAAAAAATCTTGATAATTATGTGGAATCTCATCGAGCTAAAATAATGGGGGGAATCCCATTATTTCTGGAATTTTTAACAAATTATATTGCGTCAAATCAGTAGCCATGATTTTCTGAATTTTAACCAATTATATTGCGCCATATAAGCCATAATTTTTGGAATTTTTACCACTAATATTGCGCCACATGAGCATTTTTTCTCTCTGCTCCGTCGGCAATATATATATATATAATTTGAAAGTTCTAATTGATTTGTGATTTTGTGTTTTTAGTTTATTTAATTGTTAATTTGTAATCTTGGGTTGAGTTTAAAGTTCAAAGTGCACATAATCTAGGGTTTAAAATTTAATTGTGATTTTTCTTTTGTGTTTATAGTTTCTTTAATTGTAAATTTGTTAATTGTAGGATTAATGGTTAAATTTTTCAAAAGAAAGTTAAAGGAAAGTGGTAGTAACGACGGTCCAATTTCAAAAGTTAGTAGATTCGACCCAACTAAAATATTCTTGTGTTGACCCTACCCAACTAAATTATTATTTTAAAATTTTAAACCGTGAATGCGACAAAAATTTGTGTAACGAGTCGCAATCATTCTGTCAACATCCGCTCTTCTCTAGCGGTATGTTCTGTGTGTGCGTAACTGCGTATGATGGTAAAGATGAACCCATTTTGCATTTGATTAAGTTGAATTGGGCTTCAAAGTTGGGTCATTAAATAACATACATGTACTACATAATACTAGCAAAAACTGAAGGCCCAATCTATTTTGGTGGCCTGTGCAGTGAACTACGCTGCACAGAGTAATAGCCGTCCCTGTTTGTGGTTATTTTGTAGCCGAATTTTGAATTGAACTTTATTTTTCGTACATTTGAATCTAGTAGTTTTGATTGACAAAAATTATATCTTAATGCTGGTGAACTCAAAGAATTCAATTTCAACAATAGTAATAACTAACCCTGTAATTATACTCGATGGAACCAAGTTTCACAGCACAAAAAGAAACACGTAGATGTCTAGATGAACGATTGATTACAACATCCAAAACAACAATACATCGGTACAAAACAAGTAAACAACAAACGAAACATCAAATTATTAAATCCAAACACACATCATATATTGCCGATTATAGATCCCAATTAGAGGTTCAAAGTAACAAAACCAGCATGACCACAATACTCGATGAAAGCATGCCATGCATTTTTACATCAACAGCGGTATCAGATGTTTTGCCATTAACCAGAACTTCTTTAGATCCTGTTAAGACATCAATTATTACATTTTTCCTAATTTGTTATAAGCAACACTTTAAAAGCATGCATGGAGAGTTCAAACCTGCTTCAAACGAGCTCGTTGGGGAAGGTCCGTTTGAGAATCCTTCGTCCGAATTTTCAGGAGATTTTGCAGGAGCCATCACTGGTGTTCTATTGCCACCTGAATTCGTAAAAAGAAAACCTTACATGTAATCTAGAATCAATAATAATTTAAGTATAATATCAAAACCAATAATATATTTTTGTCAATTAAAATGTTTAACAACATATGTCAAAACTTTATAGTCTAATAACAGACCATCGAGCCAAAAACATAAAAGGAGTTGTAATTTGATTATAATTTGTTGGATAAGTTATTAATAAATACTATTTTCAGTGATACGCTTCCTAACATTGAAATTTACTTCAAGTATGTTTTATTTTTTATGAAATTTACTATAAACATCAAGCGGACATGAGAACAGAATATCATGTTTTATACCATCACACCGGCTAACAGGTGGAGTTTTCACGTTACAAGCACCCGGAAGTGCCAACGCGATGGATTTATTAATACTTATTCCTAATGCCGCCAGACCACTACCATCAAGAGCGGTGCAAAGACACATAGGCTGTGACTTAACAACGTTAGCTAGCGATGAACAACAAGAAGAAGATGGCGTTTTGGAACTTCCCGTAACATAGTTTAGGCAAGAAGCCATTCCGATGAGCACGTTGGTGCACCCGGATTGAGCCATCGAACCATTGCATAGTAGAATTAGCACCAAAAATGCTAACCCTAGATTACGACTTGAACCCATTTCAAAATGTGTTTGAAATGGTTTTAGATTTACTTGTTTTCATCAATATTCAATCATATTTAAAGGGCAAAAGCTTTGTCCATTTGGTTTGTGATCATAATAATTTAATCTACTAGCCGACAACTTGACATTTTAGCAGCCAAAAATAAGATATTTTTCTGCAAGTACGTCTTTTAATTTGTGCAACATAAAATTAACAATTTTCATTTTCTTGGGAAATTTAAAGAAGTAATGTAGCTGATTGCTTTAGAGTTAATAGAACCACTGCAAGATTATTTTATAATAAGATAACACCTAAATGTTTTCATTAAAATTTGAGTATATTATAATCAAAAGTTAATACTTATATCAGTTTTTCGATAATTTCCGGTTATAATCAAATTATTTTATTTCCATCTACAACTTCTAGTCGAATTGAATTTTTTTTCTTTTTAATTCTGACCTACATTCAATCATAATGGACAGTTATGCATTGTTAATTAGATTTTTGTTTTAAACTTATATACCCAAAAATTCGTAGTATTTTGTATTTCAATTATCTTATCTTTTATTTTTGTCATGTCAAAAATAGTTAACCATTATTATATAAATGTATTGTTGACGGAGCAGAGATAAAAAAAAAATATGACTTGTCATCATCTTGACTGTTGAAATTAAGTCAACTTTTAATATCAACCACCTAAAATTTTAAATGTGTTAAAGAAACCTTACGTTTGGGGGTTCGATCAACTCCCATTGTAGATTCAAAAGTATAATTAAATGAGTACGTGTGTTCTTGATTGCTTTTTTTATTTTTGATTTTTGGTTATCTAATTTTAACCTTTGCATAAATAACTTGACAATAATATCATCAAATATAATATTTTATTTTTTATTTAAATAATATAAGTTAGTATATCATTAAAATGTTACCAAAAAAAATTGTTGTTTGTTATTCAATTTTGAAACGTTTCAATTAACTAAATATTTCATTCTTTAGTTTAATCACAAAAAGTAAATATTAATAAATAATAACTTAGTTTTGGTAGGGTTGTGTTTGAAATTTAAACATTTTTATGATTTAAATAATTAATTTTAAATACACTACTTAAATATATATGTTTGACTAATTATGAAAAATCATGTAAAAACTGATGAAATTAATTTCAGGTTGGAGGACTTTTATGGAAATGTTTTTAATAAAGAGATTTAATTAAAAAAATATCAAAAGTACGTTAGTTCTTGTATAATTTTTAGTTATATCACTAAAAATGTTAATATGTTATTTATTCACTTTATGATTATTAATTTAAATATTTAGTATTTATTTTTACTAAATCAAAATAAAGTTTATTATTATTATTTCACCAAATGAAAGAAATCGTAACAATAACTAATATGTAATATAATTACATGATAATAAATACACATCTAAGTGATAACTTTATCTTTTTAACTACAGACACAGATATGTAATAACTATAGTATGTTTTTTTAAAATAAATAATAAAAAAGTATTAAATTATAAAATGGAGCAATCCAAACTTTAATATTAGTCGTTAAATTATAATTTTTAATTAATACAGTGAATAGCTATTTTTCTTAAACATTTTTAAATGTTATTAACTTTTGAGACCATGACAAATGCAACTTAGCAATGATTAAAATATTATTTCAAAACTTTTAATTGTTAAATTTGATTAAATTAATTAAATTAAGAAACTAGAACTCTATTGTTTTCACCGGAGAACAGATATGATTAATACCAGTTGTCGGATCATGGGTTCACAATTAAAAAAATTTAAATTGAAAAATATACAAACATACATTATATTATTATAAAGAGCCATAAAAAATTATAAAATTTTCAAACAGAACAACAAGGTTAACAAATGGGTAAAATGTTGGGTTTACGGTCAAAAAAACAATTATCAAACAATTTCATAAGTAACGGAAGCAGATTAAGTATATAAACAATCTATATAAAACTCAAACAATATCTAAAGCTAATTAGACAATAAGGAAAACAATAACATAAAGAAAACAAGATGAATAAGAATTCATTCCTTGGTGGCTCCTAATGAAGATCCCACTGAAGCCTTGACACATTGCAAACCACCAAGTAGGTGATCTCTAAATGTATCACACACAAGGATAAGTACTAGTTTATAAAAGAATACTAGTGTAACACCTTACACACTTTTTGACAAATAACATTTTCATACAAACACCTCATTAAATTCCTGATACACTATCAATCCACAAGTCCAAAAGTACATAATGTAACATCCTAAAATTTTATTATTGTAATTTGAGGGTATTTAGCTTAAATTTTGTAATTAATATAATTAAGTTGGATAAATTATAAAAGTTATTTATCCAGAAATTTAAATGTTGGTGATAATGAATTAAGATTGGAAACTTTATTTAATGAAATCAGATAAGTGGAGGGACCACTTATGTCAATAGCCGATAGTTTTGAATAAAAAGACTTTTAAAGTCTTTCAAATTGCCATTTTCACCTCTTCAAGCTCTCAAATTCTCTTTCTCTCTCTAAATTCTGCTGGAAATCGAAAATTAAAAGGAGAATTTGTGGATCACTATGATAACTTAATGAGAATCAAGTGGATTAAAGGTAAGAAAGTTATACCTAAGTCTTGGGTTTTATTTTAATAGTTGAAAATACCAATTTCGGATTTATAAATCTGAATATCGATGTTGCGTGTATATTAAATCAAATGGAAATCATCAATTGAAGTTCCCTGAAGGTTTAGTAACAAGAATCGTCCTTTGATTCATCCAAAAAGGTGAGAAAATCTGAGTTTTTATGAGTTTGGTGTTCTTAAGAAAAATTATCTATTTTGGACAAATCTGGACAGATTATCACGTTATTGATAGGGAAAAGGACTAGAAACACTCAATATATGATAATATATCAAATGTATGGATTGCATGTTGTTAAATTTGAGTTTTGACCTGGAAATGCATGCTTGAAGGCCGAAATTATGAACAAAATCGTGAAACCACGATTAAGTTCGTGACCTGCCTCATAAGTTCGTGACCCATCACCTAAGTTCTTGGCCAACTAAATTCGTTCACGTAAGTTCGTGACCTGCCACATAAGTTCGTGACCTGCAACATAAGTTCTTGAGGACCCTCATAAGTTCTTGAGGACCATCATTAGTTCTTGAGGCCATGAATTTATGAGAATAAGTTCATGAGGCATGAAATTGCTCATGAGGTATGATTCTGTAGGTCCCAAAAGGTTTCTCTAGTATGTTGCTCTAAGCTGTAGAGGTGGGGGGGGGGGTGAATACATCTATTTAATATTCAACACACTTTTCTTAATGTTTGTGTATATTATCAACAAGTGTTAATTACAAACAAGCCTAAACTGCGGAATGGTTCAAGCTAAGTTGACAGAAATAACAGATGTTTAACTAATCTAAGACACACTCATACTAGACACAATGGATACACTCACTAAGATGAACTCACTGTTTACAAGAGAGACAGATGGACAACTTGAATAAGAACATCTTGGACACACGTTACTGTTTATTCAAGCAGACTTGCATGCATGAATACACACTTCTTTGCACGTTCTGAATTTCACACTCTTCGTTGTCTCACATTCCTTAGAAACTTCCTTTTATACTCTCACTGAGAATCTTAGTGAAGCTTCCACATTGGACATAGAGATAGTGGGATGTCTTTCCAAAAAGACAAAACAACTTTTTGCACGTTCTGACAAAGCAGAATTGTCTTTACATTGCTGAATCTTTGTCTTTTCCTTTTTGTCTCTATTGTAGAAGGCTTTAACTAAAAGAGGAATGTCAACTTAAAACCTTTCATCTTCTGTTATGGCCATTTTGATATAAGAAATGGTCTGTCACCCATTTCAAATACCCACTTTGTCTTAATGTAACAGAACATCGTAGACAGTCTTTGCAGCTTCTGTTTTTCCACTTTGTCTTCGACTTTTTAAACTGATCTTGTAGTCCAAAACAATACATGAGGACATGGAAACATATTCCATAAAGTGTTTAGCCTGTTCACAAAGAACTGGTTCTGTTCACAAAGAACTGGTTTTGTCCAAACTGCTCAACAGGATAGAGCATCGTAGACAGTTTATGTCCAGCCTGTTCAAGAGAGTAGAACAGCTTGGACAATCTGCCTTAGTTTCAACATATGCAATAGGGTAAACAGCTTTGACTAATAATGCAAATCACTTATCAGGTTTCAATAAGGCATTAACCGTCCTTAAATTATACCTTCAAGTGCATCAAACATGTTTGATTAATAATCTCCCCCTAAGATGTATAACAGGTTTGACTGAGGCCTTTTTGTGCCTAACAATCTCCCCCTATTTCCAATAATCAGTCTAAGCTGATTCTATCAATAATCACTATATATTTTTACAATACACTTTGCTGAAATGAAATTACAACATTGAAGTAAAGTAAAAGATCAGTTTATATATACACTGATATTGATTGCAAACAACACATGTTTTTACAGAAGTACAACTAATGTACTAAAGTAGATTACAACTGATGTAATAAGAAAATTACAACTAATGTAATGAAGTACAACATATGTACAAGGAAAAATTTCAACAACTTTGGACTGTTGATGGTGGGAGCAGGTAATGGCAATCCTGTGCAACTTATGGACAGCTTCCATTCTTCATCTACTCAGCAGTAGATGGACTTTTAAGAAGTTGTGGTCTTTCTTCGAACATTTGTTTAAAATACTCTCTGGTTTCTTCAATTTCCTCCATTTCATTACATAGGAACATGAAGTTAGGATGTTGAAGCTCTGCTCTCTCATGGAACCCTTTGAGCTGTTCCCAGATAGCTGCTCTCCATCTTGAAGATTATTTGAAGAAGTTGGCAAGTCTGAAAGCTATGAGCTGCTTAAGGCCAACCTTATGCAGATCAGATGCTCTCTAGAAACACATTTTCTTTGTTAGGGGATCTACAAAAAATACCTCAAATTCGAGTTCCTCTATAAGCTTGTCTTCCTCAGGTTCTACTCTTCTGGGAAGGCTGTGATTTACTCCCTTGATATCAACAGCTAGTATACCTTGATCAAGCATAATCAGGAGTTCTTCCAGCTCAGTATTCTTCCTCTTTCTCCTGGCCTTTATCTTGGGTTCAACCACTAAGGTACCCTTGAGTTGTTCTTCTGAGATCAGGCCAAGATTCTTAACTCTTTCCATTAATGTCTTGACATATGCTCTGATAGTCTAACAGTTTCAGACTTAGACTGACTCAGGGCAACTGCCAATTCAACCCACTCTTTGTACCCCATTTGAGCAACATCAGTGTGTTCATATGCTTCTAGTTCTGGACTTTCAGCACCTAGCCTGGTTATCTGGATTTTCCATTGTTTGCCTTTCTTTGAAATGCGGACAACTTTGACAATTATTTCCTTGGCAAGCCTTCTGTTGGCAACATCAAAGAATTTCTTCCTTTCCAAGTTGTGAAAGTGTGTTTGGGCTCTTGCTGAGGAGGATGCTGACTTTGATTTGATCATAGAGACCTGAGCACCCTTTTCTTTCTCTCCTTCTTTCTCAGCCATTGACTTATTGGCAGCCTCTAGCAGTTTCCTTTGAACATCCAAGGAAGGTATTTTAGATTTTCTTGCCTCCTTGTATGCAAAGACCTTTGCAGCTTTAGCAGAGGCTTCTTCTCTCTTTAGACTTTCAATGATTCGAAGCTGCTCTTCTTTGAATTCATAATAAGTTTCCATAGGGATACCCATTTCTTTGGCCCGAGCTTTATCAAATTTTAGTTGAGCAGCTTTGAGATAATCAGTGTGCAATGAGGCTTTTCTCTTCCCTTTAGCAGTCGTGGTTATGATAGCTTCAGTTTCCTCTTCCTCTTCTCCTTCAGTTTGCTCCAAGATCAGATGTCTCCTTCTCCTTTGCCTGTCCCTAGGAATGGATTCCTCCCCCTTAGATGGTGCAGGGTTTGGAGATTCAGCTTGAGTAGGCTGAGCCAGTTCAGTTGTTTTGGAGACATCTGCAGTAGGACCTGTTTGGGAAAGACCTGCTGCTTGTCCCACTGATATTTCTCCTTAGAGGGTGATGAAGATTTCTCCCCCATAGACTTTATCTTTAAGGAAGATATATTCTCCCCCTTTGAACGAGATGGCACAGAGCCTTCAACAATGGATCTGGCTGTAGGAACGGATCCAGCAGGCTGACAGCAGTTTTGGCAGCAGCTTTAGAACCAACAACGCTATGCACTAAGAAAGCCAAGTTGTCCTTAACCTCTGCAAGTTGGGTAACACACGTTTGAAGAGAGGTGGAGTGGGAAGTAGCAAGAGATGACAGCTGAGCAAAAGCTTCCCTGTCAGAAGCTGTGAACAGCAAACTTTGAAGTTGTGCAAAATTTAGTTCAAGAGAATCTTGCATATCATCAGGGTTTGATGACACAAAATTGGACAGAGAGACCACTAAGGTGTTCAGGCTGGCAAAAGTGGAAGGGAGAGTGTTTATGCAAGTGTCAAGGAGAGCTGACAACTGTTGGGAAGCAGCTGACATTGAGGACACAGAGTCCTGTTGGGAAGAAAAAATTATTGAGAGGGTAGAGGAGAGTGTTTGCAGCTGTGCAGTGAGTGCAAGCAACTGAGAGGATTGATCAGCTTGGGGAGCAGGGTTGGGAAAAGAAGTCCTGAACAAATCAAGGAACCCCTGAAGCTGAGCAGACACAGAGTCTGATATGATAGAAGGTAGGGAGGCCATGGAAGTTTCCAAAGAACCAACTTTGTTAGTCAGCAAAGACAGCTAATCCTTCAAAGGAAGATCTTTGGGGGATGGAGGAGGATGGGTTAATTGTTTGGATTGGGTAGATGTTGAAGAATGTGAATGTGATGGTGATGGGGAAGATGTAGGAGTTTGTGGATTAGTGGGGGAAGGCAGGGGGACTTTGGAGAGTAATTCCAAAGCCTGGGCATATGTTAGATGGACTAGCTTGGAAGGGTCAATGGGGCCTTCAGCAGTGGCTATATCTGCATCATGAGGTGAAGTGGTAGTAGTTGGTGGCCTCTCAGTTGCTGCTTGTGTTGGAGCACCTTCATTGAGACCTGGGGTGGTTCCCTCAGTAGCACCTTGGTTTTTAGGCACCTCTTCATAGCGAGAAGAGATGTGCATTTCAACATCATCAGTGGTGAAACCTGATGATGGAATGTGCACTTGGGGAGCAGCCTCACTAGAGGGATGGTCCATTCCCTCAGGTTCATCAGCTTGGGATGAGGGTCCTTCAACAGCTGTTGGGTGTAGAACAACTGCATCACCAGGAGCAGAAGTTTGAGGCTGATCTGCTGGATGTTTTGCTTCAGCAGCTTTGGCACCTCGTGCAGACTCAGATGGTGTAAGAGAAGTATGAGGTGGAGACTATGTGGACTCAGTATGAAGTGGAGTGGACTCCTGTCTTTCCATACTCTCAGCCTGTTGGGAGGCTCGAATAGTGGATGTGGTAGTCTCCGTTTGTACAACTAGTTCTTGTTGGGAGGAACCATAGGGTCTATGCTGACTCTGGGTGAACTGTTTTTGGAGTGAAGCCCGCTCCAAATGTGCTGAACTTTCTCCGAAAATAAGAGAAGCAGCAGGGGTTGCTTCTTTTTCAACTGACTCCTGTTGGGAGGGGTCAGTGGGGCTAATTTGGGATGATGGTTTCTTTTTGGCTAGGAATTTGCGTCTGTTATATGATTTTAGGGATAAAGTGGAGGATAGATGTTGTTGGGAAGTGATGAGGGGTTCTATTTGGACTGGAGGTGAGACTGGTTCAGAAACAGGAGGGTCAACCTGATCCATGGTCTCAGGTGCCACAGAGGCACCAGCCACAAAGGTTTCGGGTTCAACAAATGAACTAGGGTGAGGAGTCTGCTCCCCCTCAGCCACTGAGGCTGATGGGACAGACTTAGACTTAACTCTTTTAGCCTTCTTGCAGACAGGCTCAGCTTCAGTCAATTTCAGGCCTCTTTTTACCAGCTTGGGCATGGATTTGGATTTTTCTTTAGGAGCAGCCACTGGATCCACCCTCACAGCAGAGGGTCCTTCCACCAAACCATGTAACCTCCTCATTGGTGTTGACAGATGGGGTTCATTTGCAAGAACTGGGGTGTAGAAACTCTGTTTCCTATCACAAGAATTGCAGCAGTTGACAAGTATGGTTGAGAAGTATAGAGAGGCTCACCACATACATGTTTGAAAATGAGGCTTAAGAATCTTGGGTATTCGACAGCGTAGGACGATGTTCTTGCTGCACTAAGTTCCTCAAGTTCACAAAGATCCATCTGGCCATGTTCAGTGTAGTCCCATCCACAAACTGCGGGACTATGGGAATTCCATCCCTGCTAAGCTGGTCCAAGGAACCAACTTTTCAGCCAAAACACATCACCACTGAGGCGAATAGGAAACTGTAAGTGGGTGATAAATCCCTTCTGAACTGTGTAGCTCTAACTTTTGGTTCTTCTACGCCACAAAAGCGTATCAAGTTGCCCATCTGATCATCCTCACGCTGTGGTTTATCATAGGTTTCAGCAACAGGAAGATGAAGAACTTCCCTGAGAAGAGTAGTAGTTATCTCAATGGTATTAAACCCATTGAGAATGGTTCCCCTGATGGTTTTGGTTGAAGGATCATAAGCACAGGTGTACCAAAACTCATAAACCATCTCCTGATATAGAACGCCAGGAGAGGCAGTCATACCATAGAGCAGAGGGTGGGCTTGCAAAAACTCCACCATTTTTTCATAACCCTTTCCCACATAGTTTTTGGGAATGATTAGGTTGGCTATGTAGTTTGTGGGTTTGAGAGTGAGCATTGTGGTTACAGAGGGATGTTTTTGAACATCGTCACCCACGAACACTGGTAGCAGCGAGTTGTTTTTGTGAGCCATTTGGAAAGTAGTAGGATGAAGGATTGCGTGACACTTAGTCGATTTAGGGTTTTCCAGGTAGTTATGGAAGCAGTAGAGAAGAAGAAGATGATGAAACATTGATGGAGGTATTTATTGGATTCGAATGTGAGTGAATAAGAGAGATAAAAGTTTGAGCGATTGATTTGAAATGTTCTTTAACGGAAAACGGAACAGTTTGGCATGTCAGAAGGGTTGTCAGACCACTTGACCCTTTTAACTACTAACACACGTTAACAAACATGAAGAAAGGTAATTAAAACTGATGTCCCAAGCTCTTGTTCAAACCTGGGATGAGCAGGTTTCATCACAAATTGATCATCTTCAAGCTGTTCATTCAACCTGTGCAGCTAAATGAGAACATGTTTATGTTTAATAGCTGATCAGGTTACAAGACAATGTCTTGTATGACAGGTTAAGAGAGTGGGCAGGTTAGAGGTTTGTACAACAGAACAGGTTTGATATTAAAACATATTTTGTCAAGCTTGTTCTATGTCCAAGCTGTTCAAGTTATCAGAGACTGGCTAAGTACAGAACAAGTAGAGCCTGTTCTGTCCAAGCTGTTTTGTGAAATCTGAACAATTTGAACATGTGATCTTTAGAGCATCATTTGACACTTAGTAACTTTTATTTAACATGCCGAACTTGCTTACAAGGTAATTAAACCTGTTTTCATAAAGAGGCTTGGTGAAAATGTCTGCAAACTGTTCATCTGTGGAAATAAAACTTACATCCACATTACCTTTCTGGATGTGATCTCTGATAAAGTGATGTCTGACTTCTATATGCTTTGTTTTGGAATGAAAAACTGGATTGTTAGAGATAGCTATGACACTTGTATTGTCACACAGAATAGGAGTTTTCCTATATACAAGTCCATAATCCTCAAGCTGATGCTGCATCCATAGAATCTGCCCACAGCAGCTTCCAGCAGCAATGTACTCAGCTTCAACAGTAGAAGTAGAAACTGAGTTATGCTTCTGCTACACCAACTGATCAACTTTCCACCAAGGAGTTGACATCCACCTATTGTGCTTTTCCTGTCTAGCCTGCATCCTGCAAAATCAGAGTCTGAATAGCCAATTAGTTCAAGGCTGGAGTCTATGGGATACCAAAGACCCAAGCATGGTGTGCCCTTTAGGTTTTTGAAGATTCTTTTCAAAGCAGCTAGATGTGATTCCTTACGATCAGCTTGAAACTAGCACATAAACAGGTAGCAAACATGATATCTGGTCTACTAGCAGTTATATATAACAAGCTCCCAATCATGCCTCTGTAAGCTGTTACTGAAACAGCTTTGCCACTGGCATCAGCATCAAATTTTACATTGGTTGCCATTGGGGTTTTGATGGGAGAACCTTGATCAAATTTAAACTTTTTCAAAAGATCTAAAGTATACTTTCTTTGATTAATAAAGATTCCATTTGAGGTTTGTTGAACCTGTAATCCTAGAAAGAAAGTAAGTTCACCCATCATACTCATTTCATATTTTGATTTCATGAGTAGTGAAAAATTCTTACATAGCTTCTCATTAGTAGAACCAAATATTATGTCATCCACATAAATTTAAACAAGCATTATGTCAAACTTCACCTTCTTTATGAACAATGTGGTATCCACTTTACCTCTGGAGTAGCCATTGCTCATAAGGAAATCAGTAAGAGTGTCATACCAGGCTCTAGGGGCTTGTTTTAGACCATAGAGAGCTTTGTCCAACTTATAGACACAACCTGGATGTTGTTCACTTTCAAAACTTGGAGGGTGCTTGACATATTCTTCTTGGTGTAGCTTACCATTCAAAAATGCACTCTTCACATCCATTTGAAATACCTTCATGCTCTTGTGGGCAACATAGGCTAGAAACAAATGAATTGCCTCTAACCTGGCCACTGGAGCAAATGTTTCATCATAGTCTATCCCTTCTTCTTGTGTATAAACCTGAGGAACCAGTCTGCCTTATTTCTAATGACATGACCTTGCTCATCCATCTTATTTCTGAAAACCCACTTGGTGCCAATTATGGTTTTACCTTTAGGAACAGGGACCAGCTTCCATACTTTATTTCTCTTAAACTGATTGAGCTCTTCTTGCATGGTAGTGATCCAATTGGCATGTCATAGAGCATCATCCACTTTCTTTGGACTCCATCATGGACACAAAGCTAGAAAACATACAAAAGTTTTTTAAGCTGTCTCATCTTGTTTGTACCCCTTTGTTGATGTCACCAATTATTTGATCATTGGGGTGACACCTGATCCACTTAGGATCATGTCTCAATGAAGATTCTCCTATATCATTTTCATCTTCATCAGGTCTTGTCGAACAGCTTTCAAGATTTTCAGACACCCTGTTATCTTGAGCCTGTTCACCTGTTGAACATGAATCTCTATTGTTGAACCCATCAATGATTGGTTCTAGACATGGTGTATTAATTATGTCAGTACACTTATTCACAAGGTGTATCAACATAGCCATCATCATGTCCACTATGATTAACAGGTTCCACTCTAGGTGAAGTGGAAGCTTTTGCATCCTTTTCTTCATTGATGGAATGCATGAGATCATCAAAGCTGAACTCTCCTAAAACTGATTCAGGAACAACTTTGGTGGGGGCACTCCTAGAATCCTCAAAGGTGACATTAATAGATTCATCTATCATCTTTCTTTTGTAGTTGTATACTCTGTAGGCTTTAGAGATAGCAGAATATCCAACAAACACACCTTCATCAGCTTTGGGTTCAAATTTTGCCAGTAGGTCCCTCTGATTCAGAATGAAGCAGGGGCATCCAAACACATGCAAATAACTAATGTTTGGCCTCCTCCCTTTGATTAACTCATAGGGAGTCTTGTTGAACCTTTTTACCACTAAGGATCTGTTTTGAGTGAAGCATGCAGTATTGACAGCTTCAGCCCAAAATGATAAAGGTAAAACCGATGCACACAACATAGTTTTAGCAACTTCAATGAGAGTTCTGTTCCTCCTTTTAGCAACTCCAATTTGTTGTGGAGTTCTTACAGCTGAAAAGTTTTGTGAGAACCCTCTTTCTTCACAGAAGTCCTCAAGAATACTGTTTCTGAATTCAGTACCATGATCACTTCTAAGTTGCTTAACTTGAGCAGAGTTCAGCACCTCCATCTTTTTGATAAATCCAATAATTTCTCTAGCAGCCTCTCCTTTGGTCTTTAGAAAGATCACCCATGTAAACCTGGAGAACTCATCAACCATTACTAGAGTGTATCTTCTACCTCCTAGACTTGGAACAATGACAGATCCAAACAAGTCCATGTGGATTAAGAAGAGAGGAGTATCAATAAAGAAATTATGCTTGGATTTAAAAGATGTTTTTCTCTACTTGCCTTTCTCACAAGCTGTGCAGAGTTTATCCTTAACAAAGGTTATAGAAGGTAAACCTGTTACCAACTCTTTCTTACAGAGTTTGCTGATATTCTTGAAGTTCAGGTGTGATAGCCTCTTGTGCCATAACCAAGTTAGGTCTGCATTGATCTTTGAGATAAAGCAGGTTTCAGTTGTGGGTTCAGCAGACTTCATCTCCACAACATATACACCTTTCTTCGTTTGTGGACACAACACAACTTTGCCTTGGGGATCCAATATGTACCCCAGGTGCTTATCAAAGTTAACCTTGTAGCCAGCATCACACAGTTGACTTATGATTTAAACGTGAGTTTCGGATGAGGTATGATTCAGACCTTGACCAATACATGAGTTTGATGTATTTTGACTTTATAAAATTGAATTTATGTATTTGACCTGTTGTTTCAACTGTTGGGCCTAATGGGCCCAATTAATGCTCATTTTCGATTATGTTTGGACGAATTAAGGTGTTAAGGATCCGAATTTCTTATATATCAACCACACTTTTGAGATATAATTTGTAAAATAATAAAGTAAACAATGGAGGGTTATTTGGGAATAATAACACCTCAAATGATGAGATTTAAACGTGAGTTTCGGATGGCGGTTCCGAATGTTTTGGCACATTAATGGTACAAACTTGATGCTCAGTTGTTAATAAACATGTGTATGATAGGTTTTCCTTATGGAAATGTAACAGAACCTTGTGGTGTTGTCTAACCCACAGTGGGGTACTTTGTGAATCTAGTTGAAAGCCTGAGGAGAAATAAAATAAATTGAAGTTAATTAACGCACCCACTGTGAGTACTTATTCACATGTCTAAATTTGTTTTATGTTTGCTATTTCCTGCTGAGGCAAGTTGTTTCATTTCGTTTGGCACTCTACTAACTTGCGTATATGTTGATGCACATTCTTGTTTGTTGCATATCCATTTCTTTGTTGTGCATCTTTTTGATGGACCTGCGGGTCGCGTCTATATTCTGATGTTACTGTGCTATATGACCTGGAGTTGATCCCTCCGAGGTCCTGTTAGGCAGTAGGTCATCCCCGATGTTATGTCTGCTTCAGATGGTTGGTTTTCTTAATGCCGAGCGTCGTCTCGAAGGGGCTGCAGCTCTGGTTCCGTACTTTGTGTACGTAGAGAGTATACGGCATTTGTTGCCGGCGTTACTCTTGGGTGGCTGCATAAAGACTTATCGAATGTGTAAATCTCTGTACTCACTAAGCGTTGCTTACCCCTTAGTTGTTCAATTTTTACATGAAAAGGGAAATCCGCTCCGGGATCTTTTAGTTAGGTCATTAATTGAAGTCTTTGAAGATCATATACTACTCAATCGGTAATTGAAATGAGGGACCAATATTGTAATATTTGGGTTGTTGTAATAATGTATTGAGTTGTAGATTTAGATTGGAACCCTGTAGCATCGTAGGGTATTTAAAACTTGAGTTTTATTTATGTACTTTATTGCTTCCGCACTTGTTTAAGTATTCAGATCATTATGTAATGGTTATTTTATGGTGATTAATCCTGGGTATATTGTAATGGTGGTTATTGTGGCAAGGGTGCAACAGGGGATGGTATCAGAGCAGTAGTTTGAGATTCAAGTGTGCGTGAGGTCTTGGTCTCAAACATTAGGTGATGACCTGTAGTGATTATAAGTGATAATCTGAACTAAGATAGGATATGATCTAGTGCTTATAGGAAATTGACTTTCATATGAGACAACAAGTGTTGTATTTAACTATGTGATATAATCACTAAATGATTTATATGTTTAACTTTCAGAATATGTCTAGAAAGGAATGACACCATGAGAGACGAGGGAAATGATGCTATCAATGATGGCAGAACAAAACAGAATGATTCAAGATCAATTTCAGGCTCGAGATGAGGCCAAAGCTAAAAGAAAGGAAGACAAGAGAAAAGAAAAGAGGGAACATGAAAGAAATTATGTTGTGGATGACATAAACTTTAGAAATAAAGCGGAACGTAAAGACAAGGGCAAGGAAAAGATGAGTATGAAACCGAAATTGAGGAGAATTACATGAACTATGTGATTAAATCATTCAAGAACTGGCAACCACCAACATTTTCTGGATCTCTGAGAATTGAGAAATCAGAAAGATGGATTATGTAACATTCGGCATTAAACAAGGTTAGCAACTACGACCTCATCAGTATTTAATAGCCAATTATAACTAATCGGTGCGATGAATCGGGAAATCAATTAATCCGATCGATTTACGATATAAAGAATTAATTCAACTAAGTACATAATTAAATTATGATTAGTGACACTAATCATACACTAATACAATTACTTAACATATTATGCAAAACTAAATCAATTCATTAAAACAATGCATCCAAAAGTATTTATGAAATTACAAAAAAAGGGGAAATACAAGAATACATTTCTAAATACTTTTATACCAAAAAAAAAACACAAAATACATCATTTTTATACTTAAAAATCAGCCAACAACACAAGGGAACACACTTTTGTGTCCCTTTGACTTTTTATACAAATATTGAAAAGAATTATTCACTTTTTCTACTTTTCCAACATGTTGGTAAAGTATTAAACACTACCTTTATCCTCATCATTTGCAAGACTAAAACTCTTCTATAAATAGAGGACTCATTTCCTCATTTCATTCACACCTTCAAAGCATAAACACCCTCTCATTTTCTCTAGAAAAATCAGCCAAAGGGCCTAGTGCAAGGCCAAGAACTTGCAACTTTGTTCTTCATATTTTCTTCAAGTGTTCTTGGTGCAATTTTCAAGATTTCAACTTCTACTCAAAATCATATTCCAAATACTTCAAAGTAAGTAAATACTAACTTATTTCATCTTATATTTATGTTTATATAAGTCTTGCATAATATATATAATCACCAACAACAACAAGTTTCATAAAAACTCAAGTTTATAAGTTTCTAGTTTTTATTTTAAGTTGTTTCTTTAAATGTGCATATGAATATATGAACACATTATAAACATGTTAATATTATGAAAACATGTGTTATATATGTGTTATATAACTTTTACAACTTTTATACAAGTAGTCTTTGAATAAACAACAAGAATCATAAGTTGTTTCAAGTTTATAAAACTGCGGATTTTCGGCAGAAAATTTATATCGACTTTGAAAAATCATAACTAATTCATAACTCAACGAAATGAGTTGATTCTTGTCTCAAAAGTTAGATCTATGTCTTAACTATAGATCTGTAATTTTTCATAATTTATTTTGAAGTTTAAGACCTCCAGAAAGTATTTGGGAAACCGAAAGTTTGACAGCTCAAAAATGGCCAACATAGGGTTTTTAACGAGCTTTTTCACCAACCTAAACATCTCGAAAAATGACCGTTCTTGATTCTAAAAATCCTTTGTATATATTAGTTTAATGTCCTAGAAAACCAAAGTCTAAAACATATTGGAGCTTGGTCAAAAACAGCCTCAAAGTAGGCCGGAAAATCTCCGAAAAAGTTAGAAAATTATATATATATATATATATATATATATATATATATATATATATATATATATATATATATATATATATAAACTTGACGTTTTAAGCAAATTTTATTTATAAACTTGTAATGTTGAGTGATACATAAAAATCTATAAATATATATATCATCATATATTAGAGATATTAAGTCCTTATTATCATTTAAGACCCATTTAATCTCGCTCGGTGCATCATCCGTCCCTTTACGCTAAAAAGCACTTTACGCTAGTTTTTACCATCACACGCTCAGTGAGTTCTCATAGCCCCTATTTTCACACTGTTATGTTTTGGGGATGAAATGCATGCTTCGTTTTTATATGGACACGGAATTATCTTCATTTCTATTATGTATTACACATGTGGTTCCATGAGCCCTGATATCATGAACCGTTAATTGCATTTATTTGTAAGCGCGAAAATATTGTGGATAGATCTATTGGGAGTCATGTCCCCCACTCGGGTTAGTCGGGTTGGCTAACAGCGGGTGCATATATATTCAACACACGGTATTACGTATGGGAATACTGCACATGGCAAACTCATTTTAAATTAAGCTTCGGTGGCATGATGGTTTATATGTAATACATAACAAGGAATTTATGATTTTATAAATTAAATCTCTATTATTGTTGTCCAAACAAGTCAGATTTACGTGTAATCCTATGAGCTCACCAACAATTTTTGTTGACGTATTTTAGCGTGTATTTTCAGGAAATTAAGGCAAGTATGCCTTCAGACGTATTTTACTTTCAAGCCTCCGCATCCATGGAGTCGCATGCATGTTCAAAATTAACGGAGATTTAGCTGCATTATTTTGGATATTTTAATTATGTAATTAAATCTCTGTATTTGTGCGAACTTCATTTCTCATATCAGACTATGTAAAACATTGCTATGCTTTAAAGCTTTAACGATGTATTTTAAAAAACGTCCATATAGTGGTCGTTCATTATGATTATGGTTACGCTTCCGCGACGTCGCGCTTCGTTGCCAACCGGGGTAACGGGGTGTGACAGATTGGTATCAGAGCCATAGTTATAGTGAACTAGGTTGCATTAGTACCTAGACTATAACTGTTACAAAACTAAGCTTTCTTCAAGAACTGTGAACTCATATATGGACCCTGATGACAATAACATGTCGAACAAAATGGTTATTATCCTCTTTGACTCAGAGGATGAATTCTCACTCATGGAACATATAAGCCAAGGTGACACTGAGGTATACTTTGGATCGGGAACCCACCCAGACTAAATCAATGACGATGTAATGGACTCGTCAAAGCACAAGGTGGGCAATTGTGGCCCTGCAACACAAATTGCTCCACCATCACCACCACATATGCCACCCTACACCCTATTCAGAAGCCATCCCAATGGACCATTAAGGAAGTTCACCCTTATGAAAAGGGTGTGACTAGCACAACGGGAGTCTATCCCGGTACCTACTCATCAGCCAAGCCCGCAACTGTAACGATAGGCGAACGTAAGACAGTGGGGATGGATGCCTCACACTCTCCAAGAGTGGAGAAATGAGGAAGGGATCCAAAACCAGTTTGAAGTCGGAACACCATCTTACTCTCAAGTGCCGACACTTACCCAGAAACCTATGTAACAAACGATGCCCTGTAAGTGGCAAGGGCCGCCAGAAACGACCTCCAATTTCAACAAAATCCACCAAGAGGTCGGTGAGTTCTTTGCAAGGATTAAGCAGGAGGCAATACAAACCCTCAATATACCTTGGGACAACCAGAATACCCAAGCGATTCAACAAGACGGAATAGACAAATTGTGACAGCGCCTAGCAGAGCGCAAAGCCCGTAATATAGAAATAACCCAACGACTTAACGCTCTGGAGTACGAGGAAACCCCAGAGGCATCTCATACTTAATACCCTTCTACCATTTTATAGTATTTATCTAGGCTATACTATCTGACATATCTTAGGGTAAATAAGGCTTAAGAATTTATCAGAAAATTCTGACCAGATCATATACAAAGATTAAGTATCAAGAACTTTTATGAGGAATTAAGTTTTAACTACAACTCTGCGTAGGAAAAGATAAAGTTGTGACTATCTGCCTAAGAAATTTCAAACCCGTAGACTTATCCTCTTACCCCATTAGATACCACTTATGCATATCTACTATTTGATATTGGTGCTGATAGGAGCTTTATATCCACTAAGTTCACTAAGCAGATAAATTACATTAAGTGCTACTTATGCTATTGAGGTTGATGACAGTGAGACGTTTAAGACAAATAATATAAGTCGAGGATGCTCCTTAGAATTAGTAGGCCGACTCTTTGAAAAAGACTTGATACCCATCAAACTGGGAAGTGTTTACGTGGTCGTAGGCATGGATTGGCTACCGAAAATCATGTGGAAATAGTATGCAACAAGAACACAGTTCATATACCTTTAGCCAATAAGAAGGTCCTTACTGTCCAAGGCAAAGCAAGAAATACCAAAGTAAGCATCATCTCTAGCATTAGGACCCTAAAGTGTTGATAGAGTGGGAGCCAAAGGGAAAGCAGCTCGAAAATATTCTTATTATTTACGGTTACCCCAAAGGTTTTTCCAGAACACTTACCTGAACTCCCAACATCGAGGCAAGTAAAAATCGGCCTAGTATCAGGTGCGGTACCAGTGGCTCGAGCACCATGCCGATTAGCCCCATCAATAGTGTAAGAATCGTGCAACCAACTATAGGAGCGCTTAGATAAAAGGTTTATCAAATCGAGATCCTCACTTTGGAGGAGCTCCAGTTTTGTTCATAAAGGAGAAGGATGGAACTTTCGAGATGTGCATCAATTACCAAGAGTTAAATAAGCTAAAAGAACCAATACCCACTTCCAAGGATCGATGACTTGTTTGACAAACTCCAAGCATTAAGCTTCTATTCGAAGATCGACCTAAGGTCTGGTTATCATCAGGTTAGAGTTCGCAGGAAAGGTATTCCAAAGACAGCTTTCAGATTCCGTTTCGGTCATCGTAAATTCCTATTAATGACGTTTGGATTAACCAGTGCCCCGGACGGTACTCATGGACCTCTTCGGGTGTGCAAACCTCATCTAGGCAAATTCGTGATTGTATACATGAATGACTTTTAATCTACTCACAAAACAAGGAGGACCACGAGCAAACATTTAAGACTAATTCTAGAGTTGTTGAAGAAGGAACAACTGCCAAGCTTTCTAAGTTTGACTAAGATAGGTGAAATTTTTCGATCACGTGATCAATAGTAAAAGGATCCACGTCGACCCCGCAAAGATCGAGGCTATCAAGAATTGGTCAACTCCCTATAGAGATACGACAGTCCTTAAGACTTGCCACTTATTATAGGCAATTATCAAAAATTTCTCAAAGATCACCGGAGCTCTAACAGAACTGACCCGAAAGGACATTAAGTATGATTGGGGTGAGGATCAGGAGACATCATATCAGTTATTAAAGCACAAACTGCGCAGTGCGCTTATTTTATCCAAGATAAGCAAGAAATTTGTAGATTACTGTGACGCTTCACACAATGGGTTGATATAGAAAGATAGGGCCATAGCTTATGCTTTATGAAAACTTAAGGTTCACTAGGTGATTTACACAACGCATGATCTGGATCTTGAAGCAGTAGTCTTTATCCTTGGAGACATTAGTTGTACGGTATGAAGTGTATTGTATTCACAGACCATAAGAGCCTCCAACACATCTTGAACCAGAAAGAGTCGAATACGAAGTAGTACCGTTGGATGGAACTAATAAGTAATTGCAACCGTGAAAATTCGTTATCACCTGAGGAAAACTAATAGTTTAGGATAAGGGCTAATAAAAATCAATATTTCATGAATAGAATCTAATTACTCTGTTTGGTGGAATAAGAAAGCTGGCTATGGATGAAGGACACAAATTAAGATATGTCGTTCACCCCGAATCCGATAAAATGTATCATGACCTTAAGGAGCTATACGGGTGGCCTATCATGAAGAATGACATTGCCACACCTGTCAGAAAATTTGTAACATGCTTCAAAGTTAAGATAAAACATCAGAAACCATTTGGGTAATAGTCGACCACCTAACAAAATCCGCGCGTTCCTACCAATCAAGAAGAACATCAAGATGAATAAGCTAGTCCAAACGTACCTCAAGGAAGTAGTCTCCGGACACGGGGTGCCTATTATAATCATTTCGGATATGGATAGCAGATCTACATCTAAGTTTTTGGAAATTATTACAGCACGCTTTGGATACAAACTTGGACAACAGTACCACATATCACCCTCAGACTGATGGTCAGAATGAAAGAACGATCCAAACCCTAGAACATACATTAAGAGCCTGTGTGATGGATTTTGGGAAGGGTAGGGATACTCATTTGCCCTTAGTAGAACTATCGTACAACAATAGCTATCACACACATCTTAAGGTTGCTCCGTTTGAGGCACTGTACGGACAAAAGTGTCAATCACCCCTTGCTGGGCCAAAGTCAGGGATAGTCAACTCATTGGTCCAGAAATCATACTTGAGACCACCGAATGGATAGTACAGATACAGAATCGACTAAAAGTTGCCCGCGATCGTCAGGAAAGTTATGAAGACGTAAGGAGAAAATCCTCGAGTTCCAATTAGGAGAAAGAGGACTGATGAAAGACTCTCCATGAAAGGGCGTGATACGTCTTGGGAAACTGAATCCTCGTTACTTTGGACAGTTCAAAGTCTTAAAGGGAATTGTACTAGTAGCTTATCGTTTAGAGCTACCACCTGAGCTTAGCAGCATGCACAATACCTTCCCTGTATCGAATCTGAAGAAGTGTTTGTTAGAGGAGATATTTGTTATCCCCTTGGAAGAGATCCAGCTAACTGAGAAACTTTGCTTCATCAAAGAGCCGGTTGAAATCATGGACCGTAAGGTCAAAGGATTGAAGCACAGTTGTATACCCATCCTCAAGGTCATATGGAATTTTATACATAGACCAGAATTCACTTAGGCATGAAAAGGTCAGTTTAACAAAAGATACCCTCACCTAATCCTAAGTAACAAGACCTCGGAGGAAACAAGACACAATTTCGGGACGAAATTCCCTTAACAGGGGGAGACTGTAACATTCGGCATTAAACCAGGTTAGCAACTACGACCTAATCAGTATTTAATAGCCAATTATAATCTAATCAGTGGTCATTAGAAATTAATCAAAGTGATTAACAAGGATCATGAAGAAACTCAACTCAATTAGAATCAAATTCATCGGTGCGATGAATCGGGAAATCAATTAATCCGATCGATTTACGATATAAAGAATTAATTCAACTAAGTACATAATTAAATTATGATTAGTGACACTAATCATACACTAATACAATTACTTAACATATTATGCAAAACTAAATCAATTCATTAAAACAATGCATCCAAAAGTATTTATGAAATTACAAAAAAAGGGGAAATACAAGAATACATTTCTAAATACTTTTATACCAAAAAAAAACACAAAATACATCATTTTTATACTTAAAAATCAGCCAATAACACAAGGGAACACACTTTTGTGTCCCTTTGACTTTTTATAAAAATATTGAAAAGAATTATTCACTTTTTCTACTTTTCCAACATGTTGGTAAAGTATTAAACACTACCTTTATCCTCGTCATTTGCAAGACTAAAACTCTTCTATAAATAGAGGACTCATTTCCTCATTTCATTCACACCTTCAAAGCATAAACACCCTCTCATTCTCTCTAGAAAAATCAGCCAAAGGGCCTAGTGCAAGGCCAAGAACTTGCAACTTTGTTCTTCATATTTTCTTCAAGTGTTCTTGGTGCAATTTTCAAAATTTCAACTTCTACTCAAAATCATATTCCAAATACTTCAAAGTAAGTAAATACTAACTTATTTCATCTTATATTAATGTTTATATAAGTCTTGCATAATATATATAATCACCAACAACAACAAGTTTCATAAAAACTCAAGTTTATAAGTTTCTAGTTTTTATTTTAAGTTGTTTCTTTAAATGTGCATATGAATATATGAACACATTATAAACATGTTAATATTATGAAAACATGTGTTATATATGTGTTATATAACTTTTACAACTTTTATACAAGTAGTCTTTGAATAAACAACAAGAATCATAAGTTGTTTCAAGTTTATAAAACTGCGGATTTTCGGCAGAAAATTTATATCGACTTTGAAAAATCATAACTATTTCATAACTCAACGAAATGAGTTGATTCTTGTCTCAAAAATTAGATCTATGTCTTAACTATAGATCTGTAATTTTTCATAATTTATTTTGAAGTTTAATACCTCCAGAAATTATTTGGGAAACCGAAAGTTTGACAGCTCAAAAATGGCCAACATACGGTTTTTAACGAGCTTTTTCACCAACCTAAACATCTCGAAAAATGACCGTTCTTGATTCTAAAAATCCTTTGTATATAGTAGTTTAATGTCCTAGAAAACCAAAGTCTAAAACATATTGGAGCTTGGTCAAAAACAGCCTCAAAGTAGGCCGAAAAACCTCCGAAAAAGTTGGAAAATTATATATATATATATATATATATATATATATATATATATATATATATATATATATATATATATATATAAACTTGACGTTTTAAGCAAATTTTATTTATAAACTTGTAATGTTGGGTGATTTAAGACATAAAAATCTATAAATATATATATCATCATATATTAGAGATATTAAGTCCTTATTATCATTTAAGACCCATTTAATCTCGCTCGGTGCATCATCCGTCCCTTTACGCTAAAAAGCACTTTACGCTAGTTTTTACCATCACACGCTCAGTGAGTTCTCATAGCCCCTATTTTCACACTGTTATGTTTTGGGGATGAAATGCATGCTTCGTTTTTATATGGACACGGAAATATCTTCATTTCTATCATGTATTACACATGTGGTTCCATTAGCCCTGATATCATGAACCGTTAATTGCATTTATTTGTAAGCGCGAATATATTGGGGATAGATCTATTGGGAGTCATGTCCCCCACTCGGGTTAGTCGGGTTGGCTAACAGCGGGTGCATATATATTCAACACACGGTATTACGTATGGGAATACTGCACATGGCAAACTCATTTTAAATTAAGCTTCGGTTGCATGATGGTTTATATGTAATACATAACAAGGAATTTATTATTTTATAAATTCAATCTCTATTATTGTTGTCCAAACAAGTCAGATTTACGTGTAAACCTATGAGCTCACCAACAATTTTTGTTGACGTATTTTAGCGTGTATTTTCAGGAAATTAAGGCAAGTATGCCTTCGGACGTATTTTACTTTCAAGCTTCCGCATCCATGGAGTCGCATGCATGTTCAAAATTAACGGAGATTTAGCTGCATTATTTTGATATTTTAATTATGTAATTAAATCTCTGTATTTGTGCGAACTTCATTTCTCATATCAGACTATTTAAAACATTGCTATGCTTTAAAGCTTTAACGATGTATTTTAAAAAACGTCCATATAGTGGTCGTTCATTATGATTATGGTTACGTTTCTGCGACGTCGCGCTTCGTTGCCAACCGGGGTAACGGGGTGTGACAGATTACAATTATGGAACAGATTTTTACGGAGATGAATTGTAAGGATGAGTACAAGGTATATTTGGCTAAAGATCAATTGATTGGACAAGCCAAGGAATGGTGGAACTTTTGGAAAAATGAATTGGGATCATAGTTGATTACTTCATTTAGTTGGGAACAATTCAAGTTGTTGTTTTGTAAGCGATATGGTGAGCCTGATATTGTACCTCATGTTGATTATGAAGAAAGAGCTATCGGAAAGATCGCAAATTCTGGAGGATATGAACTAAATGGACCGTATTCGATATCAAGGACAAATAAACGTAATAGATGTTGACATTGTAACCAAATTGGACATAAGGATGATAAATGTCCAAGGAAGGCTGTGCATGTTATAATTGTGGAAAAGCGGGTCATTTTAGCAGAACTTGCAGACTACCACCAAGGAATTAACATGTATTGACATTACATGATGAAACTAAGAATGAAAAGTTCAACAAAGGAGATGAGATCTCTGAGACTATTATTATAACTTTTGAACCTTTAATTACGGAATTAGAAGAGTACTTTAAAGTTCTATATGTAATATTTCATTGAAGCTTTATGATTTAGAAGTTACATGAACTTGAGTGATATGAAATTTTATTACTAATATAAGTATACTTATGTTTGTGAATGAGAATACTTGAGTATATAAATAGATACTAAATGTATAGCCATTAGAGATCTCTGATAGAAGTTTTATATCTGCTAAGTTTAGTGAACAACTGAATGCCACTCTTTCCCCATTAGAAAATGCTTATGCCGTAGAATTAGCAGACGGAAAGTTGATTGAAGCGAATAGTATAATTAAGGAGTGCACACTAAAATTGACAGATCATCCCTTTAAGATAAACTTGAAGCCTATCGAACTTGGAAGCTTCGATGTAGTTATTGGTATGGATTGGTTGTCAGACAACCATGCCGAAATCTTATGTGGTAAGAAGGTCGTAAGAATACCACTTAAGAAAAAGAAAGTCCTCACAGTCCAAGGAGAAAGAAAGAATCGTCAGTTGAACGTCATTTCTGGTCTAATAACACTGAAATGCCTTCGAAGAGGTTGTCAAGCAGTGTTAGTTCAGCTAGTGGAAAAAGAATCGAAGGAGAAGCGACTCGAAGAAATCCCAATAGTTCGTGACTACCCAAAAGTCTTTCCTGAAGATTTGCCTGGACTTCCACCAACTAGGCAAGTAGAATTTCAGATTGACTTGGTGCCTGGAGCTGCACCTGTCGCCCGAGCACCCTATCGATTGGCACCGTCAGAGATGCAAGAGTTATCCAATCAGTTACAAGAACTGTTGGAGAAAGGATTCATTCGACCAAGTTCCTCACCTTAGGTAGCTCCGGTCTAATTTGTCAAAAAGAAGGACGGATCCTTTAGGATGTGCATCGATTACCAAGAACTGAACAAGTTAACGATCTGATACCGTCTCCCCAGAATCGACGATTTATTCGATCAACTCCAAGGATCTAGTTGTTACTCTAAGATTGATCTGAGATCCGGTTATCACCAAGTAAAAGTTCGGGAAGAAGATATACCCAAGATAGCGTTCAGAACTCGTTATGGACTTTTCGAATTTCAAGTGATGCCATTCGTTTGACCAACACACCAGCCGTATTCATGGATCTCATGAATCGAGTGTGTAAACCGTATTTGGACATATTCGTAATAGTGTTCATAGACGATATCCTTATCTATTCCAGAAATAAGGAGGAGCATGAGCAGCATCTAAAGTTGATTTTGGAATTTCTTGAAAAGGAACAGTTGTACGCCAAATTCTCTAAGTGTGAATTTTGGCTACGAGAAGTCAAATTCCTAGGGCACGTGATCAATAGCCAAGTAATTCAAGTAGATCCATTAAAAATCAAGGCCATTAAGAACTGGGCAACTCCTAGGACTCCCACTAAAATCCGTCAGTTCTTAGGTCTTCCCGGTTATTATACACGATTCATAGAAAATCTCTCGAAGATAGCTGGGTCTTTAACGGAATTGACTCGAAAGGACATAAAGTACAACTGGGGTGAAGATCAGGATACGACATCCCGACTGTTGAAGCAAAGATTGTGTAGTGCACCTATTTTGTCCCTACCGGAATAAACAAAAGATTTTGTTGTTTACTGCGATGCCTCAAACAACGGATTGGGTTGTGTGTTAATGCAAAGAGACAAGGTTATCGCTTATGCATCGCGGAAACTTAAAGTGCATGAGGTAAACTACACGACTCACGACTGGAACTTGGAGCTGTGGCATTTGCTCTCAAGATATTGAGGCACAACCTTTACGGTACGAAGTGCACAGTGTTTACAGATCACAAGAGCCCTCAGCATATTCTGAACCAGAAAGAGTTAAACATGAGGCAACGTCGCTGGGTTGAGCTGCTTAGCGATTATGACTGTGAGATCCGTTATCATCCGGGTAAGGTAAATGTAGTAGCTGATGCTTTAAGTTGGAAGGAACGGGTTAAACCCTTAAGAGTTTGAGCTTTGGTCATGACTATACAGTCAAACCTAAACTCTCAAGTCCGCGAGGCACAAGAGGAAGCAGTTAAGGAGGGTAATCTGCTAGATGAAGCCTTGAGAGGAATGGAAAGGCAGTTTGAAATCAAGACCGATGGATGTCGGTACTTCATGGACAGAATTTGGCTACCAAAATTCGGAGGATTGAGGAAGCTGGTCATGGATGAAGCACATAAAACAAGATATGCTATTCACCCAGGGTAAGATAAGATGTATCACGACTTGAAGGGAATGTACTGGTGGCCAAACATGAAGGCTGACATTGCTACGTATGTCAGCAAATGCTTAACATGTTTGAAAGTTAAGGCTGAACACCAGAAACCATCAGGATTGTTTGTGTTGGTGATTTATCACCAATATTATTTAAGTGTAATGGGATGAACTTGTTTGACAAAAATAATCTTATTACATAATGTACAAGTTGGGTTGGTGCGGAGTGCACACTTGTTTAATATTGTTTAAGATTAATTACCAGGGGTTCGGGGGCAGCGCCCCCGATAGCGGGCTTCCTGGGGCGGCAGCCCCTGGTAGCGGGGTCCAAGGGGCAGAGCCCCTGGCTAGGGTCGAGCTGTATCCGAAATTTGATGCTTTAAGATATTTTATTTCGACTAATGTTGCTTTAAGAAATTTGATGCGAAATTCGGATGAATCGCCGAAATTCGGATGATCCGAATTGGACCCGAAGTTCGGTTGAATCCCAATTATAGTTGGTTTTGGTAGTTAAAATGGCGGTACCCGCCAAATATTACCCGCCGTTTTTGGTAATTTCATGGGTACACGAAAATCAGAAACATTTCCATATTTTTGCAACCCGTATTTTCTACAAAGATTGAAGTATTCTGCAAAAATGGCGCACGTAGAATCTGTGAAGGATATGACGAGCAAGTTCGACAAATTGGCGAAATTTGAAAGGCAGGACTTTGGTCGTTGGCAGAATAAAATGCATTTCTTGTTGACTACCCTGAAAGTGGTGTACGTTCTGAGTACCCCCATGCCTGAATTCGCTAAAGATGAAACCAAGGAAAGCACGAGGAAAAGATCAAAGTCGGAAAACGATGACTACATATGCCGTGGACACATTCTGAATGGTATGTCTAACTCTCTCTTTGATGTTTATCAAAATGTCGAATCTGCAAAGGAACTATGGGATTTGTTTGAATCTAAATACATGACAGAAGATGCATCTAGTAAGAAGTTCATGGTCGGGATTTTCATGAACTATAAGATGATTGATACTAGGCCTGTCATGGAACAATATCACGAATTGTTAAGGATCCTAGGACAGTTTGGTCAACAGAATCTGAAAATGGATGAAGCCATTTCAGTTGCTGTGATTATTGACAAACTACCACCATCATGGAAAGAGTTTAAACATACTCTTAAACATAAAAAGGAAGAACTGACTTTGGATCAACTTGGAAGTCATATTAGGATTGAAGAGTCTTTAAGGACTCAAGAACTTGATAGTAATCCTAAGGGTAAGAATAATATCGTTCTGTTAATATGGTGGAAGGTGAAGGATCCAAGAATTCCAACAAGGGTAAAGGTAAAAGAAAGTGCAGCGATGATGATGATGACAAGTTTTCCAACAAAAAGCCTAAACTTGCATGTTGGAGGTGTAAAACTGGTCATTTCAAGAAGGATTGCCGAGTTAAGAAAGTAAACAAAGGTGCTGGTCCATGTGGGACTAAGTCTGGTCCAAGTGGATCTAAGGATCCAGGAAAGCAACAAGGTCAGAATTGTGATTTATTATCGTATTGCAAATTTGTTCAGAATTATGTTTCAATAATTTCTTAGGCATTTTATGTGCAGGATGATGATGTTGCTTGGTGGGTTGATTCGGGAGCAACAAGTCATGTTTGTAAAGATCTTCGTTGGTTTAAAGATTGTCAACCAATTGAAGATGGATCTGTTGTGAAGATGGGAAATGTTGCTACTGAACCAATGAAAGGAATATGATGCATAACTATTATGTTTACTTCTGGAAAGTGTGTAACTTTAGACAATGTATTGTATGTACCTGGGATTCGAAAGAATCTCATATCTGAAATTGTATTAAGTAAGTCTGGATACAGACAAGTACTTGAAAGTGACAAGTATATCTTGTCAAGACATGGTACCTTTATTGGATTTGGCTATGTATGTAATAGAATGATTAGGTTAAATATTGATTATCCTTCTTTTATTACTTCGAATTGCATGATGATATCTAATACTGCAAGTAACTCAAAGAAGTCAGAATTATGGCATGCTAGACTTAGACATGTTAATTATAAACGATTAAAAGACATGTCTAAAATGAGTTTAATACCTGCTTTTGATATGAATGTTGAAAAGTGTAAAACTTGCATGTTAACTAAGATAACTAGACAACCTTTTAAGGATGTTAACAGAGAAAGCAAAGTATTAGAACTCATTCATAGTGATTTATGTGATTTTCATGCAACACCTTCACTTGGAAATAAGAAGTATGTCATTACTTTTATCGATGATGCATCAAGATATTGCTATGTGTATTTATTGCACTCAAAAGCTGAAGCTCTTGATAAATTTAAAATTTACAAACAAGAAATAGAGTTACATAAAAATGAGTTGATAAAAGTGTTGTGTACTGATAGAGGTGGTGAGTATTATGATCCAGTTTATTTCCAATCAACTGGTATAATACATCAAACCACGGCTCCTTATACGCCACAACTAAATGGTGTGGCTGAAAGGAAGAATAGGACATTGAAAGAAATGGTTAATTCCATGTTGTCCTATTCTGGTTTAAGTGATGGTTTTTGGGATGAGGCTATGTTAACGGCCTGTTATATTTTGAATAGGACTCCAAATAAAAGGAGTAAAAATACCCCTCATGAAATTTGGCATAAAAAGGTACCGAATTTGAGTTATGTTAGAGTTTGGGGCTGTAGAGCAGTTGTAACACTCACAGAACCCATAAGGAAATTTTGGGTGAGAAAGGTATAGATTGTATCTTCATTGGTTATGCTGAGCATTCGAAAGCTTATAGATTCTATGTTATAGATTCTAATGACTCAGTATTTGTAAATACTGTTATAGAGTCAAGAGATGCTATTCTTGATGAAGAGAGATTTACATCTATACCTAGACCAATGGACTTGATTAATAAATCTTCATGTAAAACCTTAACTCAAGCTGAGAATGCACCTGAACAGTCTGAACCTATGAGAAGCACTAGAGCTAGAAAAGCCAAGTCTTTTGGATCTGATTTTCAACTTTATTTAGTTGAAGGAACAAGGAATGACACTGTGTCTCAATATCAATATTGTTATATTATTGAGGAGGATCCTAAGACTATTAGTGAAGCTATGTCATCTCGTGATACTGCTTTCTGGAAAGAAGCAATCCAGGATGAGTTTGATTCTATCATACATAATGATCCTTGGGTTTTTACAGATTTGCCATCTGGTTGTAAAGCTTTAGGATGTAAATGGATCCTAAAGAGAAAGATGAAAGTGGATGGTACCATAGATAAGTATAAAGCCAGATTGATTATCCAAGGCTTTAGACAAAAGGAAGGTATTGATTTCTTTGATACTTATGCTCCAGTTGCGAGGATTTCCACTATTAGATTATTATTAGCTCTAGCAGCTATACATAATCTTGTAATTCATCAAATGGATGTAAAAACCGCTTTTCTAAACGGTGACTTAGATGAAGAAATTTACATGAAACAACCAAAAAGGTATGTGATGCCTGGACATGAAAACAAAGTGTGCAAACTAAAGAAGTCTTTATATGGTCTAAAACAAGCACCCAAACAATGGCATCAAAAGTTTGATGATGTGGTCTTGTCTAATGGCTTTGTATTAAACCAAGCTGACAAGTGTGTATATAGAAAATTTGATACTTCTGGTAAAGGAGTTATAATTTGTTTGTATGTGGATGATATGTTGATTTTTGGTACTGATCAAGATCAAGTTGATAGAACCAAGAAATTTTTGTCATCAAGTTTTGATATGAAAGACCTGGGGGAGGCTGAGGTGATTCTTGGTATAAGAATTAAACAAGGGAACAATGGAATATATGTTTCTCAATCTCATTATATTGAGAAAATATTGAAAAAGTTTAATTTTGAAGATTGTTCACCTGTTAGTACTCCTATAGATTCAAATCTTAAACTCCTGCCTAATAATGGAAGTCCAGTGTCCCAGCTTGAATACTCTAGAGCTATTGGATGTTTAATGTATGCCATGATAAGTACCAGGCCTGATATAGCTTATGTTGTAGGAAAGCTTAGTAGATATACTAGCAATCCTAGTTCACATCATTGGCAAGCATTAAATCGAGTGTTCAAGTATTTAAAAGGAACAATGAATTTTGGTTTGACATATATTGGATATCCTTCAGTGCTAGAAGGATATTCTGATGCCAGTTGAATTACAAATTTAGAAGATCACCCCTCAACAAGTGGTTGGGTATTTCTACTTGGAGGAGGTGCTATTTCATGGGCATCAAAGAAGCAGACTTGTATTACAAACTCAACAATGGAGTCTGAATTTGTGGCATTAGCTGCTGCTGGAAAAGAAGCTGAGTGGCTTAGGGATTTGATATATGAGATTCACTATGGCCTAAACCGATTTCTCCCAATTATATCAGGTGCGATAGTGCTGCCACCTTGGCTAAGGCATATAGTCAAGTATATAATGGGAAGTGTAGACACTTAGGTGTTAGACATAGTATGATTCGTGATCTAATCATGAATGGAGTGATATCGGAAGAGTTTGTGAAAACTCAGCTTAATTTAGCCGATCATCTAACCAAAGGGTTAGCTAGGAATCTTGTGCACAAGGCGGCTATAGGGATGGGTTTAAAGTCCACTTAATCTTTAATATTAAGATACCCAATTCCCGTCTAATGAAATATTAGATGTAGAATTCAATGTGGAAAGCTTGATATTTTAAGGTTGGAACACATCAATGATTTCATCCCAAGGTATGTGTTCAGATCTGCAAGTAAAGGAGGTTGAAATTTATATTTCTTAATAGTTCTCTTGAAAAATTGCATTTTGCAGGTGCAAGAATAAGAGAACTACCTATATAAGCATGAAGATTAGCCGCTTCAAGAAGTTTTGGACTTAGCTTTGATATGCTTATTGAAGGATAGGACACAGGCTAGTAAAAATAGTGTCAAGTAAGAACTTGAATATGTAAACTGTTGTGTATATAATTTTGATGTATTCAAAATGAATAGAAAGGGTTCAACCCTTTTGTGACACCCTGATATTTCATTTATGCATCAGTTTGTTTGTTATGATTTTAATTTAAGTTAACCAAGATTACCCTTAAATGGGGGAGGTTTGTTGGTGATTTATCACCAATATTATTTAAATGTAATGGGATGAACTTGTTTGACCAAAATAATATTATTACATAATGTACAAGTTGGGTTGGTGCGGAGTGCACACTTGTTCAATATTGTTAAGATTAATTACCGGGGGTTCGTGGGCAGCGCCCCCAATAGCGGGGTTCCAGGGGCGGCAACCCCTGGTAGCGGGGTCCAAGGGGCAGAGCCCCTGGCTGGGGTCGAGCTGAATCCGAAATTTGATGCTTTAAGAAATTTTATTTCGACTAATGTTGCTTTAAGAAATTTGATGCGAAATTCGGATGAATCCGAAATTGGACCCGAAATTCGGATGATTCGAATTGGACCCGAATTTCGGTTGAATCTGAATTATAGTTGGTTTTGGTGGTTAAAATGGCGGTTGGCCATTTGGCGGTTACCCGCCGTTTTTGGTCATTTCATGGGTACACGAAAATCAGAAACATTTCCATATTCTTTGTTCGTTTTCCCTGAGTTTTATCCGATTGGGATTTCGATCGTACCGTCGAAATACTTCAATCTAAAAGTGTATCACGACTCTCAGATTATCCAAGCATTTTTGCAACCCGTATCTTCTACAGTTTGTTCAACCAGAAATACCCCAGTGGAAGTGGGAGAGAATAACCATGGACTTCATCACAAAGTTGCCAAAAGACTTCTGTAGGTTATGACACCATTTAGGTGATTGTGGATCGACTCATAAAGACTGCACACTTCATGACAATCAAGGAGACTGATAAGATAGATAAGTTAACACAAATCAATCTTAAAGAAGTCGTCTCAAGGCATGGAGTTCCTGTATCAATTATATCAGATAGGGACAGCCGGTTCACATCAAGATTTTGACAATCGTCACAAGAGGCATTGGGTACACGCCTAGACATGAGCACGACCTATCACTCGTAGACGGACGGTCAGAGTGAAAGAACGATTCAGACCTTGGAAGACATGCTAAGGGAATATTAATGTTCATAATACCTTCCACGTATCCAACCTTAAGAAATGTCTGGCTAATGAAACACTCGCCATACCCATGGACGAGCTTGAGCTAGACGATAAGTTCAACTTCGTTGAAAAACCTGTGGAAATAATGGTCCGAGAAGTCAAGAAACTAAAGCACAGCCAGATCCCGATAATAAAAGTCAGATGGAATTCTAAGCGAGGTCCTGAGTTTACATGGGAACGCGAAGATCAGTTTCGGGAAAAATACCCTCATCTGTTCTCAAATACTCAAGCAGTGGAGAACACGAGCTAATTTCGGGACGAAATTCCCTTAACAGTGGGAGACTGTAACATCCGGCATTAAACCAGGTTAGCAACTATGACCTAATCAGTACTTAATAGCCAATTATAACCTAATCAATGGTCATTAGCGATTAATCAAAGTGATTAACAATGTTCATGAAGAAATTCAACTCAAGTAGAATCAATTTCATCGGTGCCATGAATCGGCAAATCAATTAATCCGATCGATTTACGATATGAAGGATTAATTCAACTAAGTACATAATTAAATTATGATTAGTGACACTAATCATACACTAAAACAATTACTTAACATTAATTATGCAAGACTAAAACAATTCATTAAAACAATGCATCCAAAAGTATTTATGAAATTACAAGAAAAGGGAAATACAAGAATACATTTTGAAATAATTTTATACAAAAAAAATACATGGAAATACCCCCATTAGGCCGGCAATAGGAAGAGTACACAAGGACCATGAAAAAAGTTTTATTTTACTCAACATTTCACCATCAAATCCTCTTCTTTCAATTCACCCAAGATCTCACACTATTCTTCATCATTTCACCACCTTTTTTCCTCTATAAATAGAGACCCAATTCTTCATTCTTTTCCACACACTTCACAAGCCAATAACTCTCTTTTTCTCCCTCACAAAATCCGGCCAAGAAGAGGCCTAATGCAAGGCCAAGAAAACTTTCAAGCGTTCTTCATTTTTACAAGTGTTCTTGGTGCTTTCTTCAAAAAGTTTCAACTTATACTAGTTTGCATACTCCTAATACACCAAAGTAAGTACATACTAACTCATAACACCTTATATTAATGTTTATATAACTCTTGCATAATATATATAATCACCAACAACAACAAGTTTCATAAAAGCTCATGTTTATAAATCACCAGTTTTTGTTTTTAAGTTGTTTTCTTCAAATGTGTTTATAAGTATATAAACACATCATGTAAGTGTAAATATTATGAAAAAAGTCATATAAATGTGTTTTATAACTTTTATACAAGTAGTCTTCGAATAAACAACAAATATCACAAGTTATTTCAAGTTTATGAAATACGGAATTTCGGCAGAGAAGTTGCATCAACTTTGAAAAATCATAACTAATTCATAACTTAACAAAATGAGTTGATTCTTGTCTCGAAAGTTAGATCTATGTTTTAACTAAAAATCTGAAAGTTTTCATAATTTATTATGGAGTTTAGAACCCCCAGATATTATTTGGGAACCCGAAAGTTTGACAGCTCAAAAATGACCAACGTAGGGTTTTTAACGAGCTTGTTCCCTAACCTAAACTCCTCGAAAAATGGTCGTTCTTGACTTTAAAAATTCTTTGTATATAGTAGTTTATTGTCCAAGAAAACCAAAGCCTAAATCGTTTTGGAGCTTGGTAAAAAAAAAAACAGCCTCAAAGTAGGCCGAAAAATCTTCGAAAAGCTGGAAAATTTTATATATATATATATATATATATATATATATATATATATATATATATATATATATATATATATATATATATATATATATATATATATATAACTTGACGATTTAAGTTGGTTTTATTTATAAACTTGTAATGTTGGGTGGTTTAAGACATAAAAACCTATATGTTTACATATTATGATATATGAGAGTTATTAAGTCCCTATTATCATTTAGGACTCGATTAAACACATCCGGTGCATCAACCATCAAAGAACGTAAACTTGCATTTTTCGCGAATATTTTGCCATCACATGCTCGGTGAGTCCTCATTGCCCCTATTTTCACACTGTTATGTTTTCGGGTTGAAATACATGATACGTTTTTATATGGACACGGAAACTGTTTCAAATCTATTGTGTATTACATGTGTCGTTCCATCAGCCCTCAAATCATGAACCGTTAGTTACATTTATTTGTAAGCGCGAATATATTGTGGATAGATCTATCGGAAGTCATGACCCTCATTCGGGTTAGTCTTACCGGCTAATGGCGGAATGCATATATATTTAACATTACGGTATAACGTGTGGGAATACTGCACATGGCAAACTCATAATTAAGTTTCGGTTGCATGATGATTTTTTATGTAATACATAACATGGAATTTATGATTTTGTAAATTAAAACTAAACTATTGATGTCCATACAAGTCATATTTACGTGTAAACCTATGAGCTCACCAACAATTTTGTTGACGTATTTTAGCGTGTATTTTCAGGAAATTATGGCAAGTGCACCGCATCGGAAGTATTATTAAGCTTCCGTACTTATGGAGTCGCATTCATTTTCAAACCATCGGAGATTTATTTGCATTATTTTGGTTAATTTAATTATGTATTTAAATCTCTGTATTTTGGGAACTACTTACACCATATGTTGGTGATGTAAAACATTTTTATATTTCAAAGTTATATCGATGTATTTTTGAAAACGTCCATATAGTGGTCGTTCGTTATGATTATGGTTACGCTTCCGGGACATCACACTTCGTTGCCAACCGGGGTAACGGGGTGTGACAGCATGGAGTGAGATCGGACAGGAATATGGAACTTGAGTGAACTCTGCGATGGACGACTAAAACCATGAGAAGCTTTATTTTTCAATTTCTTAGGAGGTGGTACATTAGGGTCAACCCGTGATACTTCATATTATCGAAGTAGTGAAAATTCTACTTGTTTATTAAATGTTGGTACATCATGATTCTTCATGAACCCACAGATGTCCTTTCACAGACCCTCGACAAAGTAATACACTTTTGTTTTCATCAGAATTCAACTCTCTTGCAAACTGAGATTTTGAATTAGATTCCCGAACATATTCATCCACACTACGAGATCCTTGGTGTAAATCGAGAAAGTCTCTCTTAAGCTTTTGTACAAATACCTCAGCGCAAAACCGCTTATTGAATAATGTTTTAAATTGCTCCCAAGTCATAGATTTAAGAAGATCAGATCTAATGGTGTTGATAGTATCATCCCACCACACTAATGTTGCGCCTTTTTATATGCTAGACCTTATTTTCATAATTAACCTTGGAACCCAAAATAGTCTCTCAATATCCTTAATCTAGTCATGAGCTTTCTCCAGGTCGATGCTTCCATGGAAATCAGGCGATCGACAACCCATGAAATCCTTATATAAACACCCTTTCTTGATTGACTTGGAAGAAGAGTCATGTTTACACCTTTTATTTCCTTTCTCTTGATCCTTACCTCCCTCCTTCTCCATATATGAACAACCATTCTTGCTTGACTTGAAATCCTTATATGAACAACCCACGGAATTCAGAACGAACCATCTTTCTTCTTAACAAGCATAACTAGAGCACCCCACAACAATGTGCTTGGTCTGATGAATCCTCGGTCCAAAGACTCTTGAAGTTGCTACAACATTTGTAACAACCGGCACAAAATCAGGTTAGCATTTATAACTTAATCAATAGTCATTAGTAATTAATCAAAGTGATTAACAATTTCATAAGGAAATTCCTTACAATTAGAAACAATTTCATCGGTAAGATTCGATGAAATGACAAAGTAATTAATCCGATCAAATTACGATATGATAGATTAATTCAATTAAGTGCATAATTAAATTAAGATTAGTGACACTAATCATGCATTAACAAACTTACATAACTTTAATTATGCAAGACAAAAGAAATTACAAAAAACTAGTGTATTTATAAAATTACATAAAAAGGAAAATACAAGAATATATTATAAATACTTTTATACAAAAAAAATGAAAATAGCTCTGAAATACCTCACATGGCCGGCCCCTAGACTAGTACTATATAGAATTTGACTTTCATTTTTTTATTGCTAACACCTTGCACCATATACGTCATATCTCTTTCACCTCTCCCTTTCATTTTCATCCAAAATCACACTCAACACTCCACACCTTTCATAATTACAATACCATTTCATACCTCTAAAAATAGAAGGCCAACTTCCCTTCATTTTCACACATTGCAAAAGCCAAAAAAAAAAATCTCTCTTTCTCTCCTATATATATCCGGCCACACATACATTGCACACACACATTTTCTTCTTCAAGTGTTCTTCAAGCTCTTTTCAAGTGTTTTGGTGCAACAAAGTTCAAGATCAAAACTTCTACTTATTTGCATACTTTTATTTCATTAAAGTAAGTAAATACTACCTTATCACTTCTTTTATTTATGTTATTATAAGTCTTGCATAATATATATAATCACCAACAACAACAAGTTTCATTAAAAGATAAGTTTATAAACAACTAGTTTTGTTTTAAAGTTTGTTTCTTCAAATGTGCTTATAAATATATAAACACATAATGTAGACATAAATATTACGAAAAAAAGTTATATAAAATTGTTTCATCACTTTTTATACATTCGGTTTTTGAATAAACAACAAGAATCACAAGTTGTTGTAAGGTTGTGAAATTCGGATTTTTCGGCAGAAATATTACAATAACTTTGAAAAATCATAACTAAATCAAAACTTAAAGAAATTAGTTAATTCTTATTCCAGAATTTAGATCTATGTTTTAACTAAGTATCTGGATGTTTTCATAATTTAACTTGGAGTTTTGAACCCCCAAATATCGTTTGGGAACTGAAAAGTCTAACAGCTCAGTTATGGCCAACATAGGGTTTTTAACGAGCCTTTTCCCTAACCTAAACACCTTGAAAAATGACAATTTTTTCTTGAAAAGTTTGTTGTATATAGTAGTTTTATGATTATGAATACCAAATCCCAAATCATTTTGGAGCTTGGTTTAAAACAGCCACAAAGTAGGCCGAAAAACCTCGATAAAACCTGAAAAATCCTTATAAATCAACTTGAACTTTTAATGGGTTTTTATATATATATTTGTTATGTTGGGTGATTTAAAACTTAAAAGCTATCATGCATACACATTATCATTTATATACATTATTAAGTCTCTCATATCATTTAGGACTCGGTGAAATACGTTCAAGCTTCATTTCCAAGTCAACGACACGATCTTCATTTTTACGCTCACTTTTTGCCATCACTCTTACGGTGAGTTTTCATAACCCCTATATTTACATGTTCGTATTACTTTGGGGTGAGAAATACATGCTCAACTTTTTATTTTATATGGATACAAGTACTTGAATCATTTTACGTATTACATAAGATTGTTACTTCACCACCGCCCTCAATCATGAACCGTTATTTACTTGTAAACGTGAATATTATGAATAGATCTATTTGGGTTGACGCCCCCATCCGGGTTGGTCGCACCAATTGTAAACGGATGCATAATTATTTGACAATTCTTGGTATTATGGTGTTGAATACCACATAGGACACTCAAAAGTTAAGTTTCGGGGTCATGAGGCTTATAGTAATACTTAATCTATATGATTCGCTTTTGTTTATAAACTCAATGAAATCTTGTGTTTTCCATACAATGTCTTACTTATCGAGTAAACCTATGAGCTTACCAACTTTATGTTGACGTATTTAGCATGTTTTTCTCAGAACTTTAAGTGCTACTTTTCTGCATCCATGACAAATGGTCAACATTTTACAAGCTTTTTGGAGTTACAAGGCATTTCAAACATGGAGATTTATTTGCATAACTAGATTTATTTTTATCATATATTTTAATCTTCATCATTCGTGAACTCTTTTATTTCCGTGTTTGTAAAACAATATTTATAAGTATGTATTTCAAAAACCACCCGTCGTTCATTATTATTGTGACTTTGTTTTCGCGACGTCATGCTTCGTTGCCAAGCGGGGTCTCGGGGTGTGACAACATTCCCTTCATCTCAACTGGAGCTAAGCGATAAGCTAATCCCAACAGGAGATCAATTCGAAACTCTACTTGCCTTTATGGAGGCAAGCCAGGTTACTCATCAGAAATACACATTAGGTGATTCATTTACAATGGGGACATCCGCAATTGATTTCTTTAACTCATTAGATTCAATAGTATAGGCCAACAATGATTCACATCCCCAAGATACATATTTACGAGCCTTAAGCATGGAATTTGCTTATATCTTCCAATTTCTTTTTGCCATACACAAGACCTTCTTTTCCTTACATCCTTGGGATTCAGATCATGCTTCTAGCAAAAATGAGTTGTCATTATTCCTGGCCAATAATTCAACACCAACAATCACATCAAACGCTCTGACGAACATCGAAACTAATTCGATCTTAAACTGTATTTCATCTAAAGCAAGCACACAATTTATTTAAACTTCGAATAGTTTCACAATTGACCCATTAGCGGTCTCAACAAATGTAGCAATAGGTAGCATAGATGTAGAAATACTTATATGATGAGAAAATACAACAGATTTACATGAATGATTGACACCAGAATCAAATAGCAGTCTAGCAAGAAAAGAGTTTACAAGGAAAATACTTGTCACTAGATCAGGGTTCTCTCGCGCTTCCTTGATGGTGATTTGAATGGCTCTAGATAGCACTTTTGGTGCTTTCATCTTCCTCGGTTGCTGTTGAGATTAGGCTGACATTATAGAAGCTTAACAGATACGACAAGTTTGACTCTGGCTCTATCTCTAGCAATGACTATCCCTCGCAATGTGCCCTTGCATCCTACGATCGAAACAAGACGGTGGCAAGCTATTCAGACAGTTATTACAAGCACGCCACACTTTCCAACATTTGGTTTGGATATCTGTGTACTAGCCAATGACACTACCCACATTGGGTACAATCACGGGCATACTGCCAGTAAAGATTGATGGTTGCGACTTTGGTTGAGAAGCCGAGAATGATGACAATTTAGCCGGACTCTGAAATGGTTTGCTCGATTGAGAGTATGACTTCTTATGCTTCGAAAAGTGAAATAGATACCTAGAAAACCCAGAAGTTCTTGACTGAAACTCTAATTGACCACTGAATCAGGTCTCTTCACACCAGGACGAGGCATAGCAGATGCATAATTAATCAACCACACATGCTTACATGGGAACCATGCAGCCTCCTTAAACAAGTCAAAAGGTCTCATCTTTACAAATATTTTATCTGGGGTCGCAAGCCATCGATAAAATAATAAATTTTCTACTCCACATTTGAAAAGTGCATTGGAAAAGTTTATATTTCTGGAAGAAGGACGCTTCATACTGCAAAACAATTTGGGATCCCTGGGAGATAAACATAAACTCTTGAACGTGTGCCTTCATAGTTTCAGAAGGACAGATTGATATTTAGACCTCTTGGTAAACATAGGCCAAGTCAAGGCCTTCACAATATTTTCCTCTCGAGTGCTCGAAACATTCTTCCACCTAGTGGAAGTGGGAACCTACTAGCATACCTGCAACATAGTCGACACAATCAATATGCAACCACTATATAACCATACATGGCTCACAATCCTTAGCAAACCCATGATCTCCACATGAATTGAATGCCTAAATGACACTCGGTCCGATTTCCTACCAAAATATGGGAATCCTTGCTCCTTCAGTTCTTGTTTTATCTCTAGATGGTTTGTCTCCACGGGATACCTGGAAACTATGATAAACTCCCTTAATTCTTGGAAACCTTGTTGAGTATCCATGTGACTTTCGACCATAGTCGTTCTCAACATACATGAGAACTTTTTGACAGTCGTGTCTCTAGAATAAACACATCCTCAGATTCAAATCTAGAATTTATTTCTCCCCTATAAGTTTCTTCATCGTTGTCATTAATTCTTCATGACGATCATCCTAAAGTTCAGGGTGTTAACTGTTCACCTTATCATGATGGATGTCATGGCATCCTTCGTTGTCCGTTTATGATACAAAAATTATAAGTAAATTATAAGGTTATGAAAAAATAAAAATCAAAAATTAATAAATAAAAAAGTTAGAAAATAACACTACATTAATAATATAATTAAATAAACTTTAAAAAATAAATAATAATAGAAAATTAAATACTATAATTTTATTATAAAATTTCAGAATAAATTTTGGAACTTAAATTATGTTTATTTTAATATTTATTAAATACCGGAAAAACTTAAAAACAAAAATAAATTGGTTTTAATTTTATATGTTAATATTGATAAAAAAAAAATATGAAAAAATGTTACTATTTTTTATAAGGGAAATTGTTAGGCACAAAAAGGCCTCAGTCAAACCTGCTCTACATCTTAGGGGGAGATTTTTAATCAAACCTGTTTGATGCACTTGAAGGTCTAATTTAAGGCATGTTTATGCCTTATTGAAACCTGAAAAGTGATTTGCAATATGAGTCAAAGCAGTTTACCCTGTTGCATTTGTTGCAACAAAGGCAGATTGTCCAAGCTGTTCTGTCTGCTGAACAGGCTGGACATAAACTGTCTACGCTGCTCTGTTCTGTTGAGCAGCTTGGACAGATTCTAAGTGTTCTGTTCTTTGTGAACAAAACATGTTCTTTGTGAACAGGCTAAACACTTTATGGAATATGTTTCCAAGTCCTCATGTATTGTTTTTGGCTACAAGATCAGTTTACAAGTCGAAGACAAAGTGGAAAATAGAAACTGCAAAAGCCTGTCTACGCTGTTCTGTTACATGAAGACAAACGGATATCTGAAAAGGCTGACAGACATTTTCTTATATCAAAATGACCTTAACAAAATAAGAAAGATGCAAAGTTGACATTATTTTGGTTAAAGCCTTATGCAACAGTGACAAAAAGAAAAAGACAAAGATTCTGCCATATGAAGACAAGTCTGCTTTATCAGAATGCGCAGAAAAGTGGTTTTGTCTTTTTGGAAAGACTTTCCACTATCTCATTGTCCAATGAAGAAGCTTCACTGAGATTCTTAGTGAGAGTATAAAAGGAAGCTTCTAAGGATTGTGAGAGATCCAAGAGTGTGAAATCATATTGTGCATTAAAGTGTGTTTTTCATGCATGCAAGTTTGCATGAATATAACAGTACGTGTGTCTAAGCTGTTCATACTCAAGCTGTCCATCTGTGTCTTGTAAAATCAGTGAGTTCATCTAAGTGAGTGTATTCATTGTATCTAGTTTGAGTGTGTCTTAGATTAGTTGAAACATCTGTTGTATCCGTCATCTCAGCTTGAACCTTTCCACAGTTAAGCTTGTTTGTAATTAACATTTGTTAATAGTATACACAAATATTGAGAAAAGAGTGTTGAGTTTTAATTTGCTGTATTCACCCACCCTCTACAGCTTAAAACAATACTCTAGGGAAACCTTTTGGGACCTACAACTGGTATCAGAGCATATAGAGTGTGTGACAAAGAAGTGTCATTCTCCCTACTTTCCCATGGACAACAGTGCTGCAAGTTCCTCCTCTTACTATGACAATGGTTCAATGGCCAAACCCCCCAAATTCAATCATCAAAACTTCTCTGGTTGGAAGTGCAGAATGATGCTCTACTTAGGGGGCGTTTGGTTCGCGGATTTCCATGGATTTCATGGGATTTGCATTTAAACACCTGTTTTTGGTTTGCAGATTTCAGTAAGGATTTAAAATCCCAGGATTTCTTAAATCCCTGCATTCTTTGTTATCTAAAATGCCAGCCTCCCCCCTAGGATTCTAAATCCCAGTTACCTTGCATTTTTCAGATTAACAAATTTTTTCTATAAGATAATGCTAATTCTTTGACAAAATCCTAACAAATGCAAATGCTGCATAATGCAAATCCTTTAACAAAATGCAAATCCCAGATAAAAAAAATCTGCGAACTAAAGGCCCCCTTAGAGAATTTGGATGTATAACTGCCAGAGATAGTAATGGAAGGTCCATATGTGCCAACTTCTATTACTATTATCACTCCTGCTGTTGAAGGAGCTGCCCCTGAAATCAGAACCTTTGAGAAAGCCAAAGCTCAATGGTCTGATGAAGACAAAAGGCTGGTTGCTCTTGATGCAAAAGCCAGGAATAACCTGGTCATTTCTCTTCCTGATGATGTGTTCAAACAGGTTGAGAAGATGAATACTATAAAGGAGATGTGGGTTACTTTGTGTACCGTCTATGATAGTCCCACAATTACACTGGATAACATGATCAACAATCTTGTTAGAAACTATGAACTCGTCTTTGCAAAACCAAAGGAGACACTCACAGAAACCTACACCAGGTTCACTGCTCTTATCAATGATCTCAAAGTTGTTGGGATCACAAAGGATAGCCTAACTCTGCTGAACAAATTCTTAGACATCCAGCTTGAAGAATGGAACTATTTTTCTACTATCTTGAGAAATTCAGGTACCATCAAAGGTATGGATCTTGTAAACTTGTATGGATCCCTACTGAATGATGAGCAGTCAAGGCAACAGAAAAGAAATGCCTTGGAAATGTCTAAGAGAGGTGCTGCCTTGCTGGCCAGCGTGAGACAACCTGTTGGTCAGGTATGTGATGTGTTCACACAACCTGATGAACATGCTGATGATGAAAGGGAAGAGATGTCTGAAGAGGAAGACTGTGAAGATCTTGCAGAACTTGATGATGATCAAATGATTGCAATGCTTGTCAAAAAGTTCAACAGGAAAAGGTTTGGTGGAAGAATGCTGCAGAGGAACTCAAATGCTGTAAAAAAGAAGGCATTTGATAAGACTAAGGCTGGGTGCTTTAAATGTGGCAAAACTGGTCACATAGCTGCTGACTGTGTGTCTAAAGCTGTTGGCCAGTCATCCAAACCATTCAAGACAAACAGGGACGATGACTATAGGGTTAAGTACCTTATGGCCATGGCTAAGCTGAAAAAGTTAGAAAACTCAATGGCTTCCAACAAGCAAAAGGGACTCATGGCTGAGATACGTGATTGGGAGGAATCTGATTCATCCTCTGATGAAGAAGATAACAACAGTCTGATGGCCAATGCTGATGTCCCATCAACAAGCAACTTCAAACAAGACCTGGCTGAAGCTGAAGCCTTCAGCAGCTTAGAGAACTGGAATCCCACAATGATGTACAAGGTACAAAACTTTATGGCTTACAGTTCTGATGAAAAAGTAAAAATGTTTGAATACATGCTTGTTGATTTAAAAGCTGCTGTTGAGAAGCACAATGTTTTACTGTCTGAAATTTCTAAGCTTAAAACTGATCTTGACATAAAATCTAGCAAACTGGACAGTTTCCATAAGTTGGAAACTGAGCTTGATGAATTAAAACACATCAACTCCATTTTACTAGAAGAAAAGAGAGAGACATACATAAAACATGCAAAGCTTCAAAAGATAGTTGACACTTGGTGCCAATCTGCACAAAAAGTCAGCCATTGCATTAGTCAACATATCCCTGCACAAATCCAAGCCTATCTTGGAGGGGATCTTGACAAAGCAGCTTCTATTGTTGAGATAAATAATCTGAAAGATGACTTATCCACTCTTGGTGAGCTTCCTAGCACTTTCAATCAGAAAGTAAATGGTAAGCTAGTCTCAACAAACAGGTTTGTCAGGCCTCAAAATACTGACACCTTGTGTGAAAAAGCTCCAAAAGCTGATGATGGAATATGTTCTCCATCGAATCAACCTGCTAAGTGCTCTGCTGATTCACACAAGTAAAAGAAAGGAAAACATGCTCAAACTGCAGCTGTGGACTCTAAACCTGTTGACAAAACAGGCTCTGGGTCCAAAGCTGATGGTAAGACACCTGTTAATCCTTTTGATGCTAATCATTTTGAGAAAAAGTTTTCAAAAGGCAAAGCAGCCTGCTTTCAACAGGGGTAAGTCTCATATTGAAAGCAAATCTGTTGTGGTTTCAAATAAGTTTTTAAATCATAGTGGAAAATTGGTTATAAATGAAGGTAAGTCTTTCAGAACCAAAAGCAGTGATCATGTTGTTGGGCAACATCAATCACATCTTAGTAAGGGCAAACGCAAAGCCATTGCTCAACCTGAGAAATTTAGGAATAAGGTTCCCAAACCTGTGGAAGGTCAAAAGCCAATCAAGCTTCATCTGTTTGATATCTGTCCTCCCAAAAAGAGGAAAGAAGAAACAGGCAAAGCTGTTTCTATTGTGCCTTCCACCCAAACTGTTGATTCATCTAAAAATAGTAATAAATTTGCTAAACCTGCTATCAGAATCAATAAAAATAATTCAGAATATGTTTCTGGAGGTTCTTCTTCCAAAAAGGCTAAAAAGAGAAAATGCTATAAGTGTGGGAAGAAGACACATATGGCCAAAGACTATCCTGAAACTGAGGACATGAGGTCTGTTGACTCTGCTAGTTCCATCATTGCAAAAACGAGCAGTATTGGAAGTAACATAGTCAATGAGGATGGTATCCAAGCTGATACCATCCAAGTAGGAAATATTAGTGTGGTTATCACTAGTCCATCAACAAATGTTGGTGAAGTAGGAGAACTCATCCCCATGATGAGTTCCCCTAAAAGTAACTAATATTTTCTTATGACACTCTGCAGGACAAACAACCATCCCAGGTTTGGCACTTGGACAGTGGCTGCTCAGGACATATGACAGGTTGCAAGGACCTGCTGAGTGATCTCAGGCCTGAAAAAGGGCCAAAAGTAACATTTGGTGACAATTTACAGGGATCCACAGAAGGGTATGGAACTCTTCAATCTGGTGCTGCAGTATTCAAAAGGGTAGCCTATGTGGTTGGGCTGAAACATAATCTTGTAAGCATAAGTCAACTGTGTGATGTTGGCTATAAGGTTAACTTTGATGAGCACCTGAGTTACATATTGGATCCCTAAGGCAAAGTTGTGTTGTGTGCACAACGAAAGAAAGGTGTATATGTTGTGGACATGAAATCTGTTGATCCCACAACTGAAACCTGCTTTATCTCAAGAAGCAATGCAGACCTGAACTGGTTATGGCCCAAAAGGCTATCACACCTGAACTTCAAGAATATCAACAAACTCTATAAGAAAGAGTTGGTAACATGTTTGCCTTCTATAACCTTTGTTAAGGATAAACTCTGCACAGCTTGTGAGAAAGGCAAGCAGAGAAAATCATCTTTTAAATCTAAGCACAATTTCTCTATTGATACTCCTCTCTTCTTTATCCACATGGACTTGTTTGGACCAGGCAGTGTCCCAAGTCTAGGAGGAAGAAGATACACTCTAGTAATGGTTGATGAGTTCTCCAGTTTTACATGGGTGATCTTTCTGAAGAGCAAAGGAGAGACTGCTAGAGAAATCATTGGATTTATCAAAAAGATGGAAATGCTGAACTCTGCTCAAGTCAAGCAGCTTAGAAGTGATCATGGTACTGAATTGAAAAACAGTACTCTTGAGGAATTTTGTGAAGAAAGAGGGATCTCACAGAACTTTTTAGCAGTAAGATTTCCACAACTAAATGGAGTTGCTGAAAGGAGAAACAGAACTCTCATTGAAACTGCTAGAACCATGTTGTGTGCATCAGGTTTACCTTCATCATTCTGGGCTGAAGCTATCAACACTGCTTGCTTCACCCAAAATAGATACTCGGTGGTGAAAAGGTTCAACAAGACTCCCTATGAGTTACTCAAAGGGAGGAGGGCAAACATTATCTACTTCCATGTGTTTGGATGTCCCTGCTTCATTCTGAATCAAAGGGACCAACTGGCAAAGTTTGAACCCAAAGCTGATGAAGGTGTGTTTGTTGGATATTCTGCTATCTCCAAATCCTATAGAGTATAAAACAACAAGAGAAAGGTGATACATGAATCTATCAATGTCACCTTTGAAAAGTCTAGGAGTGCCTCTACCAAAGCCGTTCCTGAATCAGTTTCAGGAGAATTCAGCTTTGACGATCTTATGCATTCCATCCATGAAGAGAAGGACTCAGAAGCTTCCACTACATCCAGAGTGGAACCTGCTAATCATGATGGGCATGATGATGACTATGTTGATACACCTTGTGTGAATAACTGTACATACATAATTACAACTTCATGTCCTGAACCAATCAATGCTGATTTTCCTGGATCCTCTACTGATATGTTCAACAATGGAGAGTCATACTCAACAAGTGAACAGACTCAAGATATCAGTGTGTCTGAAAATCTTGAGAGCTGCTCAACAGGACCTATTGAAGATAACTCAGGAGAATCCTCATTGAAGCATGATCCTAAGTGGATCAGGTGTCACCCAAATGATCAAATAATTGGTGACATCAACAAAGGGGTGCAAACAAGATGTGACAGCTTAGGAAACTTTTGTATGTTTTCTAGCTTTGTGTCCCTAATGGAGCCTAAGAAAGTGGATGAAGCACTTAAAGATGCCAATTGGATCACTGCCATGCAAGAAGAACTCAATCAGTTTGTGAGAAACAAAGTATGGAAGCTGGTCCCTGCCCCTAAAGGAAAAAACAATAATTGACACCAAATGGGTTTTCAGGAACTAGATGGATGAGCAAGGTCATGTCATTAGAAATAAGGCAAGACTAGTTGCTCAAGGCTACAGATAGGAAGAAGACATTTACTATGATGAAACATTTGCTCCTGTGGCTAGGTTAGAAGCAATTAGTTTGTTTCTAGCCTACGCTGCTCATAAGAGCATGAAGGTATTTCAAATGGATGTGAAGAGTGTATTTTCGAATGGTAAGCTACAAGAAAAAGTCTATGTCAAGCAGCCTCCAGGTTTTGAAAATGAATATCATCCAGGTTTTGTCTATAAGTTGGACAAAGCCCTCTATGGTCTAAAACAAGCCCCTAGAGCCTGGTATGACACTCTAACTGACTTCCTTATGAGCAATGGTTATTCCAGAAGTAAAGTGGATACAACTCTGTTCATAAAGAAGGTGAAATCTGATATTATGCTTGTTCAAATTTATGTGGATGACAGAATATTTGGTTCTACTAATGAGCAGTTATGCAAGAATTTTTCACTACTCATGAAATCAAAATATGAAATGAGTATGATGGGAGAACTTACTTTCTTTTTAGGATTACAGGTTAAACAAACCTCAAATGGTATTTTCATAAATCAAAGAAAGTATACTTTGGATCTTTTGAAAAAGTTTAAATTCGATCAAAGTTCTACTATCAAAACCCCAATGGCAACCAATGTAAAGTTGGATGCAGATGCCAGTGGCAAAGCTGTTTCAGTAAAAGCTTACAGAGGCATGATTGGGAGCTTGCTATACTTAACTGCCAGTAGACCAGATATTATGTTTGCCAACTGTTTATGTGCTAGGTTTCAAGCTGATCCTAAAGAATCACATCTAGCTGCTGTAAAAAAAATCTTCAGATACCTTAAGGGTACACCTGGTTTGGGTCTTTGGTATCCCAAAGACTCAAGCCTTGAGCTAACAGGATATTCAGATTCTGAATTTTGCAGGCTACAGGCTAGAGAGAAAAAGCACAACAGATGGGTGTCAACTCCTTGGTGGTAAGTTGATAAGTTGGTTTAGCAAGAAGCAGAAGTCAGTTTCTACTTCTACTGCTGAAGCTGAGTATATTGCTGCTGGAAGCTGCTGTGGGAAGATTCTATGGATGCAGCATCAGCTTGAAGACTATGGACTTGTATATAGGAAAACTCCTATTCTGTGTGACAATACAAGTGCCACAGCTATCTCCAACAATCCAGTATTTCATTCCAGAACAAAGCATGTAGAGGTCAGATATCATTTCATCAGGGATCAATCCAGAAAGGTAATGTGGAGGTAAGTTTTATTTTCACAGATGAACAGCTTGCAGACATTTTCACCAAGCCTCTTGATGAAAACAGGTTTAATTATCTTGTATGCAAGCTGGGCATGTTAAATAAAAGTGACTAAGTGTCCTAAATGCTCTAAGTTATTATATGTCTCACACTGCTCAAGTGTATTAGAATAGCTTAGGCAGAACTGGCTATGCATGTTCTACACTTAGCCAAATTCTGAAAACTTGAACAGCTTGAGCATATAACAGGTTTGAAAACATCAGTGTTCATCTCTAATCTGGTCTGCTGATCAAACCTCAAACCTTCACACTCTCTCAATTTGTCATAACAAGACATTGTCTTGTAACCTGGTCAGCTATTGAACACAACATGTTCTTCCATAGCTGAACAGGTTGAATGAATAACTTAAATAGTGAACATCTTGTGATGACCCTGCCTATCATAGGTTTGACCAACAGCTTAGACCATCAGTTTTAATTACCTTTCTTCACAATTAAGTTACTTAATTTCTATATTTATTTAACTTAATTATTGCGCATAATGTGTGTTAACGTGTGTTAGTGACTAAAAAGTGCTCAAGTGGTCTGACAATCGTTCTGACATGGACAACCGTTCCGTTTTCCGTTAAAGAACTTTTCAAATCAACCGCCCAAACTTTTCTCTCTCATACCCACTCACACACAAACCCTATAAATACCCCTCAACTGTTTCATCTTCGTCTTCCTTACTGCTTCCATAACTTCCAAAGAACCCTAACTTCGAATAAGTGTCTTGTGCTTATACCTTCACTATTCTCACTATGGCTCACAAAATCAACCCCTTTCTACCAGTATTCGTTGGTGCAGATGTTCAGAAACACTCTTCTGTCACCACAATGCTAACACTGAAACCCACAAATTACATTGCCAATCTAACCATTCCCAAAAACTATATGGGGAAAGGTTATGAAGATATGATGGAGTTTTTAAAGGTTCACCCTCTGAATTATGCCATGACTGCCACTTTGGTGTCCTATACCAAGAGATGGTATATGAATTTTGGTACACCTGTGCCTACGACCCAGCGACCAAAATCATAAGGGGAACCATTCTCAATGGGACTCAGACCATTGAGATCACTACCGGTCTGATAAGGATAGTTCTTCGTCTCCTTGTGGCTGAAACTTATGATTAGCCATAGCCTGATAATGATCAGATGGGAAATCTGCTACGCTTTTGTGGTGTAGCAGAACCAAAGATTGGAGCCACCTTGTACAGGAAGGATCTCTCACCTACTTACAACTTTCTCTTTGCCTCAGTGGTGATGTGCTTCAGCAGCAAAGTTGGTTCTTTTGACCAGCTTAGCCGCTATGAGATTCCAATAGTCTTACAGCTCGTAGATGGGACTAACATGAACATGGCTCGGTGGATTTTCATGAATTTGAGGAACCTGGTGCAGCAGGAAACACGTCCAGCTGCTGTTCGATATCCCAGGTTTCTGAGCCTCATCTTCAAGGATGTCTGTGGTGAGCACTTGTATAACTCTCAGCCTATGTTACGTACTGCTGCTTTCCTAGTGATTGGGAATTGAGTTTTCTATACTCCTGTTCTCCCCAATGAGGCTCCTCTATCTACTCCATTGAGGAGGTTGCTTGGTATGGTGGAAGGACCCTCTACTGTGAGGGTGGATGATCCAGTAACTGCTCCCAAGGGAAAATCCAAATCTAGGACCAAATTTGTTAAAAGGGTCCTGGAAACGACTGAAGTTGAGCCTGTCCCCAAGAAGGCAAAAACAGCCAAGTCCAAGTCTGCCCCATCAGCCTCTGTGGCTGAGAGGGACAGGCTTCTCACCCTGATTCATCTGTTGAACCTGAAGCCTTTGTGGCTGGTGCCTCTCTGGCAGCTGAGACTATGGAACAAGCCAACCCACCTGTTTCTGACACAGTCTCCCCACCAGTCCAAACAGATCCCCTTATCTCTTCTCTACAATAGCCATCCTCCACTTCATCTCTCCGCCTATACAGACGCAAAACCTTAGCAAAAAAAAACCAACCGACCCATGTAGCCCCTCTGATCCCTCTCAACAGGGTTCAGTTGAAAAAGAAGTAACCCCTGCTGCTTCTCCTATTTTGGGAGAAGGTACAGCACATTTGGAGCAGGCTTCACTCCAACAAGAGTCTACCTTGAGTCAGCCTAGGCCCTCTGGTTCCTCCCAACAGGAGCCAGTTGTACATATGGAGACTACCACATCAACTATTCCAGCCTCCCAACAGGCTGAGAATATTGTAAGACAGGAGTTCACTCCACTCCACACTGAGTTCACACAGTTTCCACTCCATACTTCTCCTACACAACCTGAGTCTGCACGGGGTGCCAAACCTGCTGGATTAGACCATCCAGTGGATCAGCCTCAAACTTCTGCTCCTCATGATCCAGCTGTTGTACACCTAACAGCTGCTGAAGGACCAACATCCCAAGCTGGTGAACCACAGGGATCAGACCATACCTCTGGTGAGGCTGCACCTCAAATGCACATTCCATCAGTAGATTTTACCGCTGCTGATGTTGAAATGCACATTCCATCTCCCAATGATGAGGCACCTCTAAACCAGGGTGCTGCATAGGGAACCACCCCAGGCCTTAATGAAGGTGCTGCAACACAAGCAGCATCTGAAAGGCTACCATCTTCTACCCCTTCTCCTAATGAAGCAGCTACAGCCACTGCTGAGGGACCCATTGACCCTTCCAAGTTGGGCCATATTACTTTTGCCCAGGCTATGAAACTTTTGTTCAAAGTCACCCTTCCCTCTCCATCACACCCCCAAACACCTGCGTCATCCTCATCTCATTCATCACCCTCTACATAATCCAAACAGTCTACCCATACTCCCCATCCCCCAAAGATCTTCCTTTGAAGGATCAGCTTTCTTTGCTGACCAACAAAGTTAGATCTTTGGAAAATTCCATGACTTCTCTACCCTCAATAATCTCAGACTCTGTGTCTACACAGCTCCAGGGATTCTTTGATTTGTTCAAGAATTCCTTTCTAGTCACTCCACAACCTGACCAGTCCTCACAGCTGCTTGCACTCACTGCACAGCTGCAAAACGCCTCCGAATCACTCTCCTCTATTCTTTCACATCAACAGGACTCTGTGTCCTCCATGACAGCCATATCCCAACAGCTGTCAACTCTCCTCACCACTTGCACTACTACCCTTCCTACTACATTGGTCAACTTAAACACTCTAGTTGTTTTTCTGTCCAATTCTGTGTCAGGAAATCTTGATGATGTGCAGGATTCTCTTGAGTTACATCTTGCACAACTTCAAAGTTTTCTGTTCATAGCTTCTGACAGAGAAAATCTAGTCAAGCTGTCCTCAATTGCTGATTCTCAATCCTCTTCTCTTCAAACCTGCCTTACCCAGCTTGCAGAGGTTAAGGACAATCTGGCTTTCTTAGTACACTGCCTGGTTGGCCTCAAGCCTGCTGCCAAAACTGCTGCCAAGCCTGCTAAATTTATTTCTCCAGGCAGACCAGTTGTTGAAGGTGCTGGTCCATCTCCTTCAAAGGGGGAGAAGTTGTCTGCCTCAAAGACTATTTCTAAGGGGGAGAAAACCTCTTCTCCTTCTAAGGAGAAATCAGCATCTGTTGGTCAAGCAGCAGGTGCATCCCAAACATGTCCAGCTGCAGATGTCTCCCATCACACTGAAGCTGCTTAGCCTACTGAGGCTGGATCTCCAAACCCTGCACAAACTAAGGGGGAGGAATCCATTCCTGGGGACAGGCCACGCAGAAGGAGGCATCTGGTTTTGGAAGAAGAAGAAGAAGAAGAAGAGGTTCCTGAAGCTGTTCAAACTACAACAGCCAAAGGAAAGAATAAAGCAGCTTTTGAACCTGACACCAAAGAGTAGCGCAGCTAAAGTATGACAAGGCAATGGCTAAGGAAATGGGTGTTCCTATAGAGAAATCCTATGAGTTCAGAGATGAACAGCTCCAAGCCCTGGAAACACTAAGAAAGGAAAAAGCCTCAGCCAAAGCTGCTAGATCCTTTGCATACAAAGAGGCAAGCAAAATTTAAATGCCTTTTTTGGATGTGCAAAGAAAACTGCTTGAAGCTGCTAGAGAGTCAGCGGGTGAAAAAGAAGGTGATAAGGAAAAGGGTGCTCCGGTCTCTGTGACCAAGTCCAAACAAGCATCCTCTGCAAGAGCCCAGATACACTTTGATAACTTGGCAAGGAAAAAGTCCTTTGATCAAGGTGATTATGCAGTAGAAATCAAAGGGCTTGACCACAGCCTGCCCAAAGGAGTAGAATTTGAAGAAGGCAAGCTGATTGAAGAACCTGAGTTGAGGGCATTTTTTGTAGATCCTCTGACAAAGAAAAAGTGCTTTCAACGAGCATCAGACCTACATAAAGTTGGTCTCAAACAGCTTGTAGCATTCAGACTTGCAAACTCCTTCAGGCAATCCATAAAGTGGAGAGCAGCCATCTGGGATCAGCTCAGAGGCTTCTATGAAAGAGGGGAGGTTCAACATCCCAGTTTCATGTTCCTCAGAGTTGAAATAGAGGATTTGGAGGAAACCAGGGAGGAGCTTGAGAAAATGTTTGAAGAAGGACTGCCACCACCACTGTCTTGAGGTCCATCTACTATCTGAGTAGGTGAAGAATGGAAGCTGTCCATCTGTTGGACAGGCTTGCCATTATCTGCTCCCATCATCAACAGTCCAAATTGTTGAATTTTCTTGTACATTAGTTGTACTTTGTTACATCAGTTGTAACTTTTATTTTTTACATCAGTTGTAATATACACTAGTACATCAGTTGTACTTTTGTAAAAACATATGTTGTGTATGTAATAAAAAATCAGTATATATAAACTGATCTTTTACTTTACTTTAATGTTGTAATTTAATTTCAGCAAAATGTATTTTAAGAATGTATAGTGATTATTGATAAAATCAGATTAGACTGATTATTGCAAATAGGGGGAGATTGTTAGGCACAAAAAGGCCTCAGTCAAACCTGCTCTACATCTTAGGGGGAGATTTTTAATCAAATATGTTTGATGCACTTGAAGGTATAATTTAAGGCCTGTTTATGCCTTATTGAAACCTGAAAAGTGATTTGCAATATGAGTCAAAGCTGTTTACCCTGTTGCATTTGTTGCAACAAAGGCAGATTGTCCAAGCTGTTCTGTCTGCTGAACAGGCTGGACATAAACTGTCTACGCTGCTCTGTTCTGTTGAGCAGCTTGGACAGATTCTAAGTGTTCTCTTCTTTGTGAACAGAACCTGTTCTTTGTGAACAGGCTAAACACGTTATGGAATATGTTTCCAAGTCCTCATGTATTGTTTTTGGCTACAAGATCAGTTTACAAGTCGAAGACAAAGTGGAAAACAGAAACTGCAAAAGCCTGCCTACGCTATCTGTTACATGAAGACAAACAGATATCTGAAAAAGGTGACAGACCTTTTCTTATATCCAAATGGCCTTAACAAAAGAAGAAAGATGCAAAGTTGACTTTCCTCTTTTGGTTAAAACCTTATGCAACAGTGAAAAAAAGAAAAAGACAAAGATTCTACTACATGAAGACATGTCTGCTTTATCAGAATGTGCAGAAAAGTTGTTTTGTCTTTTTGGAAAGACGTTCCACTATCTCATTCTACATTGAAGAAGCTTCACTGAGATTCTCAGTGAGAGTATAAAAGGGAGCTTCTAAGGATTGTAAGAGATCCAAGAGTGTGAAATCAGATTGTGCATTAAAGTGTGTTTTTCATGCATGCAAGTCTGCTTGAATATAACAGTACGTGTGTCTAAGCTGTTCATACTCAAGCTGTCCATCTGTGTCTTGTAAAATCAGTGAGTTCATCTAAGTGAGTGTATTCATTGTATCTAGTCTGAGTGTGTCTTAGATTAGTTGAAACACCTGTTGTAATCGTCATCTCAGCTTGAACCTTTCCGCAATCAAGCTTGTTTGTAATTAACATTTGTTAATAGTATACACAAATATTGAGAAAAGAATGTTGAGTTTTAATTTGTTGTATTCACCCCCCCTCTACAGCTTAGAACAATACTCTAGGGAAAACTTTTGGGACCTACAGAAATTTGTACAAAAAACCTTCAAGTTGGATCGTTTTTGCTATAAAACCCCAACCATTTTTCATTGCACAAAAAACCCCAAACTGACTATAACTTATCAAAATGAGGTTTTTAAAAATAAAATGATTTGCAACCTAATGAGAGTGCAATTTGCTGACCAATCCTTCGTCTTTGATAAAAATTCTTTCCAGCGAACTCAGTTGACTGTGTTTAATGATTCAAATGCACAATTCTTATTGACTTCATTCTTAAAGATCTTGTGTACTTTTGTTGGAATTTAATTTTTCGATGAAATTTCGGTGGCCACTAGTGACTTGTCAATGGTAACATATGACTTTCAACCGGTTACAATCAGTAATATCTCATTTCCGTGAGATTTTACCTCTTGAAGGTTTTTTTGTGCAAGGAAAACTAATTGGGTGTTTTTAATCACAAAAATGGACTAATTTGAGGGGGGTTTTTTTTTTTTTTTTGCATAATTATCCCTTTTGATAACTAAAAAGTAATTTGTGACCTGCTAAACACCTTTGTAGGTCAGCATTACTATTTTTGATAGAATAATAAAAAGTTGGGGTTATATGTCAAAAATAGCAACAACTTATTTGTAATTTTACCATTTATAAGCCATATTATTTATTTTTTATCATCAATAGCAACAACCTTTGTATCTTTTACCGATTATAACAACTTTTGACTTGGAAATCTACTATAGTAGGTTACCATCCATTAATAGAAATAACTTTATCTTTTTACCAATAGTAGCAACAACATTTTATATTTTTACCGATAATAGCAACAACTTTTAACTTTTTATCAATAGCAGTGACATATCAAATTAAAATGTTATTTATCTTTAACTTATTAATATTAGAAAATTTAAATTTATAAAAATCAAAACACGTTCAAATAAGTTTATAATTTATATTTGAGACCAAATTTTGTTAGAGATAGAATAAATGCAATGTGCGGCAATGAGAGACTTAACGAATAAGTTTTTTTATAAACATTAAGAAAGGAAAAATATTTTAGTATGTTATTTTGACATGCAATGATCCAAAATATATTGTCACTGTTAGGTTTATTTACACGTATTAACAATTTTCAAGTAAAACTTCAACGCAGCGGAATTAAAAATAAACCACAAAAACAAAATTCCAGAAGTTTAGGAACAAGAAATAATTATTAATAGAATAGAATTGTATCTTTTATTCCAACAATATGAGCAAAAACAATTCAAATGAGATGTTTCTGTGTTGTCGGTAATGACACAAAATTGTATCTAGAAATTTAGGAATACACATAATCTAATATTCTAAATCTAATACTAATGTACTAGAATTCTTGTAGGTCCCGAGAGGTTCCCAAAGTATATAGTTATAAGCTGTAGAGGGGGGGTGAATACAGCAATTTAAAAAACTACACACTCTTTTCTCAATGTTTGTATGTATTATCAACAATTTGTTAATTACAAACAAGCTTGAATGCGGAATAGTTCAAGCTGAGATGACAGATACAACAGTATGTTCACTAGTCTAAGACAAACTCAAACTAGATTACAATGAATACACTCACTAAGAAGCACTCACTGTGTTTACAAGACTTAAAGGAACAGCTTATGTAAAACAGCTTAGACACACAGATGCTGGTTTACACAGAAGACTTGCACGCATGAAAATCACACTTGCACATTCACTCTTGGTTTAAGCACTTAGCTTTCTTCACCACATCTTTCTGTCCTTAGAAGCTTCCTTTCATACTCACTTAGAGGATCTAAGAGAAACATCTTCATTGGACTGAATGAAAAAGGAGAAGTCTTGTTGAAAAGACAACATAACCTTTTCTGCACTTTTCTGAAAAGCAGACTTGTCTTCACATGTGCAGAACTTTTGTCTTTTTACTTTGTCTACTGTTGCATTGCCTTTAACTAATTTAGGAATGTCAACTTTGCGTCTTTCTTCCTTGTAAAGGCCTATTTTGATATAAGAAAAAGGTCTGTCACCCTTTTTCAAATAACCTTTTGTCTTCATGTTACAGAACAGCTTGGGCAGGCTGAGCAGTTCTGTTTTCCACTTTGTCTTCGACTTTGTAAACTGATCTTGTAGTCAAAAACAATACATGATGACTTGGAAACATATTCCATAAAGTGTTTAGCCTGTTCACAAAGAACAGGTTTTGTTCACAAAGAACAGAACACTTTAAAATTGCCCAAGCTGCTCAACAGTGTAGAGCAGCGTAGACAGTTTATGTCCAGCCTGTTCAGCAGACAGAGCAGCTTGGACAAACTGTCTTAGTTGCAACACATGCAACATATAGAACAGCTTTAGACTGATATTGCAAATCATTTTCAGGTTTCAATAAGGCATATAACAGGCCTTAAATTCAACCTTCAAATGCATCAACAGGTTTGATTATAAATCTCCCCTCAGATGTAGAACAGGTTTGACTGAAGCCTTTTTGTGCCTAACAATATTATTATATATAATATAATACTTATGTATTTTATTACAAATATATTTATTGACTAAAAATAATAGAGTTATTTATATTTTTAAAAAGAATAAATGTATTTATCTTTTATTATTTATAGACTAAAAATAATAAAATGTATATATCTTTTTAAAAAGGATAAATTTTATTTATCTTTTATTTTTATTATAATAATAAGTTGTATTAATTTTTTCTGATGAAATGTGGAAGTAATATGTTTTATAATGTTTTTGAGAAACAATTGTCTATATTCATGTGATATAAGCATATATATCTAGTTTATCAAACGGTTATATGTCAAAAATAACAACAACTTTTTATAGTTTTACCGTTTATAGCAACATTATTTATTCATTAATAGCAAAGCTTTTGTATTTTCTTTTTACCGATTATAGCAATATTTTACCTGGAAACCTGCTATAGCAGGTTACATCAATTAATAGCAACAACGTTGATCTTTTTACCAATGATAGCAACAACGTTTTATCATTTTACTGATAATAGCAGCAACTTTTAACTTTTTATCAATAACAACGACATATCAAGTTAAAACGCTATGTATCTTTAACTTATTATTATTACGAAAATCAAATTTATGAAAATCAAAACACGTTCAAATAAGTTTATAATTTATATTTGTGTTCAAATTTTGTTAGAGATAGAACAAATGCAATGTGCGGCAATGAGAGATAATGAATAAGTTATTTTATAAACGTTAAGAAATGAAGAATATTTTAATATGTTTTATTGTCATGCAATGATCCAGAGTATATATTGTCATTGTTAGGTTTATTTACACGTATTAACAAATTTCAAGTAAAACTTCAACGCAACGGAATTATAAACAAATCACAAAAACAAGATTGTATCTAGAAACATTAATATAATAAAATTGTATCTTTTATTCCAACAATATGAGCAAAAACAATTCAAGTGAGATGTTTTCGGTAACACCGACGATGACACAAAATTGTATATAGAAATCTAGGAACAACGCATAATCTGATATTCTAATTATAATATTAATGTACTAGAATTCTATATTTGAACTTTGAAGTTTGACTATTTGAAGTTTTTAACAATTATGGTTGTGTTATAAAACGTATTTTTGGATGTTATGATTAATTATATTCATGTTCGAGTATTTATAAATATATTGTATGTATAATTCTAAAATTTACATGTAAAAAATTTCAATCTGACTACTCCGCGCCTAAGTCGACCACTCCCAAGTCTCCAGTTGGACAGATGACTACCGCCTATTGATTTCTACAACAATGCATTTAAACCAAATTTCAATCCCTTAATTCGATGATTAAATCATATATAGTTATCCATAAATTAAATGGTTACCCTTTTATATATTAAATAAATAAAAGACTATTATCCATAATTAGATCATAAATTATATATAATAGTATACATTTATTTATCAAATAAATAAATAATGCAAATATTGTAGTAATTAAGTATCCAAAAAATAATACAAAATGTAGCACAATGTGTACATTATATTTATATGACATCGTATACAAAGTAGATTGTGTTTCGCAATGTCATGTTACACTTGAATAGTCGTCCCTATTATACCCCTAAAAACTCAGTTTTGCATGAAAATATGACATATCAAAATAATTTTCATTATTTGATGTTTATAAAAAACATATTCGTTATCTCTTTTATAAGCATACATTGTATTTGAATTCTCTTTAACAAAATTTGAACAAAAAATGGACTATGAACATATTTGAATGTGTTTCGATTTTCATAAATTTAGTTTCTTCAAAATAATAATAATAAGTTAAAGATAAATAGTGTTTTAATTTGATATGTCGTTGTCATTGATAAAAAGATAAAAGTTGCTGCTATTATCGGTAAAAAGATAAAACGTTGTTGCTATTATTGGTAAAAAGATAAAAGTTGCTGCTATTAATGGATGGTAACCTGTTATAGCAGGTTTCCGGGTCAGAAACTATTATAATCGGTAAAAAAAAATACAAAATTTGTTGCTATTAATTATAAAAATAAATAATGTGAGCTATAAACGGTAAAACTACAAAAAGTCGTTCCTATTTTTGACATATAATCATTTATCAAAAGTTCAATTCAACTTAAACATTTATAATGTTTCTCAACTATACCATTTTGTATACAAATGGTAACATCCCAATTTCGGATAAGGTGCGTGAAATTATTTGACTGGGTCGATTTAATTATTATTATCGAGTTAGACTAATTATTGAGTTATACGCGGAATCATCACGTGACATGATTTTGAGTTAACCGGGTTATGGGATTAAGTTTTATAAAATATTATAATATTAGTAATTATTGATTAATTTGTAGCCTGGTGATATAAAATTCTGTTTTATGATAACATGAGTATCGAGCCGATTTATAACCAAAAACTATAAAATGGCCACCTTATTGCCTACTTGCTTTCATTTCCTACATCTAGATCAGAGAAATTAAAGGTGTATGTGTGTTTGGTGAATTCCAGCTGCAACAACAACCAAAAATTGAGGAGTTGAGCTGAAATTTCAGCTACAAATCATCATCCTCTTTTTCAACTTGTGCCATCAAGTCCATGTAAGTTTTGGCTTCAATTCTGTGGATTTTATGTTGTCAGTTGTTATTAAAAGATTGAATTGGGTGTATGTATGTTTCTAAGTAAATTCGGAGTTAATTAAACGAGCTTTATCGAGTTGGACTTGTTTAAACACTCGTCAGTAAACTTGACGGAACACCACAATGAAATGTTGTAGATAACCAGGTTCTGGTGGTTATGGATATATATCACAAATGTTGAACACAATGTTATTAATTTAAGTATCTTGTTAAGATATAGATTAATTGCATACTGTCATATTCAAGACTAAACATCTAAACGTATCACTAGTAGCAATTAATCTGAATTTCTAGAGCTCTTAAATTTTAATCATGGTGTCTTTATGAGTGATTTACCAGTTCCTCTAAAGATAATGGATATAAATTTGAAAGGAGATTCAAAATCTGAATAATATTATAAGAACTTGTAATAAAGAACTAGTGAAATTATTCAAAGATAAACGGTAATGAAGTTAAGTCGGTTAACTAGAGAACGCTCCCACTAAGATCATGTCTGAAATTAATTTTTCGATAGATCAAATTACCATTACATTTGATAAAGGTACAATAGCGTTAAATTGATAGATCCAAGAATAAATTTGAAGTTATTATCAATTTATTCCATAGCTGCTTGTTGTCGTGGGAACCACAACGAGAATTAAAATGCTACTGTGGTTTTTGGTTGATATTCATGGGTGATGAATATAGCAAAGATTGAACCAAATTCACAGGTATTTGTTTGCGAACAAATATTGGATTGACCCATCGATTAAGACCACTTTGTAGTATAGTCATGAATCGTCTTAAAAAGATAATCCTTAGTACCTGAAATGTCTACGTACTTTAGTGTACGGTGTGTAAAGATGACATTACTACTGCATCATGATTGATTTCATAAAACACTTAAGGGTCACACTGATGAGCACAACTGAGCAGATGCATGTAAACTATTGAATAAATAATACTGAATATTGTTTTTGACACGCAATGATCATTGAGATTAAATTAATGGTTAATTAATTATATCTCAAAGTACGGGGACTAAAAGTGAAATAGTAGATATTGTAGTGATTTAATTGTCAATGGATGATAATTAAACAATAATTATCTAGTCTTTTATTTATTATTGGATATTAAATAAAAGATTGATTTATTTGAATTAGTATTATCATCTATTATTAGATAATTGGATGGATAATTATAAACAAATAAATAAGAGATAATTATAATAATTAGTTAATCATTTATATATTATTAGATAATATATAAAAGGTAAATATTATTTTATATATATATATATATATATATATATATATATATATATATATATATATATATATATATATATATATATATATATATATATATATATAATTATATAGATAATTATATAAGGTTTAAATAATAATGATAATTATTAGGATATATATTATATTATTATATTAAAGTTGATTAAACTAAAACTATTAAATTATATATATATAAATATATAAATACGGCCATAATGATGTGTGGGTGAAACTAATATACATAGATACAATCACACACATACAATATGGGTGATACGAGCTACATGGCCCTGATCGCGGCCGCGACCAGCTCATCACGACCGTGCTGAGGATCGCGCCCATGCCCTTTATCGCGACCGCGATGGACCCAGCGCGGCCGCGATGTCAAGAAAATATAAAAGTCAAGCAGCCGTTTCGTTTTATTTATGCTATTTTTCATACGAACTTTTACACATAGTTTAGAGTGCGATTGCTAGATGTTAGCTATTTCGGTTTTCAACTTAGTTTAGAGTAGATTAACCAAGCATTCGGCTAGAAGGGTGGATTCAAGCATTCGGTTGCAAGATTCTCTCGTTTTTCATACGGTTTTTGGTACACTCTTTCCGATTTACTTTCTGTTATGATGATGTTTAGAATAGATCTCGTTTATTTTATTGTTTTTAACATGATTAGTGAGTAGTTTAGCTAAACACTTGCTTGGTTACGTTTTTACATGGATTAGTGGAGTATTTGATGGTTTTGGTTGAAAAATGTTTAATTCATTAATGTATATTTGATTCATACGATTAATATGTGTAGAATCAGTATTATAGTTGATTTTCTAGCATTATTGTGATCATGATTATTGATTATAAATTCTGATTTTTATAAACTTAATCAAATTTAAGTGATTTATTAATTGGTTGTTATTTCTAGCATTATTGTGATTATGAGATAGTGACTAGTTAATAAATTGTGAAATCATTGTATGCAAATTAATTCTTAGCAATATTGTGATTATAAGATTAATTTAATCTTTGATTTCCTTAGACTTGATTGATGTTTATGTGGCTAAATTAAATATTTAGAGTTATTTCTGAGCGCTTGACGTGTAGACAGTTTTAATCTCTAAAAGCTAAATTTAGTTGAATTAATTAATCGTAAAAGACATTTATTGTTGATTTTTAGAAATTGGGGAATACTGGAGAACTCCATACTTGATTTTCTGAAATTAATAAAATATGTCCATGAATCGGTTTTGCATCAAAGTTTCAAACTCTTGAGCTTAAAAGATTAAAACAGTTGGATTTAATTCCAATTTACTTTTCTTTGACCAAAAACATCTTAAGTGTTTTTACACCCTTTTACTCCATTAATCCTAAAAGACGTATCCAAGTGAGTGTTGCTTTTAATATATCTGCTATTATTCTGTTTTAGCGTTTTAGTTTATAATCTTAGTATTCTGATAGATAGTTAAGAATTAAATATTTAGGGTTATAATCATCCCCTGCCCTTATACATGGCTAGATATTAGTGATAATCCTAGTATCGGTATCTCGATCCTTTTCGTCGTTCCCTGAGTTCGATAATCCCCGAGGTCAGCTTCTAGCTATACTATCTACGACTGGTACACCGCCAGTGGTATTTGGTATAACTTAGACTTTCTTCTTTCTTTTGATTTTAATTGCCAAATCCGCGTGAAGATCATTTACACATGTGTTTTTCCTGTTCTTCATGTGTTTGATTGCGGCGCTGTGATGGATACCGAAATCATCTCATTCGAGTACTTTTGTCATCATATACAAATGTACGAATTTTTTATTGCTTTCATATTACTTATCTTATGTTTTACTTGATGATACGTGTACGGAATTCATAATTTTAAAAAGCTTCTGTTGTGCATCTAATTCGACTAATGTTTATGTTTTCATGAAAAACGATACGAATTCCCAACATTAAGTAATTTCATCATGTAGAAATATAATAATAATGTTTATACCAATTAATTAACATTATCTACTTCACATGTAATTAAAATAAGCATAACTACTAACAATGTCAATTAATTAACATTTTAACATCATAAATATCAATTATATATATAATTGAACAATGCTTCCTGTAATATAGGGGTAGGACATAACATTAAATATCAGTGAAACTAATAATAACTCAATAAATATATAAATATTTATAAAAATTTATTTAACTTAAAAAACCGGTTCGGTTTGGTTTTTTCGGTTCGGTTTTAAAAGGGAATTTGAAACCAAACCATTTACTCCGGTTTTTTCGGTTTTTATTTTTCAGGTTTTTTCAGTTTGGTTTTTCCGGTTTTTTGGGTTTCTGGTTCGGTTTTTGCTTACCCCTAGTTTTTGGAATTAGACCTTGGAAAATTCAGGAATTGTTTGTTATTATAAACCATAAACTCGCTCAAAAATTCAGAACCTAATTCCAAACCAATTAAAAAAAATCCAAAAAACGAATTCAAGAACGCAAAAAAACTAATTTCAGAAATTAAAAACTCGATTACTCCCTGATCATGATGAATTAGGACTTGAAATTTTTAATGGATCTTCAGCTCGTTTCATCATCGTCTAAATTTTAAAAAAAATTCCATAAGATCACAGCTCTTCTCATATGACTGTTTTGGTTATATTTTTTTTATTTCTTGCAAGATTTTTTTTTATTTTGATTCACCCCTTAGTCTCTGATACCAATTGTGAATACAAGATCTAGGTGAATCACAACATTTTAAATGAATCTTGCGTGTTATTGAATGATTTCTCTCTCAATTACATCTTACAAAATACACACTAGTTATGAGAAAGACATTTCTATTTTCCTAGAAAAATTCTTTTAAACTACTCTTCTAAACTCTGACCTATGTACAAGATCATCCCTTGTACTTTCATAATTATGTTTTCCACCTATATAATTTTATACCTAACATAACATCTTACATTGGTTTTATATTTCTGCAATGATTTCAACCCATATTTATAAAATCTAGATCCTGAGAGTACCCTAAATAATCAAGCGTACCGAACGTACCCCTTATGAATGATCATTCACAAAATATTTTTTTACCTAAATGTGTCAAAACGAAGATTATAAGACTTTTTATCAAAAGAGTTATACCTTTATACATTAGACTCAAAAAATAAATCTTGTGAATGGTTGACAAAAATCTTGTGAGTAATATTCACTCATATGACCATTCACATAAATATACATGATCATTCACAAATTTTTAAGGACGTAGAGTTAGTGAATGTATCTTAAATTCACATATCATGTGTATAATGTTAATTTAAACATGACTGTGAAAAAAATTTAAAAGTTTTTTACGGGACGGTACCTTCTGGTGCACTCAATTTGAAGTGAAACACTTTTGAACCTAAGATACATACACACACATATAATTTAAAGTTAAATTTTTTTTATTAATTGTATGGATCATTTAAAATTAATTGGTTGCTTAGAATTTTCGTCTAAGTCAATTAATCTTGAAAACATATTAAAGATCGATCCAAGATGAGATTTACCCTTTCTTTAATTATAAAGAGATATTAATCACTACAAAAAATATTTCATTTGTTAACACCTTATTTTACAATCTTTTTAAAAGTGTGTAAAAGTTTAGTATATTTTATACACTTATAAATGTGTTTAAGATTGTTATACTAATAAGCGTGAAAATATATAATAAATCATCTTAATTATCACATTTAAAATTATAAAGAAAAAAGTTCGCATTTATAAGTGTGGACAAATTTTAATTTTTTCACACTTAAAAGTGTATAGATCAATTTGTCACACTTAATTTTCTCACGCTTCCTTTTATGCGGACAAATTACATGTGATAAAATGATTTCCATAGTTTTAAGTGTGGACAAATTATTAGTTTGTCCACATTTATATGTGCAAACTTTTTTTAATACAAATTTGAGTATAAAAATTTCATTGTTGTCTAAAATTTGTCCACACTTATAATTGTAACTCAATTTTACATCCTTATAAGTGTGAATAAACATAGATTTTTTTACACGCTTGTTAAAAGCGTGTAAAAATAACGTGTACAATTGACATTTTGGTGTAGTGATTTCAGGGTCTCTCAACTATCGATGCTGAAATAAATGCAAGGCCATGCTCGGATTGGACTGATCTGTTATGGGTCTTTCAGTTTCGTTTAGTTTGAGATCAGGTTAGTCAAGAAACATAATGATGAATCTTATGGTTGGTCCAATCCGGCGTTCACATTGAAATATTGTTTTGCATCAAAGGATGCAATCTTATTTCTTATTGAAAAGGGAGTTTCAACAAGAATATCAAAGTACAGATAAGATTTCTTATGACCTTGGTTGCCTTAGTGTCCAGCTAACGACCTCCTTATAGGTGCGTGTTGTATGATAACAATTTCGTCTTGTACGAGTTTGATAGTATATTGTGTGTGCAAATATGACATCATTACTACATGTCATGGCTGACGTCAAAAGACAATAGAGGTTTACACCAACAAGCATAACTGAGCACGACTAATCGAATAAGATCTAAAGGATATCTGATATCATTTATAAGAAAGAAATGATACTACGTTGTGTTTGGTACTACCAAAATGAGGGAAGAAAAATGGAAATGAAGACATTTCCCTTGTTTATTTGGAGCCTGAGAATTCAAAATAAAGAATTAACAGATTTCTCATTTACCTACTTTTCATTCTCAGGAGAAATCAATATTGAAATCAATACTGAACTCTCAGGAGAATTAGAAAACACACAGAGACTTCGCTTCACACCACCTCAATAGGAATGACCTCGGTTCCGGAACCGAGAACCAGCCCAAATACGAAACCGCTGGTCTGGTTCAGTTTGCTTTAGTTCCGGTTATCTCTTGACTTTTACAAAGGAAAAAACCCGGACCTAACCCGATGGAATCAAAAACTGAATTATAGGAATTAGGGATGAGCTCGGTTCCGGAACCGGGCCGAACCCGAAAATTGAAAATGCGTAAAATCAAGAACTGAGAACCAGCCCGAATATGAAACGGTTTGGTCCAGTTCGGTTTTGATTATATTCTGACTTTTATAAAGAAAAAAAGAAAACTGGACCGGACTGGACCGAACCTGATGGTATCGAAAACCAAATTACTGGAATCATAGTAACCAAGAATTGGTCGGAAAATGAAACAGTCTGGTGCGGTTCAGTTCAGGTAAAACGGGTTTATTACTCATCCTTAATAGGGATTATAGGAACCGAGAACCGGCCCGAAACGGTCCGGTCCAGTTCCAATTCAGTTTGGGTAAAATGTTTTTTTTGCGCATTTCTACATCTCATCATCACTTTCTCATTCCTTTCATCAAACAGTTTCTTGTTCCCCAAACCCTACCATCACTTTTTCCTAGCCATCCGATCTTCGTTGTCATTAGCCGTCGTTGCTCTCTCTCTCTCTCTCTCTACCATCGCAAGTAACTATCGATCTCTCGCTCTCTCTGTAGCTCATTACCTATGTTTCACGGGATACTAGTTTACTATTTATGTCTCTTAGTTTCACAAATTGAATGACTTTGTTTTGGTTTGAATCAAATTGCAGTACTTTGTTTTGGTTTGAATTAAACTGTAATATTCTAATTAATATTTTTTGTGTTAAATTATGTTGTTAATTATTTTGCTTGATCAATAAAATGTTTACTTATTAGTATTTTTTTTTTGGGTTTAAATAATGAATTGTTGTGAAAAAATTATGATTGCAAATAATAAAAATCTCAAAATTCTCTGTTGTACCAAACAAAATACATGATTCACTGTTACATTTCTGTATTGAATTTTCTATTCTACCAAACAGATGAATCTATACTCTACTCTTTCTCCAGATCAATTCACTTTCTCTAGAATTTCATTCTTTGTTGTCATTTCTTTGCAATTCCATTCTCTTTACCAAATGCACGCTTAAATATCATCATTGAGAATTAATTGAGTATTAAATGGTTAATTGTAATTACCATTAATTAGGGGATTTAAGTGTAACATTAGATGTTGCAAGGGGTTAATTGTTATTGGATGAGATTTAAATAATCGTCTAGTCTTTTAATTATTATTTTGATGATGATAAAAAAGCATATTTTGATATTATCCATAATTATAAGGATAATATCAAAGTTAATCTAACTAGGAGATTGTGGTGGGGATCGAACCAGGATCTGTCGGCACTTGGGCTTAGGCGATAACCACCGCACTAGACGTTAAAAAAAGGATAATTACAAGGCTTTATATATTTAAGGAGTCATTATGGTTAAGCAAAACCCTAACAACCACCCTAGATAAATGACCACACCCCATAAAAGAAATTTTTAGCAAGCAAACAAGAATATTAATATTGTTTTGGCTACTAGATTCGATCACCGGAAAGTTATTACCAAACTACTCGACACTATTATCACCAGTGGATATCGACGACACCATATTTGGATCATCCTCGTAGAAAACAACCCTGAGAGGTATATTTCAATTTTGCTTGTTTAATTCTTGTTCTTGGTGTTCTAGACGAGATCCGGATTTTACGGTTTGTATTTTATTGATCCGTTGCGAAATTGTTTTATGAAAAACGTATATAAACCATAACAATGACCTTGTTTTTTTATAATAATTGGAATAAACTACAGTGTACAGTGTATGTGGAAAACCCCGTAGGGAATGCATTGTATTACTCAACAATATATAAACACAGATATTACACAATGGTACCCTACACTATACAAAGAGAGCAAAGATAATATAAAACCTATTTAACACACCCCCGCAGTTGGAGCGTGTGGTTCACAAATGCTCAAGCTGTTTCTAAAATCTAAAAATAGTTGTGTAGGTAACCCTTCAGTGAATATATCTGCAAACTGATGGGCAGATGGGACATGTAACACACGAACATGGCTAATGGCAACACGTTCCCTAACAAAATGTAAGTCTATTTCCACATGTTTAGTACGTTGGTGCTGAACTGGGTTAGAAGCTAAGTACATGGCACTGATATTATCACAAAGACAACGGTGGCACGATTTAAGGGGCAATGTAGCTCAAGAAGGAGGTTACGAAGCCATGCATCCTTGGCAACAACATTAGCCACCCCTCGGTATTCAGCTTCAGCACTAGATCGAGACACAACAGGCTGTCGCTTAGAGGACCAGGATATGAGATTATCACCAACAAAAACACAAAACCCAGAGGTTGACCGATGTGTGTCAGGACAGCCAGCCCAGTCAGCATTAGAGTAAGAAACCAAACGGTCGACGACAGAGGGATGAAGATGAAGACCAAGAGAAAGAGTACCATTTAAGTAGCGAAGAATGCGTTTTAGAGCATTAAGATGAGGTTCACGAGGGTCATGCATGTAAAGACAGATTTGTTGAACCGCATATTGAATATCTGGGCGAGTGAAAGTCAGATACTGTCAAGCACCAGCCAGACTTCGGTATAAGTAGGATCGTCGACAGGCTTACCCACATAGGATAGTTTGGTCTTCGTGTCCGCAGGAGTAGAACATGCGTTACATGTGGTCATGTTTGTGCGAGTCAGAATGTCACGAGCAAAGGTAGTCTGAGAAAGAAACAAACCAGACGAGCCTCTCTTAGCGGCAACACCAAGAAAAAAGGAGAGAGGTCCAAGATCAGTCATGGAAAATTCAAATGACAGAAGAGAGATGACTTTGGACACAAGGGATGGGGAGGAGGCAATCAGGATAATATCGTCAACATACAAGAGGAGGAAGATAGTGTCTGAGCCACGATGGAAGGTGAATAGAGAAGGGTCTGATTTGCTGCTAACAAAACCAAGAGAAGTGATATAGACAGCAAATCGATGATACCAAGCACGTGGAGCTTGCTTGAGACCGTAGAGGGCTTTGAGAAGCCGACAAACATAGTTAGGATGTTGAGGATGAACATAGCCAGGTGGCTGTTTCATATATACTTCCTCGGTGAGATCACCATGCAGAAATGCATTTTTGACATCCAATTGATGAATGAGCCATTGACATGAGATAGCTAGACTAAGAACGGTGCGAATAGTGACAGGTTTGACAACAGGACTAAAAGTTTCATCAAAGTCTAGACCCGGTTGTTGGGAGAAACCTTGAGCCACAAGACGCCCCTTGTATTTTTGAAGGTTGCCATGACTGTCAAATTTGTGTCGATAGAGCCATCGACAGCCAACAATGTTAACACCAGGAGGTGGGGGAACAAGAATCCACATTCGATTAGATAGAAGAGCTAATATTTCTGCATCCATGGCAGATTTCCAATGAGGATCACACATGGCCTGTGCAGTAGATAGAGGAATAGGAGAAACATCAGAAGTGGCTGAGAGATTTAGAATTTGACGAGGTTTCAAGTTACGAGTTTGGGACCGAGTAACCATGGGGTGTGTTGGTTGGGGAGGGGGTGGGGGGGGGGGGGGAAGGTTTCGAAGGGGAGGTGGGGGGTGCCGACGAAGATGGTGTTATCTGAGGCGAAGTGGGTGAGGATTCGCGAGAGATATGAGGAGATGGTGACGGTAGGTCAACAGGATTGGAAGCAGAGGAGCTGGAGGTGAATGATGACGGTAATGGGTGGGAGTCATCGGTGAAGGCATCAAAATCAGAAGATAGAGGGGGAATGTGAAAATCGGCAAAGGGAAAGTGATCTTTATCAAATGTGACATGACGAGAGATGAGCACTTTCTGAGTTACAAGGTCCAAACACCGATAGCCACGATGATCTGAAGATGGGCCTAAGTAGACACAAGCAGAGGAGCGGGGAGAAAGCTTGTGAGGGGCAGTGGATGATGTATTTGGATAACATAGGCAACCAAAAACACGAAGATGATTATAAGATGCGAAGAAAACAAACAAGAGATCGAAAGGGGTTTTGAAGTTAAGTGTAGTTATCGGTAGCAGGTTGAGAGTGTGAACCGCATTGTATAAAGATTCCACCCAAAACGAAGTGGGAAGACGAGCTTCAATGAGTGATGTGCGAATAATGTTATTGATGGTGCGAATTGATCTTTCAGCCTTTCCATTTTGTTGTGATGTATATGGACACGAAAAACGAGCCTGTATGCCAGCAGTTTGGAAAAGTTGGTGAAAGTTGCGGTTATCAAATTCACATCCATTATCGCATTGAAAACTTTTTATATCAGCTTAGAATTAATTATTCACATAAGCTCTAAACTAACAAAAGGTTTGAAATACATCACTTTTAGCACGCAATGGAAACACCCACAAGAAAATGAGAATAATCATCTAAGAACAATATATAATATTTGAAACCACTATTGCTCAAAACCGGAGAGGTCCACAAATCAGAATGGATTAATTCAAATAACATAGTTGTTTTAGAGATAGTTGGAGAAAATGGTATGCGACAATGTTTGCCAAGTTGACACGCATGATAGAGTGGTACATTATTGGTAGAACATGAAACAAAATTACGAGTTTTTAAAAAAGACAAAACGGATGCGCCAGGGTGGCCTAAACGTCGATGCCAAGTGGAGGCCGATACGGTGACAAGAGCGGTAGCAGGAGAAGAGACAGATGGAAGAACAGGATAAAGATCGCCCACACTATCTCACCACTGGAGAATGTGGCCTGTTTCAAGATCCTTGACAGAAAAACCAAATGGGTCAAATTCAACCGAAACAGAATTATCAGTAGTAAATTGACGGACAGATATTAAATTGTTTACCATTTGATTGGAGACAAAATATTGTTTAAGTGAAGACGATTATTAGAGTGAGGAAAAAAGGATTGACCAGTAGCATTAACCGGTAGTAGAGCACCATTACCAACCATAATGAACCTAGAATTACATGGAGTTAGAGAGTGAATGTTACCTTGGTTGAAGGACATGTGTGAGCTTGCACCAGAATCCATGTAGAAATTTGGGTCTTGAGCATGCTGAGCGGACATTGATTGGTACACAGAGGCTAAATCAGTAAACTGTGGTGGTCCAGAAGTTGCATGACCGGCGAAGGATGGTTGCTGAAACCCAAAGTACGGGTTCTGTTGGTAATTGAATCCAAGAGCAGAATGTGCTTGAGGAATGTGGTGACCATGAACATTTGAAGCTGTTGGAGTGGTGCCAATAGGTGGTATATGGTGCGTCATCTGTTGATAAGGAGAAGGTTGCGGAAGCAGTGAAAGTGGTGATGGTGCTGGAGCAGGAGGCTGGTACGGTCCGAGTAGTGAAGCATAGGGGGCACCAGAAGGTTGGCCAGCAAAGTGTGCGCCAGGAGTGAAAGTATGATTACCTGCTGCGGAAGCAGTGAAAGTGGCGATGTACTGGAGCAGGAGGCTGGTACGGTCCGAGTAGTGAAGCAGAGGGGGCACCAGAAGGTTGGCCAGCAAAGTGTGCGCCAGGAGTGAAAGTATGATTACCTGCAGAAAAATGTAAGCCTGATTGTGGTGTTCCTGCAAGAGAAGGGTTAGTAGCACTAATAACATTAGAATTACCACCCCCTTTGGGAGCATTGCGACTATTGTTTTTACCCTTATTCCACTTATTCTTTGCTTTGCCAGTGTGACTGGTGTTTGAGTATAGGGCAGTGGATGGGTGAATTGGTGTGTCAAGATGAGTATCAACCCGGGCTTCACGAGATTCGTGCAAAAGTAACATATTTTTCGCTTTCATAAAGGTGGGGAAGGGACTAGTATTAGTGATGACATCTACAATACTGGAGTAGGAGGGAGGTAGTTTTTGAAGGATCTGCATGACTAATTCAACATCACTGATAGGGGATTCAACATCAGCAAGTGCATCAGCAAGATTTTTAAGAGTGTGACAAAATTCAGTGATGGAGTTGGATCCTTTTACGGTGTTACGAAATTGATCTTGGAGTTGTAACATACGAGAGATCTTATTATTAAGAAAAAACTCATCAAGTTTGTCCCAAAGATCCTTGGCAGTACACGTATCACTAGAAATAATTTGTAAAAGGTTTGGTTCACATGTTGAATAAAACCAAGGTTTTATGCGAGAATCAATGGATTCCCAATCTTCATCTATATCAGAGGAGGGTTTAGATGTGCCGGTAATGTGACCTAAAACCTTGGCACCTTTGCACATATCAAGAAAAATCTAACGCCATAATTTATAACGTGAACCATCAACAGAAAGTTTAAAGCTAAATTGAGAATAAACATTGGTAAGAGCATAAACCAATTGACTAGCAGTAGGTGGGACGGGAGAGGTGATATCAGGGTGAGCACCAGTCATTTTGAGAGAAAAGCAAACACAAAAAAATAAGTGCAATAAAGAATGAAAAACAATATATGTATGCTCACCTTGGGAGATGGAAACTAAAATTATTAATACCTAAAGCCTGGAACCAAGGATGCTGTGGGAAATTGAACCAGAATCACAGTAGCAATAGGCTGTGAGTAGCACAATAAATTACAGCCGCAAAACCAAAATTAGGTCGCCGGAAAAACAGCAGCTAGGAAGGAGAAAGCCGACGGTCAGCAAAGAGAGACTAGCTGCGGCGGCGGCCAGCAAGGAGAGACCAAAACCAGATCGGAGACCAGAACTAAAGATGAAGAGATGGACAGCAGCGGCAGCGATGAACGGCACAGCCCAGTGGCAGCGGCGCTGAAGAAAGATGGCACAGCCAGCGGCGGCGGTTCTGGAACAACAGCAAGGGCGGTGGAACAGCAGCAAGGCCGGTGGACACAGTGACAACAACAGCGGCGCTGTAGAGAGATGGCACAGCCAGCGGCGGCGGCGGCGGTGCTGGAACAGTAGCAAGGGCGGTGGACACAGTCACAAAAGCAGCGGCCCTGGGAAGATAGGACAGTAGCAGCGCTGTGGTTGCAGGGGGAAGCCGTCGGATCGCTGAGAGGGAGGGAGGCAGCGGAAGGCAGTGGCGCCGATGGTGGGTACACCGTCGGAGCGGGAATGGTAGGGCACAACCACAGGAAAAAAAAACCTAGGTCAAAAGGCTCGATACCATGTTATGTGGACAACCCCGTAGGGAATCCATTGTATTACTCAACAATATATAAACACAGATATTACATAATGGTACCCTACACTATACAAAGAGAGCAAAGACAATATAAAACCTATTTAACATACAGCAACATGAAAATGCAAATAGTATTAAAACAAGATGTCTATCATCATTTATTTAAAGTACTTCGGTATAGCAAACTTTGACAATATATAACTATTGCCTAAATATTACACAATAATCGGGTTATAAACCATAACCTTTATGATTTATTTTTTGTATATTAATCGACAGCAAGTGCAAGAATGCACTTAATTACTTGAGGGGTATTGGTGTAGCAACAAGTGAATTTGCCCTAAGCAATGTTAGGCCAAAAATGTCATTCATGTCCATTTCTTCTTTAGCATAAGGAAGTTTCCAATCAAAATGGTGTACAAATGATGCCACCATTAAACTCACCACCCTATGAGCCAAGAGTATTCCAGGACACATCCTTCGACCTGAGCCAAATGGGATAAATTCGAAGTGTTTACCTTTGTAATCAAGCTCATTTCCTAAGAACCTTTCAGGCATGAACTTCAATGGATTCTCCCAATATCTTGGGTCTCGTGCAATCTCCCACACATTCACAAGAATTTGTGTGTTTTTTGGCACAATGTATTCATCAAGTTTAACTTCTTTTTCTGTCTTATGAGGAGCTAGTAAAGGCACAGATAAATGAAGTCTCATTGTTTCTTTGATGACAGCATGAAGATAGGACAAGTCGAGGATTTGTGATTCTTTGATTTTGCCATCTTCTCCCACAATTGTACGAACTTCATCTCGGACTCTTGAGAACATATCCGGGTTAAGCAACAATTCAGTCATTGTCCATTCCGTTGTGTTTGAGCTTGTTTCTGTTCCAGCTATGAACAAATCCTGTATATACAAAACATTTATCATTTTCTTTGCATAACTTGTAAGAATGGGATCGTAGTTGAAATAATGTGATAAAAATCTTTTAAATTAATGTAATTATAATTCCAAATACATATATGGACAGGTTCCTTTGAAAAACTAAAAAATTTGGAGTAGTAAAAATGAAATTTGATCATTCACAATATTTTTTTGATCGTTCATAATATTTATAAAGTGATCATTCACCACACTTAATTGATCATTCACAACACTTATTTGATCAACTAAGTGTTGTGAATGATCATTTTATAAGTATTGTGAATGATCATTTTATAATTTTTGTGAACGATTATCTTATAAGTGTTATGAATGATCAAATAAGTGTTGTCAAATGATCTTATAATATTAGGGCAAATGGTCAAATTATCAATATATACTATGATAAATAGTTAAATAAATGGTCAAATCACAGTTGAATTAGTCTGATAAATGATCAAATAGGTAATGTGAATGGTCAAATAATTCTTGTGAATGATTTAATATATGTTGTGAATGATCAAATAAGTGTTAAAGAATTGTAAAGATTCAAATAATTCTTGTGAATGATCAAAAATGTGTTGTGAATGATCAAATGAGTGTTGAAAAATTAAAGATCAAATAATTCTTGTGAATGATCAAATAAATGTTGTGAATGATCAAGTAAGTGTTGTGAATGATCATTTTATAAGTGTTGTGAACGATCAGTGTTATTACGAAAATACCATTGCAACTCAAAAAAAGAGGCGCGCTTGATTTCTTCCATTTTTGATCCGAGCCCTTATTTTTTTTAAATCTTGTGGCTTTGAAAGGGTACCCTTGGTACAATCAATTCTCATGTGTACTTTTTTGAATACATATCTACACATACACATACACACACACACAGATATATATATATATATATATATATATATATATATATATATATATATATATCTGTGTGTGTATAAATGTATATATGTATATTGATCATATGATAAATCAAATATTAGTAAGAAATGTGAGAAATGTTGAGTCAAGTAATATATATGTTAAATCAACGTATTAATTTGTTATTCAACAAAAAATATTGATTCAAAGACAAAATAATCATAATGTTTAATTCAACACCCGTTATTGAATCATGAGAAAACACACTGATTCAATATATTTTACATTTCTCACATATATTTGATTTATCAAGGGATCTACATCATATATATAAATGTGTTAGACACATATATGCCTCAATCAAACTTGTTTTATATTGTAGGGGGATATTTGATCAAAACTGGTTGAAACAGTTAGGGAAGATTGTTAGGCTCCTTAATCCCTTAATCAAACATGGTGATGATTTACAATATTAGTTGTAACTTGGGCAGAAGGTCAAATGTCAAAATTTTCCTCGTCAGTTTGACAAATATGTCTATGTTGTTCATGTCTATTGGACAAGTTTGACATAGTTAAATGGCATGAACTTCGTGAAAAGAACTTGTTCTTTGTAAAAATTTTTTACACTTATTGGAATGCATTTCAAAGTCTTCAAGTATTGTTTTGAACGATGAAATCGGCCTTAAGTGTCAAGACAAAGTGGAAATGCGGAACTGCAAAAGTCTGCCAAAACTGTTCCGTTACATGAAGACAAAGAAGATATTTGAAAGGGTGACATACCTTTTCTTATATCAAAATGGCTTTATAAGGAGGTTAAAGTATATAGGTTGATTTACTACTTTGGGACAAAGCCTATACAACATAATACAGAAGAACAAGACAAAGATTCTGCAGTACAACGACAAAAATATTTTTTGTGAGACTTGTCTTTTTGCAAAAAAAGTAAGCTTGTCTCTTTGTGAGACAATCTTGGCTTTCTCTATATACAATAAAGAAGTTTCACTGGGATTCAACATGCAGTTTACACAAGGAAGTTTCCAAGGATAGGGAAACATGACATTCCAATACACAGTGAACATAGGTTAGTTCATGCATGTACGTATAACTTCAACTTGATAGACTAAACGCAATGTGTGACCAGGCTGTTATTAGTGACCCTGTCCTCAATGTTGTTCACTGTTCCCAAAAATGGTTAGTTAAGTCTTGTATCCAAACACTTTGTGTGTTAAGCATTGAGTGAATCTTAGCTATTCATTCATTGTATCTAGTCTGGGTGTTTATTAGATAGCAAAAACCGTTGTTCATTCTGTCATCTTAGTTTGGATCTTTCTGCAATCCAAACTTGTTTGTAAAGTTAACATAGTTGTTACTATATACATACAAACACTGAGAAAAATCTGTGTGATTTTTTAATTAGCCTGTATTCAACCACTCTTGAGATAGTTGGATATCACATTGGGACCTCTAATATGATTATAGGATCTTCTTGGAAAGCTATATTTCAATATTTTTATTCCACTTGGTTACTGCAAATTTTATTAAATTACAAATCCATATTTTTATTATTTGTAATTTCATATATGTGTATATGTACATATACAGATACATACACATTTAAATACACATATTCTTACACATATATACGTATACATACACATATATGTGTATATATACATGCATATACATATACGTATATATATACATATACATATACGTACATATGTATATTTGTGTATACATACATATATATATATATATATATATATATATATATATATATATATATATATACACACACACACACACATACATATATGCACACACATATGTGTGCAACGTGTGCATATACACGTATATGTATATGTGTATACACACACATGTGTACACACATATAAAAATTACTAATTTTATAAACAAAAAAGTTATATCATGAAAATAAAATTTTATCATTTTCAAAACATGACCTATGATTTTATATTTTTCTAAATTTTTTTAATATTGAATATTCACCGCTAAATATTCGACATTGAATATTCTGAATTTGATACATTCAACATCGAACGTTGGTTTTATATTTCTGCCATGATTTCAACCCATCTATATAAAAGTTGGATCCTGAGAGTACCCTAAATAATCAAAAGTACCGAACACACCCCTTATGAATAATCATTCACAAATTTTTTTTTACATAAACATGTATAAATAATATTATAATGTTTTTTTTATCAAAAGAATCATACATTTATGCATTAGATTCAAAAAACATATCTTGTGAATCCTATGAAGTACCTTTATATATATAATAGGTTCAAGATCTATGGAGTACCATTTTTGATTAAAATACTGGAGTACCATATTAAATGTATATGTTTATTACGATAAAATGTTAAATTTAATGCACAACTACAAGATACATATATTCAAATGTGCATTATTATTGACTAATTCATATCATTTACATGTATATTATGATAAAATGTTCCATTTCATGCAAATTAACAATATGCACATATTTAAACGTGCATGCATACACATGTGTATATTGCGCACTTTTGCATTAAATTAAACATTTTATCTTAATGAACATGTAAACGATATTATTTAGTCAATTATAATGCAATTTTGAACATGTGTCTGTTATAACTTTACATTAAGTTTTACATTTTATCGTAATGAATATATATATCTAATATGACTTTCCAGTACTCCAGTCTAATATAGTATTTCATGGATCTCAACCATATATATATATATATATATATATATATATATATATATATATATATATATATGGGATGAGATCCATTGTGAACAAGTTATTCGTTGTGCACGTTGTGAACAAATAAAAAGAATACATATAATCATTCATATATATCAACAAGTGTTTGTAATATGATTCATATGAATAAAAAGGTTCATAGAAGTGTCTATTTAAGATTCAGAACATTCAAAAGGTTCATAGTACGTAGTTTTTATAACAAGATGCACAAGATGCATAGGATGCAACAAGATTCATAAGATTCGACAAATTAATAGGATTCAATAAGAACTTGAGGATCCAATAGTATTAATAGGTTAATAGAAGAGTCCAGTACTATTTTTAACAAGATTCATAAGATTCAGAAGCTATATATATATATATATATATATATATATATATATATATATATATATATATATATATATATATATATATATATATGGATCATTTAAATAGGACTTTTGTGTAAGTTGATTAATCTTGAAAACATATAAAAGATATATCGATCCAAGGAGTGGGAGGGAGAAATTACCACGAGTAAAGCCTTAATGTGTTTGAGGTTAAATTCGAGTTCATGATCTTGACTGTAGTCGAGCAGTGAGTCCAACAGATCATCGAACCTCTGAAGCTTCGATTCTCGATGCCTTAACCTCTCAGTTATGTAACCCTGTGTCACTTTGTCGAGCCAACCGTAAGCAGCCTTCGCCTTCCGTCGTATGTTCTGTGGGTCCAACGGTTTCAGAATCGGAAATATATCGGCTATGTTAAACTTCCCGTCCACCTCCATCAACGTCTTCACGGCTGTCTTAAACCCCCCGATATCGACAGACTCGTAATTTGTCACATCTTGTGAAATGCATGTGTTGGACATCTGGTTGAGCGCGACCGCGAATGCCAACTTTCCAATGTCCACGGCCTCCGTTTTTCCACGGAGGTACTCTAGCATCCCTTCAACAACCTTCTCCCGAAGGCCACGAAGGGTATCGAGTTTGTGCTGGTGCGTGAGGTACGTGTTGAGGGCTTTTCTGATGGTCCGCCATTCATTGTTTGCTGAGATCCAGAGGACTGCCGAGTCATGGTTCTCCAACGCAGTGACGGCGTCTGGGATGGTACGCCCAGAGCAAAACTCGTCATTGCGTTGGAGGACTTCTCTGGCAGCATCTGGTGTTGACGCGACTACTGTCGTGACGCTACCCAATCGGATGGTCATTAACGGACCATATTTCTTGGAAAGACTGGCTAGGGACTCGTGCGGTTTCGGTCCTATGTTGAGAAGGTTTCCGATGATGGGGAAGCCGGGAGGGCCGGGCGGCATTCTTCTTGTACGGTAGAGGTTGAGGCCATGAAGCAAGAAGAAGATGAAAACTATGGTGGAGAGAAGCATGATCAGGAGAAGAAGCTCCATATAATTGCTCCAGATTTCTAGCTAGCTGTATGAATACTCAGGTGATACTTGTATCCATTTATAAACTATAAAAGGGTCCAACAAATATTTTTTTATCATTAAAAGTTTAAAACATGCAAAAATAATATATTTATTTATTACAAACTGTTATTTTGTATCCTTTTAATTAAAAAATATATGTAAAATAATTATTTTTTATCATCAGCATATACTTTTTCTTATATATAGTTGCTAGATGGTTTATTAACACATGCATGTATGACGTTGATATTTTTAAAAATAAAATATATATATATAAAGAAAAATTAAAAAATATTAATTATTTAAAGAAATATAAAAATAGTATTATTATTTGTGATAACTATTATTTTTCTAGCTATATAGATAGTTCGAATAATACGAAATTAGACCCACATAATCAATTGTTAATTTGTTCGTCTGACAATCAATAATAATGGGTTAAGGTAATAATTAGCTTGGTAACGTTTCCAGAGGGTTCAGGACAGGGATTGAAGGGCCTGCAACAAGGAAAAGAGAAGGCTATGGTTAGTGCCAACACAGGGAGAGCCCCTGTGAGGACACTCCGATGCCAAAGTTAGTCGCCATGCTAAAGAGTGTATGAAGAGAGAAAGTATATGTCAAGTGAGAAATGGTCATTACTCTTTTCTAGATGGTGAGCACTCCTATTTATACATTCCTTATTCCAGGCAAGGCGCTTATCAGGGGGGGCTCCTATTGGTTAGAAAGGAACGTGCGCGGGGGTGACCTCCGCGTTCCCTGATGAACCAATGAGACGCCTTGCTTTTTCACCCTTCTCTGCGTGACACCTTTTTCCCGACAAGATCCATCCTGCGGTTCACAGGTTTGTCGCCCCATGGGTCACTCGCGGGTCGAACGGATGGCTTTAGATCCTGGGCAAGCCTAAATTATGGGTATAGGAAGAATTGGACTCCTTAGGCCCATGGGTCAATACGAAATTGGACCCACGTAATCAAGTCCCCCAAGTTCTAGTGATAATGTAAAGTTTTGGCTAGAACTTTAAGAGACTACGCATTAACCCAGAAATCGCAAGACGAGATGTTAGTGGCTCGCTTAGGGACTTACCGGCAGGGTGAATGGATCATTTAGCGTCTAAAACGCTTGAGGTGAGGCGGCCAGACCTTTAAGCGTCTAAAACATTTGAGGCGAGGCGGCAGGACCCCTAAGCGCCTAAAACATTTGAGGCGAGGCGACAAGGCCTCTAAGCGCCTAAAACATTTGTGGCGAAGCAGTTGAAGCTTTTGGCACCTGGGATACTCGAGGTGAGGCGATTGGGCGTCATACAGATGGCATTTTTGGAATGTAACGGCCAAACGGTAGACCTTAATAGTTGTGGGTCTTTTAATCTTCTAGCGTCGACTCAATTAAAGTTAGGTTGCAAAAACATTCAATGTGACCTGAAGAATCATTGTTTGAAGGGATGGCTCTGTGGGCGGCGTAACCACCAATTAATGGAGGTCATGATGATAGAAGATTTCACGCGCGCGTGGCGCGTTCCTCAACTGTCACGTCCCTCAGTCAGTTTTCAGACGGGGTTAATAGGGAGACGACACGTGTCCTGTGATATTCCCGCCTATCTCCCCCCTTCTCCATTAAACCCGAAATTTAAGCTTTTTTCAAAGTTAAAAATCTGTTTCTTGCTTCCCTCTTTGAAGCTTTTTCCATCATCACCGTGCAGTTTATTCGGCCTTCTTCCGACGATCTTTGTTTTCCCAGGTTAGCCTCACTTTTCTTCTTTCTTTTTATTTTCTTCTTGCCATTATGCCCACAGCGCCCTCAGCTGATAAGGTACCGTGTACCCTCACGAATTCTGAATTCAAAATTTTCTTGGCCGAATATGGCAATCCTGCTGAACTTCATCCTCAACTCCCTAATCGACGAGCAACAGTTCTTTGTCCTCCTGAGGGGAAGGTAGCCTTGTATACCAAACAATTTTCTGTTGGAAAACTTCGACTTCCTTTCTCCCCCTTTTACCTTTCTTTATTGAGACACTATGGGACTCATCCTGGGCAGATGTCACCCTTGGCAGTGTTGCGTACCACTGTTTTTGAGGCGGTCTGCAAGGCCCTAGGCGGTATCCCTTCTATTGTTCCGATATTTCTTCAAGCTAACCTGCCTGAAAGACTGGTTTAGCTTTGAAAGGAGAAAGGCGTCTGTTCCAGATGTATTTACTGACCCCTCGCAGGGCTACGCGAATGGCGCGGCTCATTTTTCTGGATAGATAATACAATCGTTCCCCCAGGCGATAGGGATGTGTTAACATGGAGAGCAGGGGGGGCGCCCTCATTCGTTAACTTGTCCTCCTGAAACCAGGTACCTGGATGTTGACCTTCTAGCATTGCTTGCTCGCCAAAGTTTTAAGTTGAGGACCTATCCCAACCCCGTGCTTGCTCTATTGGGGATAAATCCCCACTGGGGGGACTCTAACACCCTTCCTATAATAACGAAGGGGGCATTGGTAGGACCCTTTTTTTCCTTTTTGAACCATCTGACTATCCGCCTTTTACTTGCAGTTATATTCTCAACATTTTCCTTATTTTATTGTAGTCATGAGTGTGCTGAAATACTTTTCTTTTGACGATTTGGATGGATTTGAAGCTGTTAATGTAAATCGCTCGGATGCCGAGAGCCTACGACCTGGTCAAGCGGCTCCAGAGGGTTCTTTGACCCCCTTAGGACATCTTTCAGCCTGGTCTTCTTCGAGCAAAGGGGATAGCATCATTGCCACCTCAGAACAAGCTTTAGTGGATCCTAGCTCCTGTCCCTCCGCCCGTACTCGCCTAAAAAGAAAGGCGGCTGGTACTTCTCTTGGAAGTGACTCTCCAATCCAAGTTTCTAGTCCAGATGATGATGACAAAGTTGTATAGTCGAAGAAAATCAAGATTTCGTTAAAACGACCCTCTCCCAAAGGTAAGGGGGTGGCCTTGTCCGATTTTCCTCGAGTTAATACCGAGCCTATCCCTGCGATCCCCATCTCTGAAACCCCCTATACTCTACCCCCTCCCACCTCCTCAGTCGGAGAGGCCACTCCCTTAGCTCCATTCAGGCGTGAAAAAAGCGACTACAATCGCGAGGAGCTGTACGTACCAGAGTGGGAGATAAAGAAAGGTGATTTGTTGGAGGCACCCACAAGCTTATGGGATTTCCTGTACCATGGTATGTCGCCCTCTCATGTTGAAATGGCTCAACATGCTAGCAATGCCCTTTGTTCGACTCGCTCGGCTCTGCTGTTGTGAATTTCAACACTTTCTTACCAGAGGTGAAAGCAAGAGTTACGATCACTGAGCATAGGTTTATGAAAGCTTAAGAAGAACTTCGCAAGGCCGACGAAAGAGAGAAAGGACGCATTAGAGGAGATGAGGACTCAAGTGTCGTGTTTGAATCAGCAGGTAGATGATCAGAAGTTAGAAATTGAGAGACTGCAGGCTGAAGTAGAGGAAGAAAAGAAAAAATCTGTGGCGTTGAACCTTCGTGTGAACCAACTGGGTGCTAAGGAGGAAGCTCTGAGGAGAGAGAAGGAGGAAGTAGTGGAAGCTGTTGGTCGTCTCTCCGAGGAGAAAACCAGGTTTGCTTCCGAGGTTGTGCCCCAGGTGGTCAGCAAGTTGCTACACAGTCGGCAATTCCTTCAGCCTTGGGGCGCTGTTCAACGAGCTGCTGTCCATTACGGATGGCACTCAGCTCTCGTGAAAGTTCGCTCTAGTCTAGTTGAAGGGGTAAAGGTGGAGATGCTACCCGGGTATGATCTCCAGGAACGTGCTCGTCTCAATGAACTAGCCGTTGCGGCAGAAAATGTGGTGTTCCCTTATATTGAGGACCTTCGAGCCCACCCCAATCGTTCCATTAAAGATATGCTAGCTCTGACCCCTGCAGATCCTGATGTTGGGCATGGCTCCAACTCTACATCCACTCATATGTAAGTCGTTTATATGCTTTACCCTATGCTTTACCGTCTGGTTGTCGTCTGATTTAACAGATAATGAATACTGTGATGAACACTTTATGGCTTTGCACAGCCGATATGCGGGTGGTGGTGCGTGGCACCCCCTCTTGATCAAATTATTCGCTTTGTACACCCGATCGGCTGGTGGTGGCACTAGGTGCCCCTTTTGAACAAGTTGTTTGTTTTTATTGATGTTTCACCTTTTAAAAGTGAATTGGTTGCTTTTACAATGTTTTATATTTAGAGCAGCATGTATGACTCCATTTTGTCAGAATAACAATTTTGACTCATAGAAGTTGAACCATACTTTGCATGTATTTTAAACAAAGCATTGGTGTATTTCCAAGACGATGACAACCTTGACTTGTGTTACAGAGGCGGTAACTCGGCCTTTTTGTTCTGTTAGAGCGATGATTCAACCTTTTTTTTATGTCGTTAGGGCGATAATTCAACCCTTTTTAGTGTTGTTAGAGCGATAACTCAACCCTTCGTTTTGTGTTGTTAGGGCGATAACTCAACCCTTCGTTTTGTTGTAAGGGCGATAACTCAACCCTTTTTTACGCTGTGAGGGCGATAACTCAACCCTTTTTACTGTAAGGTCTACCACTACGAGATCTATCTAGACACGGAACCGTCAACGAGTGCGGAATCCTCGTTAACGGGTAGACGGAAACAACTCTCACCAAGAAACACGGAGACTATCAGAAGCTGAACGAACGATACACGAACGCTCCTACGAACTGATTCTCTCCGAGCGGCACTAACACTGATGATAAACTCGAAATCGCTTAATGCTTAATCACTCTCGAATTCTGCAAAAAGTCTAATAATATTTCGAGTCTATCCCTAATTATAGAGGCTAATTCGAGTCTGTTATGGGCCAAACTCGAATCCGGCCCAAGGCCCATTCGAGTTTGTCCTCACTGACACTCTCGAATCTGCCTACATTCGAATCTAGGACCACATTCGAATCTGACACAGATTCGAATGTCAAACCTTATATAATTCGAATCTACTATTTCACATACTAAACTTAGTATTGAAACTTCTGTTTTTACCTTATGATTGATTTTATCTTTGATCTTTATGTTTGAACTTCTTGTAATACGTTACATCAAGTTCAAACACACAAACAATAATAACTATCAACCATATATAAACATATATAACAAACACTTGCTAAAACCACAATGTAGGATCACTTAGACTGCTATCGTCACACAGGGTATACCAACAGACTCCCCCTTGACGATAGCTTCTAATAATTCACACATTTGATCAAGAACTTTGTTTATTATTTATTCAAACTACTTCCAGCATACAAGCCCTTTTCAACACATACTTTAACTACATTCTCATATTTCCTAGCCTCACCATCCATATGAGTGTCACTTGAAATCTTATGAGTATGCAAAATTTGAAGGTCATCTCGAGAAAGGTTTACCAGATGAAGAGGATCATAGATTCTAAGAATCACCTTTTCTTCAAAATCTTCCATCACTGCTTCTCCAGTCTCACTCTCAACATACCACCCGTTCAGATTCTTTAGGACGTTCCGTGGCATAGGTTTGAGCGGCACCTTTCTTAGACATCTTACAGGTTTGTATTGAATATTCATCCAAGGACGCCCAGTTAGAGGATCAATACGAGAAGGATCCTCTACTCTTTTTCCAACCCTTGGATTTAGTCGTTCAAACTTTCTTGATCTTCCCTCTTTCCTTATGATTCTGGCAATTATATCTGCGTAGGGATCATTGCCAATATTGACCAGGTCTTTCCACGCTAACGCCTTGATCTCAATCTTTGGCAGCGAATTGAATACTTTCAGAGTTCGCCTCAGGTACTGTAGCCCATCTTTTCTCTTGATTATGAATAGCTGCAGTTCTCGATCAAAGAACCAGCTTAATATGCTTCCTGATAGTTTTCCAGTCCCCGGCACTCTCATCTTCTCTTTCAGCTCTAATTCTTTATGCTCAACCCTGAACCACAACCTTCTCTTCTCTACATTCGTTAACTCTCTGGCAGGTTCCTCTACTGATGACTCAACATTTAAAGCAGCATTCACCACTTCTATGTTAACAACATCATTGCCTTCTATTATATATGTATCAGTGATAGGATTTTGCTGAACGATGATTTCATCAGCTTCATCGTCTTCGTCTGCACATATCTCATCATCTGATTTCCAGTCAACAATGTCTTCAGGGACAAATTCTCCCTCTTCTAGTTCATCCATGTCCTCTTCAAAGTCAAATCCCAAGTCCATTGGGTCGTCATCAAGATCCATGAGAGCATCAATCATCTCACTTATCTCAAAATCCGTAGGCTTAGACGAACTAGCCTCTCCTACTTCACCTCCCAACTGACTTGGCTCCCCCTGAGATTGAGCAGCCTGAGCAGCAGAAAAATCTACTGGCTCATTCTGTCTTTTAGAGCTGGGATCATTGCCTTGGTTATCTTCATCATCATCATCCTTCCTGCCCACTTCTTGATTTCGGCACGATGTCTCCCCCTGAGCCTGTAAATTTTTCATTAATTGCTCAACTAGGGAGCGCATCGTCCTTAGCTCGGCTGCTTGATCAGCGACAAACGTCTTTAACTCTACATTCTCTTCCTGAACTTGTTCCACAATCTTCTTCAAATCGGCATTCTCTTTATCAAGATTTGCATTATGAGTCTGAATTTCACCGATTGCCTTTGTTACGCCTAAGATTTGGACATTTTGGAAGTCAACGCGAGCTTTAAGCTGCAGAAACCTTTGGTTGTCGGTGTATGTGGTCGAGGTTGATGGGATGGATTGAAGTGGAGTTTGAATGATCGGCGATGGGATGTATGGTTCATCATGAGGTGGTGATGGTGGAATGGTGGTTTGAGGTTCCTGAGGTTGAGGAGTTTGAGTTTGAGGATTTTGTGGTTGTTCTGATGAAGCTGAAGACGATCCTTGCATAAATCTGTGACGCTTGGCCCGTTGCCTTGTCACTAACGGTGCAACTTCTTCTTCTTCAAAATCGGATTCATCAGACTCTCTTGTTACTCTCCTCCTTGAAGCTTCTTCATTTACTACCAACCTTGATCCATAAGTTCCAATTTGAACATGAGGTTCTGTAGATTCGGAATCTGGAGCTTCAACCTGTATCTCCTCCATCTCTTCTGATTCGGTAGCTGATGATGACAAGTCATTACCAGTCTGCTCTGGTTCATATTCATCAACATTCCTCAGCACATCTTCTTCTCCCTCTGGAGGCTCAAGCAATTCTCCAACTAATGCTTCAGATATTTCTTCATTGGCGTGAGGTCCTGCTTCCCAAATTTCATATAGAGTCTGGCACAACTGATCAGCTTCACTTGGGACATTCGAAGGCCCTGCTTCTTGTACCTCTGGCTGCTGACTTGTAGAAGGCCTGGTTGCCTGTGTTTGACTCGCAGTAGCTCTTTGTCTTCTCCTTTGAGGCTGTGCTCGCGGTTGTTGTCTTTGTTGTTGCGGTGGCTGTCTGGCTTGAACTTCCACTTCTCCTGCCCAGTTGGCAGTATCTGGTGCTTCAAAATTCCTATCCAAGACAGCTCCAAACATCGGTCGCTCAACTGGAACCGCCAACTTTCCTCTATGCGAGGAGCAATCCGCAAAAATCCTTTTATCCATCACTGCGACACTTTGGATCTCATTCAGTTGAGGCAGATTCGGCAAGAAATGCCTGATGAGCATCATTATAAATCGAGGATACAGCAGAAATTGTTGCTGCTCTGGAGCCAAAATTTGATGGACGAATTCTGAGAAAAACATCTGAGAAAAGCTGAATGGCCGATTATATAGTAAATCGATCATCCCAGATTAGATCTTCGAGACGATGTAATCAAAACGAGCTTTCTTTGCCGCGAAACAAACCATGAAAACATGAGCCAAAAATCTCCATTGGCCAATAAGCCCGCTCTTCATGTAAGAAGTCTTTGTAACATCTAAACTGTAACCCATTCTCTGAAAGGCCGCTTGCCTAATACTCAGAGGAAAATCGATAGGCCCAGATTCTTCTTCCTCAGATCTTAGCTGCAAAACTTGACGCAGCATATCGGCAGAAAACACTAGCGGTTGTCCTGCGATCCTTGTTCTCAGCACTGTCGGGGTGACAGAGCAGTCCACCTGAAGATGATCATAAAATTGGCGAACATAGGGAATAACAATCTGAATATTATGGGATAAGGCAAATGCAATCCTAGACTCTACTAGGAAATCCAACATTTGTCGAAAACCCTGTGCCTCAGGGATATGATGGTCGGGGGGAATGACCATATTATGCTTCGCCACGAATACTCGAACAGCCATATCTGCACAATAGATAAACTATTAGGAAAAATCAATAAACTTGCCTAAATTCAAATTTGTTTTATTTTGAACTTGATTAAGTACAAAATCCAACACATAAGAATTTCTACAAGTTTAATAAAATTTAAATTAAATAATTCAACTAAAATTACAGATTCGATTAGACAGATTCGAATAAACCACTTTTCGAGTTTGATGACTCACTCGAATCTACTGACCTTCTCGAGTTTAATGACAAACTCGAGAGAGGTCTTGAACAGATTCGAACCCGTCGGCCAAACTCAACAACAAGACCCATGATTTTAACCATTTTGAACTTAGAAAATCACATACATTAGTCCAACTAGGTTCTAATCGCTGATATTTGTCTTTAATTTGACTTTTTATCGGTTCAAACTTTGTAATTTTGAAAAATCCGATTTCGACCAACAAACCTTACAAAATTGGTGATTTTGACTTAAATGGTGTATAAAACTACTCAAATCTTGTACAACCCAGTTGATTATACCTAGAAGTATCAGTAGAATCGAAACAAAAAAGCAAGAAACTCGACAAATTGTCGTTTATGTGGAAAACGATAGATTCGAGGAAGTAGATTCGAAGTCGCCAAATAGATTCGAGGAAGTAGATTCGAAAACAGATAGAAGTAATGACAGGTACTGTTACCTATTTATAACACCTACCTTCGAGTCTATGGTCACATTCGAATCTACTGACAGATTCGATTCTACCCAGTTTCGAGTTTAAACTAAACTCGAAATTCCCAAGACACTTATAAAATTTCGAAAATTTTGAAATAAATTCAACTTTTTCAACTTTATTGTGTAACAAGATAAACTATGCCAAATCTTTTACCCTAAGCACAAGATTTTTTCACGCAGTGTTTATTTTATCCAACTATGAATGCACCCTCAGTAATTTTTGACCTTTTACCTAAGTAAAAATTAAAATAAAATAAAATAAAATATAATAAAATAAACTAAGGTAAAATAAAATAAAATAAAATAAAAACTAAGTAAAAATAAAATTTTAAAATTTTGACCAAAAAAATTAACTTAGACTTAAGCTATAGTTATTAAAATTCACAACCTAAGCTAAACGCTAAACAAAATATTTTTGATGAGTATAGCCAAAGAAAGGTTCAATCAGATAGCGATGTCAGAGACTCACTTTCAGTACTTAAACTTTCACACTTAGGAATTTTTGATTCCTTTGATTGTTTGTCGTGAAATACCCATTTAGCCGATTGTTGGTATTTACCCCTTTAAACATTCTACATTTTGGAATATCCCTTGGCATTTTTATTTATCATGAAATTATCTTACGTGACCCAGACATAGACATACTTTTATCATCAAGGCATACAGACAAAAATTCTAACTTGTTGGTATTTGCAAACTTTCTTTAAAAGACAAACATCGGACACAGGTCTGTATTTTCATACAACAAAGTGTCTTAGTTTGACTTAAAGTTTATTCTTAAAGCTAGCAAGACAGCGGTGACAGGTCTGTACCGACGTACAACAAAGCGACGTATCTTGCTAACCCGAATCTAAACAGAGGCAACAGGTTTGTACTTACGTACAACAGAGTTACATGTTTTCGACTCTCAATTTTGTATGATTTTTCTATTCTTTCCATTTTAAGATGTATTTGATGTTGCCATACATCCCCAGAAAGTTTGCATACCTCATTTAGACTCAAAGTTTGTATGTCTTGTACATAAAAATTAAGACCGATTGGTCGTACATCTAAGTTAGTGACACGTTTGACTTTTTCTTGAATATTTTATTTGCCTTGAGACTCCCTATATGTATTATGCCTACCAACACATCAAACTAAACTAAAGTATAACACTTAGAATTTTAGTTGCATTATGTGTGAAAGCCTAAACACTTAGAGTTTGTAACGACTTTGCTAATTTTCGTCACTTTGAACCTATGCTTCTAAGACTTAACTCCTTTTTCTGATATTCTCTTTTTTTGTATTTTTATGATTTTCTCTCTTTTTTCTTTTGTTTTTCATAAGAAATAGCAATAAAATAAGATAACCTACTAACTTACTAAAAATAGAAACTTACTAAAAATAGAAACTATCCTAGATTAGCAGACTTACTATAAAAAGAAATAAATACTACAGCTATAAAAGGATATAATCTACTACTAAGGCCAAATTACTCTGGGTTGCGCATTCCATTTAGTTGAATTAAATATTCAAACCATGACTTGTCCAATGCTTTGGTAAATAAATCAGCATTATTATCTTCTGTTGCCACTTTTACCAATTTGATTAAATTCTTTTCAGCACAATCACGAATAAAATGATGCCTAATGTCTATGTGCTTTGTTTTGTTGTGTTTAACTGGATTATTCGTTATAGCGATAGTAGACTGATTATCTATCCTAATAGGAGTTTGAGTGTAAGCCAAACCGTAATCCCGCAATTGTTGTATCCATAGAACCTGTGAGCAGCAACTACCAGCAGCAACATACTCGGCCTCGCACGTTGACACGGCTACCGACGTTTGTTTCTTGCGTTGCCAGGATACCAATCTCCCTCCTAGGAACTGACAACCTCCAGTTGTTGATTTGCGCGTCAAGCTGCATCCTCCGTAGTCAGAATCCGTGAATGCCTCCAACTCTAGATCTCCCTCCGCGTGATACCAAAGTCCCAGCTTCGGTTTCGACTTGAGGTATCGTAGAATCCGCTTCACAGCTTTCATGTGCATCTCCTTCGGATTAGCTTGAAACCTAGCACAAATACACACAGCAAACATGATGTCAGGTCTTGAAGCAGTTAAATACATAAGTGATCCATTCATGGCCCGATATAACGTCGGATCCACATCGGTATCACTTTCAGTACCTGGTCCAAGATTGTGATTCACTTGAATCGGCATGCTGAAATGGGCAGTCAATTTTTTTCCTTCCATCCCGAAACGTTCCAATATGTCATAGACATACTTCGTCTGATTGATAAATGTGACACCCTTGCCACAATAACCACCATTTACATAACACCCAGGATTATTCACCAATAAACAGTTATATAATGATCTGATAACTTAATTAAAGTGCGGAAGCATAAAATACAAAATAAAATAATAAAATTTGTGTCCAACACCCTACGGTGCTACATAGGTTACACGTCTAAGTCTACAATACTCAAACTGTATTACATCATCCCCAAATTTATTACAACAGTGATTCCATAAACCAAATACCAAGTTAAATAGAAGAAATCTTCAAATACTTCAACAAACGTCCTAGCTAGATGGTCCCGCAGCGGATTTCCCTTTTCCTGTAAAAATGTAACAACTGAAGGGGTAAGCGAATTGCTTAGTGAATACCATATGATTTTACACATTCTACAAATCATTATGATGCCACCCAGAGTAACCGCGGTAACACATACCGTATACTCCACACGTACTCCAAGTACGCAAACCCGAGCCGCAGCTCCTTCGAGCTGACACTCGGCATAAGAAAAATCCAACCATCTGAGGCAGGCATTACATCAGGGATGACTTACTGTCTATCCTGACCACAGAGGTGTCAAACTCTTGGTCATATAGCACAGTAACATCAGAGTACAGATGCGACCACGCAGGTCCATCAAAAGGATGCACAACAAATGAACGGACATGCAACAAGTATGAATGTGAATCAATACATATACGCAAGTTAGTAGAGTGTCAAACGAATATGAAACAACATGCCTCAGCAGGCAATGCAAACATAATGCAGATGCAGCAATGTTAAAATCAAAGGTACTCACAGTGGGTGCGTTATTAAACTTCAGATTAATATTATTTCTCCTCGGGATTTCAACCGGATCCACAAAGTACCCCACTGTGGTTTAAACAACACCACAAGGGACCTGTTAAGTCAGTTGTAACAACACATTGTGTCAATAATTGTTTAATTTCATAAAACTTAATTTTATAAGTTTTGCAATATTTTACCCTCAAATTCGGATCCATGTCCGAATTCGGACCCCACCCGAATTCGGACCCCCAATTCGGATCCCACATAAATCCCCCAATTCGGATCCCTTTAATTTCGGACCATATCTGAATTCGGTCCCCAACCGAATTCGGTCCCCAACCGAATTCGGACCTCATCCGAATTCCAACACTTAGAAATATTTTGAAAGTTTGAATATCCTGAAATCCGGGCCTCATCCGAATTCGGACCAGATCCGAGTTCATCTCGGATCCGAATCCGGATCCCACTATGTTCATACTTGTGCAGTTTTTGAATATTATTTTCCAGATTTAATCCAAGTTATTTTTATACTTATTTCCATACATGAAATAATTTATACCAACTAAAATACATCTAATTTCCAATACATTTTAACACTAATATTAACATGCTTTCATACCAAATTCTATCCTTTTTGACCATTTTTGTTCATCCATCGAACACACACTAAAAACACACACTAAAATCCAAAAATCATACTTTCAGATTGAATCAGAAGCTGAAATTTAATATGTAACATCATAAACACTAGATTTAAACTAATCCTCAAAAACATCTAACATGCATCCATATTTGAAACTTCCAAAGCTAAGTTTCGGTTCATACAAAAACCGAACCAAAATGCTCAATAATCTGAAATTTAAAGGATTTTAACCTTAAATCGATGATTGCAGTGTTGATATATCCTTCCTACCAATCTTGTTTCAGATTTTCAGCTTCAAAATCCAAGCTTTGATGATCTTCGAATTTAGAGAGAGAGAGAGAGAGAGAGAGAGAGCCGAGAGATGAGAGGTTTTAGTGAGAGAGTGGAATATTCAAAATGAAAGACTATTTAGTCTTTTAACTCTTTATTTCACCACTTTCATCTTTTGTCATATTCAACCTCTCAACTTATCCGGTTCCATTAAATACTGATTTTATAAATAAAGAAATCCATCTTTATTTATTATCCTTAATAATTTAATAATTATTTCACTTAATAATTTAAAATTCTAAATTTCTAAATTTCCATATAATGCAACCAACTTTATAATCAGTCAAATTTTCGTAACAACTTTCATAATTCAACTTAAATTACAAATTTAAACTTAATAAACTTCAAATATAATAATTTAAATCCGAGGATGTTACAGCATGGGCTCCACCACGCTCAACTTCGTCCTCGAAGTTACTCGGATTCGAACAGTTTCAGATACTTTTTCATCATTTCAGACTTAGGCTCCCAAGTGTGATTTGCTCCTTTGTGATGCTTCCAGCGTACAAGCACCATCTCAATTTCTTTACTTCTCAATTTCTTCACTTTCATATCTAACACACACTTCGGCTCTTCAACATACCGGAGCCTTTCATCAATCTGCAGCACAGTGTGGTCAGCCCAATCTTCGTTTTCGGTTGTGAACGACTTTCTAAGGTTCCCCACATGGAACACCGGGTGTATGCCCGACATTTCTTCCGGCAACTCCAACCGATACGACTGATTTCCTACTTTCTCAGTAATCCTGAATGGCCCAATAAATCTCGGAGCCAACTTTCCTCTCTTTACAAAACGTGTAACACCTCTCATAGGTGACACCTTCAAATAAACCCAATCATTCACATCAAAACTGATTGGTTTGTGCCTCCTGTCGTAATAACTCTTCTGACGATCCTGAGCCGCTTTCATATTCTGTCTCACCAACTGAATCTTCTCATTCGTTTCCTGCAATAATGCCGGCCCAACAATCGGCGTTTCACCGGTTTCCCTCCAACATGTAGGAGTCCTACATCTTCTCCCATATAGAGCTTCAAACGGTGCTTTCTTTATAGTTGTATGGTAATTGTTATTATATGAAAATTCTATCAGCGGCAAATGATCATCCCAATTGCCACCGAGATCCAATACACACGACCGCATCATATCTTCAAGCGTTAGGATGGTCTTTTCACTTTGACCATCGGTTTGCGGACGGTAAGCCGTACTCATAGCAATCCTCATTCCTAACCCTTCTTGTAATGCCGACCAGAAATTGGAAGTAAATCGGCTGTCCCGGTCCGATACAATGGACTTCGGTACTCCATGTCTAACAACTATCTCGTCCAAATAAATCTGAGCTAACCTTTCCAGTGAATAATTCTCTCTTATTGGAATGAAGTGTGCCGACTTGGTTAATCCATCAACAATTACCCACACCGCATCGTGTTGACGCCTAGTTTTCGGCAATTTTGTGACAAAGTCCATATTGATATGCTCCCACTTCCATTCCGGGATGGGAAGCGGTTGCAAACTACCGTACGGTTGTTGGTGTTCGACTTTCACTAACCGACAAGTCCTGCATCTTTCCACGTACTGACCTATGTCTTTCTTTAATCCGGGCCACCAAAAATCTGCTTTCAGCTCGTTGTACATCTTTGTGCTCCCGGGATGTACAGAAAACTTTGATTGATGTGCTTCTTCGATAATCACTTTTCGCATCCCACCAAACTTCGGCACCCAGATCCTCCCATATATACCTTTCAAACCCGTTTCACTTGTTTCCATATACTTCATTTGCACCCTTATGTCTTCATTACCAATTTTCATCTTTCAAGGCTTCCTCTTGAGCGGCCTTGACATCATCAATAATAGTGGAGGTCAGCATAGTAGACGTCAACATATAACAACAATCCTTGGCATATGCTTTGCGACTCAAAGCATCGGCTACCACATTAGCCTTTCTAGGATGGTAAAGGATTTCACAGTCATAATCCTTTATTAGTTCCATCGAACGTCTCTGTCTCATGTTAAGTTCTTTCTGACTGACAATGTATTTCAGACTCTTATGATCCGTGTATAACTGACACTTAGTTCCATAGAGATAGTGTCTCCACAATTTCAGTGCAAAGGTGACAGCTGTCAACTCAAGATCATGAGTTGAGTAGTTCTTTTCATGCTGCTTAAGTTGTCTCGAGGCATACGCTATTACTTTCCCGCGCTGCATCAATACCGCACCAAGTCCCAACCTCGAAGCATCCGTGTATACAACAAAGTCCTCATTACCCTCTGGTAGGGCAAGTATAGGTGCTTCACTTAGCGTCCTCTTCAAAACATCAAACGCCTCTTGCTGCACGGTCTCCCAAACAAAAGGTGCATTCTTCTTCGTTAATGCAGTCAAAGGAACTGCAATCTTAGAAAAATCTTTTATAAACCTCCGATAATAGCCCGCCAGCCCCAAAAAACTTCTGACTTCTGTAGCTGAACGAGGCGGCTCCCAATTCCTTACCGCTTCTACCTTAGCCGGATCTACAGAAATTCCGGCCCCCGAAATCACATGTCCTAAAAATTGAATCTGTTGCAGCCAGAACTCACATTTTGAGAACTTGGCATACAACTTCTCTTTTCTTAGCAGTTCTAGCAATTCCTTTAAATGATCAGCATGTTCGGCCTCAGGCTTTGAATACACCAAAATGTCATCTATAAAAACAATCACCGACTTGTCCAACATCGGTCTGCAAACTCGGTTCATCAAATCCATAAAGACAGTCGGGGCATTGGTTAACCCAAAAGGCATTACCAAGAACTCGTAATGCCCGTAACGTGTCCTAAAAGCTGTCTTAGGCACATCTTCCTCTCGAACTTTTAACTGATGATACCCCGACCTCAGATCAATCTTAGAGAACACACAAGCTCCATGTAACTGATCAAACAACTCATCTATCCGCGGCAGCGGATACTTGTTCTTGATTGTCAACTTATTCAGCTCCCGGTAATCGATGCACATCCTCATGGTGCCATCTTTCTTCTTAACAAATAACACCGGAGCTCCCCACGGCGATGAACTCGGTCGAATGAAACCCTTGTCCAACAACTCCTGGAGTTATGTCATCATCTCTTTCATTTCAGTAGGAGCAAGGCGATACGAAGAACGAGCTACCGGTGCAGCTCCAGGGATCAAGTCAATTCGGAACTCCACTTGTCTCTCAGGCGGCACGCCAGACAAGTCTTCCGAAAACACATCCGGGAACAGTGATACAACAGGCACATCGGCCAAAGTCTTCCTCTCAGCCTTAGCATCAATAGCATATGCTAAGTAGGCGTCACATCCTTTTGCAACAAGCTTCCGGGCTTTTGCAATAATCAATAAGCACAGATCCCCACTTCTCCTATCCCCATATATGCAAATCTCTCGCCCCTCCGGGGTAGTTATCTTAATCATACGTTTCTTACAAACTATGTGGGCTTCGTTCTCTATCAACCAATGCATCCCGATAATTACATCAAATTCACTAAACTCGATCGGAATCAAGTCCAAATTGAAGACTACATCTTCAATCACTAAGGTGCAGTTACGGTATACATGATCTACTTTGACTAGAGTATTACTAGCAGTTTCAATATCTAGTACAGCAGATAGTTTAGACAAAGGCATGGCAAGTTGTTGTGCAAACATAGTAGATACAAACGATCTATTGGCACCCGAGTCAAATAACACTCTTGCAGGTAAAGAGTTTACAATAAACATACCCGTGACCACCTCCGGATTTTCCCTAGCCTCTTCTGCCGTTATCTGAAATGCACGAGCTGGTGCCCTTTGTGGCTGGTTCCGGCGGTTGACTGAACCACCACTAGATCCTCCTGATGATCGTGTTGTCGATGGAGTAGCAGCTGCTGGAGCATTCTTTCGATAATTCCGACTATAGTGCCCCCATACACCACACTTATGGCAGGCATCCGACTTCCGTGGGCATTCATTCTGAAAGTGGCCCAATTTTCCGGAGCAAAAACACGCACGCCCGTTTGTGCACTTGCCGAAGTGTTCCAGATGATACTTGTTACAGTACTGTGGCTCGGTGTTGATGGACTATGCACGAGCACGACCAGAAGAACTAGACTGTCGATGGAAAGATTGTTGTGGCGAGTACTGCGACGAGCGAGAAGAACCAGAGTAGCCTCCTTCACGCTGACGTTTCGGTGGTGAGGGTTGAGTTGGGTTAGCTGAAGCAGCAACGGACCCCATCACATATCCAGACATACTTAGAATCTGTTCCACATTTCTGGCGGCTTCCAATAGACCAGCAAATGTGGGGTAGCGTACATTGCTCATCACCCTTCGGATTTCCAAATCAAGACCAGCCTCAAACCTGGTCACTTTCCTTTCCTCAGTATCCACTTGATGAGGCGCGAACAAACTTAGCCTCGTGAACTCTACCGCATACTGGGACACAGACTTAGTCCCCTGAATCAATGTCATGAATTTTGCCTCAAGTCTTCGACGCTCATCAGCCGGACAATATTGCTGAGTGAAAACTTCAGTTAACTCAGCCCACAACATAACAGATACTTTCTCCAAAGTTAACGCATTCACCACCGAGTTCCACCACATTACTGCATCCTTGGTGAACATTGCAGTAGCGAACCGGACCATATCCTTCTCAGCACAATCCCTGATTTGGAATGTACGTTCAGTGGCTGTTATCCATTCCAGAGCGGCAATAGCATCACCAAGTCCATTGAACTCGACTGCTCCATTTCCCTTGAAGTCCTTAAACCGACAACCCCTGGGCTTATTAGATGACCCAGTGTTGTCATCTTGCTCGTCATTGTTTCCTCCCTCCTTTTCCTTATTCTTCCTCTTATCTTCCCTTCGCTTAGCTTCGGCCTTATCTCGAGCCCGAAACTGATCTTGAATCATCTGATTTTGCTCAGCCATCAAGGCTAGCATCATTTCCCTTGTTTCTTCGGGTGTCATTCCTCCTCCAGACATGTTCTGAAATATGAAACATATAACTTATTTAGTAACATGTCATTTATTTATAGACACCACCCAATTGTCCCGTATGATAGTCAATATTCTTATGATTACTAGATCGTAACCTATCTTAGTTCAGATCATTACTTAAAATCACTACATGTCAACACTTAATGTTTGAGACCAAGACCTCACGGACACTTGAATCTCAAACTACTGCTCTGATACCATTAGTTGTGACACCCTTGCCACAATAACCACCATTTACATAACACCCAGGATTATTCACCAATAAACAGTTATATAATGATCTGATAACTTAATTAAAGTGCGGAAGCATAAAATACAAAATAAAATAATACAATTTGTGTCCAACACCCTACGGTGCTACATAGGTTACACGTCTAAGTCTACAATACTCAAACTGTATTACATCATCCCCAAATTTATTACAACAGTGATTCCATAAAACAAATACCAAGTTAAATAGAAGAAATCTTCAAATACTTCAACAAACGTCCTAGCTAGATGGTCCCGCAGCGGATTTCCCTTTTCCTGTAAAAATGTAACAACTGAAGGGGTAAGCGAATTGCTTAGTGAATACCATATGATTTTAAACATTCTACAAATCATTATGATGCCACCCAGAGTAACCGCGGTAACACATACCGTATACTCCACACGTACTCCAAGTACGCAAACCCGAGCCGCAGCTCCTTCGAGCTGACACTCGGCATAAGAAAAATCCAACCATCTGAGGCAGGCATTACATCAGGGATGACTTACTGTCTATCCTGACCACAGAGGTGTCAAACTCTTGGTCATATAGCACAGTAACATCAGAGTACAGATGCGACCACGCAGGTCCATCAAAAGGATGCACAACAAATGAACGGACATGCAACAAGTATGAATGTGAATCAATACATACACGCAAGTTAGTAGAGTGTCAAACGAATATGAAACAACATGCCTCAGCAGGCAATGCAAACATAATGCAGATGCAGCAATGTTAAAATCAAAGGTACTCACAGTGGGTGCGTTATTAAACTTCAGATTAATATTATTTCTCCTCGGGATTTCAACCGGATCCACAAAGTACCCCACTGTGGTTTAAACAACACCACAAGGGACCTGTTAAGTCAGTTGTAACAACACATTGTGTCAATAATTGTTTAATTTCATAAAACTTAATTTTATAAGTTTTGCAATATTTTACCCTCAAATTCGGATCCATGTCCGAATTCGGACCCCACCCGAATTCGGACCCCCAATTCGGATCCCACATAAATCCCCCAATTCGGATCCCTTTAATTTCGGACCATATCTGAATTCGGTCCCCAACCGAATTCGGTCCCCAACCGAATTCGGACCTCATCCGAATTCCAACACTTAGAAATATTTTGAAAGTTTGAATATCCTGAAATCCGGGCCTCATCCGAATTCGGACCAGATCCGAGTTCATCTCGGATCCGAATCCGGATCCCACTATGTTCATACTTGTGCAGTTTTTGAATATTATTTTCCAGATTTAATCCAAGTTATTTTTATACTTATTTCCATACATGAAATAATTTATACCAACTAAAATACATCTAATTTCCAATACATTTTAACACTAATATTAACATGCTTTCATACCAAATTCTATCCTTTTTGACCATTTTTGTTCATCCATCGAACACACACTAAAAACACACACTAAAATCCAAAAATCATACTTTCAGATTGAATCAGAAGCTGAAATTTAATATGTAACATTATAAACACTAGATTTAAACTAATCCTCAAAAACATCTAACATGCATCCATATTTGAAACTTCCAAAGCTAAGTTTCGGTTCATACAAAAACCGAACCAAAATGCTCAATAATCTGAAATTTAAAGGATTTTAACCTTAAATCGATGATTGCAGTGTTGATATATCCTTCCTACCAATCTTGTTTCAGATTTTCAGCTTCAAAATCCAAGCTTTGATGATCTTCGAATTTAGAGAGAGAGAGAGAGAGAGAGAGAGCCGAGAGATGAGAGAGGTTTTAGTGAGAGAGTGGAATATTCAAAATGAAAGACTATTTAGTCTTTTAACTCTTTATTTCACCACTTTCATCTTTTGTCATATTCAACCCCTCAACTTATCCGGTTCCATTAAATACTGATTTTATAAATAAAGAATTCCATCTTTATTTATTATCCTTAATAATTTAATAATTATTTCACTTAATAATTTCAAATTCTAAATTTCTAAATTTCCATATAATGCAACCAACTTTATAATCAGTCAAATTTTCGTAACAACTTTCATAATTCAACTTAAATTACAAATTTAAACTTAATAAACTTCAAATATAATAATTTAAATCTGAGGATGTTACAATAAACATCCCTTCCTTCTTCTGGTCAACTTGTAACCCCAAAAAGAAAGATAACTCTCCCATAGCACTCATCTCGAATTTCGACTTCATCACCTTCTCGAAATCCTTGCACATCTGTTCGTCTGATGATCCAAAAATGATATCATCGACGTACACTTGTACCAAGATGAAATGTTCTCCCTTCCTCTTAACAAACAGAGTACTATCTATCCTACCCCTTTCAAACCCGTTCTCTAATAAATGGTTGGATAGAGTCTCATACCACGCCCTAGGTGCTTGATGCAATCCATATAGAGCCTTATCTAAACGATATACTCCATCTGAATATTTTGGATCTGTAAATCCGGGCGGTTGTTCTACATACACCAACTCCTTCACTTTCCCATATAGGAAAACACTCTTAACATCTAATTGATATACCTTAAATCCTTTGAAGGAGGCAAAAGCTAGAAACAACCTAATGGCTTCCAGCCTTGCTACAGGTGCAAATACCTCGTTGTAATCGATTCCCTCCTCTTGGTTGAAACCCTTTACAACTAACCTAGCCTTGTTGCGCGTGACTATACCCCGATCGTCTCTTTTGCACTTAAAAACCCATTTGGTTCCTATAGCAACTTCCCCTCGAGGTAATGGAACTAACTCCCACACTTCTAGTTTCCTAAACTGCGAGAGTTCTTCCTGCATCGCTTCAACCCAGAAGTTATCCTTAAGTGCCATTTGCACATTCTTAGGCTCTACTTGCGATATGAAACACGAATAGAGACAGGTATGATATGCCTCGGAGTCGCTTATCATCGACAACAACACAGTGTTGTTATTCACACTACGCCTAGTCTTCACACCCTCATTAGGATTTCCTATGATGCTTTCTATAGGATGGTTCTTGTTAATCCTAGAGGTCTCTATCTCGTCAACTCTCAGATTATCTCCTAAGTTAGATCCTATTTCACCTAATGGGGGAACAGCCTCAGATTCTACATTTTCCTCCTCGTGGACATTTTCCTCAGAGTTGGAACTTGATGCTTGAGTCTGATTCTCAGTGGTAGGTGCTTCTGGATCAGCAACTTCTGGAGATCCATCTACAGTCGCAGTAGGCTCGGATGTGGATTCAAACGTAGTTCTCGGAAAGGTATGGCCATCGTCATTCAGATGCAACGTCGTCATGTCCTTTTCGATTGTAACTGCATTTTCATCCAAAGGAATGTTAAATGACTCAAATAATTTATCATAGTCAATATCCATTCCGGACCAGTTTGGGGTTCATGTGTATAACTGGTGACTTCAATGTTATACACAATCTCTACCGTACCATTTGTTTTATTAAAAACCCGTTTGTTTGGTGAGTTCGACACATAACCTAGGAAGTATCCTTCGTCAGCCTTTTCACCAAACTTAGGTTGATGTTTTGTTCGCAAAAGAGTGAATGGTACCCCAAACGGTTCGAAGCCAGTTAAATTAGGTGGCCGTTTATTCAAAATTTCATAACAGGTTTTGTTCAAAGATTTGACAGTTAGGACTCGGTTTAAAATATGACATGCGGTATTCACTGCCTCCCCCCAAAACATGGTAGGAAGCTTTGAATCCGACAACATAGTCCTAGCTGCCTCAATCAGTGTCCTGTTTTTACGTTCGGCCACCCCATTTTGTTGAGGCTCATATGGTGCACTGAATTGATGAACTATGCCCTTAGATAGACAATATACACCAATTACAGTGTTTTTGAATTCAGTTCCATTATCACTACGTATCCTTTTAACCCTTGTTCCGTAGGAATTCTCCACTTGGTCTAAGAACCCGATGAGATTGGAAGCCGTCTCGTCCTTTGTACCTAAAAAGAAAACCCAAGAAAATCGTGAGTAATCGTCAGTGATAACCAAACAGTACCAACTACCTCCTATACTCCTTTTGTTGATTGGACCGAAAAGATCCATGTGCAACAAATTGAATGTTGAGGTTATGGAGTTCTGCGTCTTGGACTTGTGTGTCTTCTTACGTTGTTTGCCCTTCTTGCACGGTAGACACTTGTCCTCGAACTGAAAGCTCTTCATAGGCACACCTTGCACCAACCCATTTTTCGTTACGTAGTTCATCTTTCTTAGGTGCAGGTGAGCCATGCGTCTGTGCCACGATACCGATTCCGTCTCCGAAGCTTTGGATAACAGACAGATTGGCCCCATCGAAGTCTCCGGCTTGTTCATATCAAGCATGGACAAGTCATTCTTCCTTGGTGCCCGCATCAATACCCATTCTTCTGGAATCTTGAATCCCGGTTTTAGCACTAACGCTTCAGTGTCAGTGAACAACACTGAATTCTTCTTGTCACAGATTTGAGATACACTAATGAGATTGTGAACCAGTTTATCAACGTGATAAACTTGGTCCAATTTGATCATCCTATTAGTGACCACTCCGGTACCCGTGATGTTTCCTCCTTTGTTACCCGCGAATGATACAAATCCCCGATTCCCACCCTTGAAGTTTGTAAGTAGACTTCTTTCCCCTGTCATGTGCCTGGAGCATCCACTGTCGACGAACCACTTGTTGTTTGGACCTGTGGTAATCTCCTGCACATGAAAGAAAATAGGTTAGTTATCACGGGGAACCCAAGCCATAACTGACTTGGTTATACCATTCTTGTCCACATACTTAAACTCTTTCAAATACCCATCTCGCCTTTCAGGTGACTTGGGTCGTTGAACAGGAGTTTGTTGTGGCGCCGAGTGATGTAAATTCACTCTTTGCCTTTGAGTAGGCATTTGTTGTGGAGCTCTTGAATAATTACGATTATATTGCATTTCAGATTGTGATCCCTGAGCTCTAACCGGTGCATAATGTCTAACAGGAGTATGAGACCTAACTGGAGTGTGTGCCCTGCTAGGTGTTGTGCTCCTATAGACTTGTTGAGGTGCTGACCTAGATTGATTAACGACACGATTCGGTGAATTTGTCCTAACCACTTCCTTTGGTCCAATCTTTACCGGTGTTTGTTTCACAACTTGTTTTGGTGTGGCCTGCACAGTTTTCTCGGTACTCTGAGAACTACTAGTGCTCGCCACATTTGTTGAGGGCTTAACAGGTGTTGGGTTCACTGTCTTAGGTGTAACTTCGGCTTTCCTAAGCGGACAGTGAGAAGCAACATGCCCCTTTTCATGACATCTGAAGCAGGACATCTTATCTATGGACTTCTTGTGTGTGCCCTTAGACTTAGGTGTCTCACTAGTGTCTTGGTCCTTTTGTACATCTATTGCGACTGGCTCATCGTCCTGATCAGACCAATCAATTTTATGTTTTCCTGCAGGTGTTTCACTGGAGGAAGACACAAATTTGACTTTCTTAACCTTGACAGTTGTGTCAGCCACCTTAGGTGTATTTTCTACTACAGGCTCAGATATAGGTGCAGGTATGTCCTCTAAGTCTACTGATTTATCAGTTTTCTCCTGAGGTTGAGGCACGTAGTTTGCATTAAAAGGTGGAGGAATTTCATGAAATCCTAGTCCTACGGGCTTTTTAGATTGTTTCTGAGCATCTAAAACTTTTCCTAGGTTCAGGCTTGAATTCCTAAACTTCTCTAGCTTACTATTGGCCTCTGCTACCTTTACCTTTGTTTCAGCTAGGTCTATGTCTTTGTCCTTAAGGTTTTTGGTCAATGCCTCTACATGCTCATACATAAGCTCTAACCTAACACACTGCTCACTCAGTTTGTCTTTTAGAACTATTACGTCTTGAGCATCAGCCTTAAGTTTTTCCTTAAGATCTTGCTTAATGTCGTTTAGGCTAGCGTTTTCAGTTTTTAAAGACTCATTTTGAGCAGTTATGGTTTTTTGTGATTCTAAGACTAGATTTAACCTATCATTAGAATTAACACACAATATACATAACTCGTGAAAAAGAGAGTAAGTCAGACTAACCTTTGTGTGGTCGGATTCCACATTGGCCATTTGAGCGGCAAACTCCAGAACAGTCTGATCATTCGTCTTCTCCACCCACATCGGACTGCTGTCCCTTGTGGTCTGCTCTTCACCTTCACATCGAGTCTCCGTGACTTCAGCCATAAAGGCCCGAGCATTTGATTCTGGATGTGAGCTCCAGTCGTAGGTACCATCCAGCTGTCTGTTTGATGTGACATTTGATAGTAGACCAGCTAGATTGGCTTGACCGGCAGATGAACTCGGAAGATATCGTTGTTGAGACTGATTCTGAAACTGTCCCTGATGCTGATTCTGCCCTTGGTACGTATCTACCTTCGGTCTCTGGCATTCTCTGGCGAAGTGTCCCAGACCTTGACAATTGTAGCACTTTACTTTGGACTTATCAAATCCAATCCCCTTGTTGTTCATTGTCAGATTCCTCCCAGTTCTTTTGATGAATCTTTTAACCCGTTGGGTTACCATGGCCAGTTGCCATTTAAGATCCATTTCCTCAAGATCATCAGGGTCGACCTGATCATAGTCTTCATCCCAGAGAGCAGGATCGTTAATTTTCCCTTGAACGCAGTTCCCGTATGCGGCCACAAATGAAGCAAGCAAGTTCAAATGTTCTTCCGCTGATTTAGCGCTCATGGGCATCTTAGAATAGCTCTGAGATGTCGTCGCCTGTGCTACTTGAGGTTGCTGTTCTTCTGATCTTCCCAATCCTAAGAACGCTCGATTCAATGTGTCATCAGACTCTGCTGGTGACGATGTTTCTCCGGTGAAAAACGCTGTAGAAGTCTTCAGATCGGCGGTCGCTGAAGGTTTTGTTGATTTTCCAAAATACATTGCTGGATTCTGGACTTGTTCGTAATCAGTTTCGGCCTTCAGAAGCTCGAAATGATAAGCTCTCAACGTTCCCACAATATTTTCCAGAGATTGGGTATAATACTTATCCTCATTAAGCTTTATCATTGCCACATACATAGCCCATTTGGCTGGTAAGGCATCAAGAAGCTTATTGTTCTTGTCGGTGTCAGTATACTCAATCCCGTGACTTTCAAGCTCCGTCAACAGATGATAGAACCGGGTGATGGTATCATCCAGCTGCTCATCCTTTAACGCCTTGAAAATCGCAAACTGTTGTTTCAACAGCTCCGTACGCTTTCGTCGAACCCTAGGATTACCCTCACACCTCTTCTCTAGTGACTCCCAAAGTTCCTTAGATGTCTTTTGAGTCCTGAATGTGTGTAGTATATCCTGAGGCAACGCCATTCGAATTATCGAAAACGCTTTGTTCTCGGCTTCATACAGTTTCTTATCATCCTCCTTCATCATTTGGTATGATAAGACTCTCTGACGGCCTTCAACTTCAGAAATTGGTGGAATGTATCCTTCATCAATACATACCCACATGCGCATGTCATTGAAGCGCACAAAATCGGTAAACCGATCTTTCCACCAGTAATAATCTTCGAGTTTCATCAGCTTAGGCGGAGTGTTTGCCTTCCCGACCTCGTGGTCCATTTCCAGAAACTTTTGAAGATTTGACATCGTTTCAAAAGGAATTGAATTGGAACTTAATTAATTTAATTCGAAACTGACTTAAGCTAAGTCTTTCGAATCTAAGTAGATTCGAATATAATTTAGGTTAAACCTTTTGGGATTAAATTCGATTAAGTGTTGTAATTCAATTAAATTCGAAATAATGACAGATTCGAAAGCCCCTTAAACTCGAAGGTCAATCAAACTCGAATTCTCAGCAGATTCGAATCCCTATTCGACTCTAGAACAAATTCGAAGCAAACTCGAATGACAGCAGATTCGAGATCCTATTCGAAACTAGGATAGACTCGAATCAAACTCGAAACACACTTTATCAAACTCGAGAGGAGCGGATTTGGTTAGACTCGAAACTAAGTGTAACCCTAATTACCCCTAATAGATTCGAGCGCCGCAAACTCGAAAAACGGGTAATACGTTGATTTTTTAACGTTTTGCAGATTAAATCAATATTTTTACAACGAAAAATATTGATTTCGATCAAAAACGTGAAAAACACAAAGTATTTCCCGGATGACAATTTGCTAGGCTCGAAGAACACAGAAAGAAAACACAAATATGAGAGAAAAACCGTCAAGTAGCGTCAAGAAACCTAGAATGTATCTAGATGAACACGAAGAACACCAAGAACACCCCGAAGGCTCTGATACCACTTGTAAGGTCTACCACTACGAGATCTATCTAGACGCGGAACCGTCAACGAGTGCGGAATCCTCGTTAACGGGTAGACGGAAACAACTCTCACCAAGAAACACGGAGACTATCAGAAGCTGAACGAACGACACACGAACGCTCCTACGAACTGATTCTCTCCGAAACGGCACTAACACTGATGATAAACTCGAAATCGCTTAATGCTTAATCACTCTCGAATTCTGCAAAAAGTCTAATAATATTTCGAGTCTATCCCTAATTATAGAGGCTAATTCGAGTCTGTTATGGGCCAAACTCGAATCCGGCCCAAGGCCCATTCGAGTTTGTCCTCACTGACACTCTCGAATCTGCCTACATTCGAATCTAGGACCACATTCGAATCTGACACAGATTCGAATGTCAAACCTTATATAATTCGAATCTACTATTTCACATACTCAACTTAGTATTGAAACTTCTGTTTTTACCTTATAATTGATTTTATCTTTGATCTTTATGTTTGAACTTCTTGTAATACGTTACATCAAGTTCAAACACACAAACAATAATAACTATCAACCATATATAAACATATATAACAAACACTTGCTAAAACCACAATGTAGGATCACTTAGACTGCTATCGTCACACAGGGTGTACCAACATTTACGTTGTTAGGGTGATGACTCACCCCCTTTGTAAGAAGTCGACTGAAATTGCCGTGTTTCAGGTTTGTTTAACCGTTATCAAAATACGTGTATTTGTTGATCGTTGGACCGACGTATAAGGTTTTAGTCATGTTGTGGGAGTCCCCTTTTTTTTTGACATCAAACCATTTGTCACTTTGCAGAAGCAGAGTATAATCGTTAAACATATAATGATAGGCCTTGTGTCATTAATAAAGCATGAATAATCATTACAATGTTACCTGACTTTCCAGAAACAAGTCTTAAATATGGCCATGAGCCTTGAATGAAAATTATCGAAAGGAAAAGAAAATAGAACTAGGCATGAGGCCTTGTTTGACTACTCGAAGTATTTCTTCAAATTCATGATGTGCCAAGTCCTTGGTATTTTCGTTCCATCCAATCGCTCTAGGAGGTGTGCTCCGCCCCCCCAGAGTTTGTGCTACACAGTAAGGGCCTTCCCACCTAGCTGAAAGTTTGCCTGTGGGGGCTAATCTGCTCGCCTTGTTGCTGCGCAAGACCAGGTCCCCAGGCAGTAGTGCCTTATGCTTAACCCTCCTGTCATAGTACCTCTTCATCTTTGCTTTTACAGAGGCTTGCTTCACCTGAGCTAGCTCCCTTTTTTCCATTAGCAAGTCCTAGTCCAGACGTCTCTGCTCTTCGTTGTCTTGTTCAGTGAAAGTGACTACCCGAGGTGATGGAACACTGATTTCTGCAGGTAATACTGCCTCGGATCCGTACACCAAACAGAAAGGTGTTTCACCCGTGCTGATCTTAGGTGTGGTAAGCAACCCCCACAAGACATTTGGGAGTTCGTCTACCCATCCAGTTTGGCAGGTGTAACATCCTCGAAATTCAATTACTGTAATTCGGAGTTATTTAGGCGGATAATTTATAATTAAGTTGAATTATGAGCAATTATTATGTATTTGGGATATTTAAAAGTTTGTTGCTATTTTAAGAAGTTATGAAGTTTGAGAATTAATAATTATTATTATGGAGTATTATGGATGATAAAAGTTAGTAATGATAAATTTAAGAATAAATCAGTATTTTATGGAACCGGTTTAAGTTGAGGGGTGAAATGTGCAAAAATGATGAAGTTGAATAAAAAGGCTAAAAAGCTAGTCATTTTCATTTTCACTCCCTCTCTCTACTTTCTCTCTCTTGAAAACGCTCTCTACTTCTCTCTAGATTATCTCACAAACCGACCGGCCGATTATCGAGATTTATACGTCATTGGAAAGATCTCGAGGAGTACTACAACAATCTACGGTTGGATTCTTGATTTCATACGAATTGAGGTAAGAATCGTCCCTTTTTAAGTTTATTATTTCGGTTTTTGAAAGCATAAATCCGAGTTTATCGTTTATAGCATGAATAAAGCTGATTTTGCTTGAGTTTTAGCTAGAATATGATCGAGTATGCATAATATAATCGAATCTAGGTTTGATACTTAACATATTCATGATTTTAGGCTTAGAAATGAAGGATTTAAGTTGTAGATATGAACAAACTCGAAAATACCAAGAACATAGTCGAAATGCAAGAACAAAGTCGATTTTTGTACTAAATTCGAGTCAAAGGTCCAGCTGCCGATTTTCCCTTTCCTGTAAAAATAAAGCAACTGAGAGGTAAGCGAATGCTTAGTGAATACAAAGATTACGCATTTTTATAAATTTTTATGAAAGCCCCAAGGGTAACACCGATGACAAACATCGTATACCCTCCTTCGTACACCAAGTACGGACCAGAGCCGCAGCCCCTTCGAGCCCAAAGCTCGGCATTAAACATACCATCTGAGACAAACGTACGATCGGGGATGACATACTGCCTACCAGAACCTCGGAGGGATCAGCTCCAGGTCATATAGCGCACTAACATCAGAGTAATCGATGCGACCCACCGGTCCATCACTAGATGCACAACAATCGAAAGGACATGCAACAAGTATGAATGTGCATCTAAATCTATGCAAGTTAGTAGAATTCCAAACAATAAATGAAGCAACAGGTCTCAGTAGGCAAAGCTAACATAAAACAGATTTAAACATGCGAAATCTAATCTACTCATCGTGGGTGCGTTAGTTAATTTCAATTAATATTATTTCTCCTCGGCTTTCAACCCGATCCACAAAGTACCCCACTGTGGGTTAAACAACACCACAAGGGATCTGTTTCATTTCCATAAGGAAAAACATATCATCATTATATGCTCCTTAACAATTTGTCATCAACTTGTATAAACGAAAGTGTTACAACATTCGGAAACGTCATCCAAAACTCATATTATAAACCGTCATTCGAGGTGTTATTATTCCCAATTACCCTTCATTATTTACCTTAATATGGTACAAAAGATATCCCAAAAGTGTGATTATTTGACCATTAATTTGGGTCCTTTTAAACCCATCCGAATTATCCAAGAAATGCACAGAACTCGCCGAGTTCCTCATAGAACTCGCCGAGTTCAGGTCTGAATTTCGGATCTTCGGACGAATTTCGGACCCATCCGAAGTGCCTTGACCCATCCGGATTCGGGTCCATCCGAGTTCGGTTCCTTCCGTATTTGGGTCTCATCTGAATTCGGGTCTCAACCGAATTCGAATCCAACCACTTATGAATTTTTTAAAGAATTGTTCATCTATTCTTGGGAACTCGCCGAGTTCCCCCTATGAACTCGCCGAGTTCACATGCAGGTTTGCCTTCTACGGATTTTCACTAAAAATTTCCAAATTCAATTTATAGCAACATACAATCAATCCTAATGTTTTATTAACATTATTGGGGTATTTTTACATCATTTTGTCATAACATTAACACCCAAATTCGTCCATATTGAACCAAAAATGAGCAAAAACTCCAAATACTCAAAAACTTAATAAAAACTCAGATTTCTAACCTTTTTGGATGATTCAAACAACGATTCTTGTTTCTGACCCTTCAATGATGTTCTAGAAATGATTTCCCACTGATTTAACATACATGCATCAACAATTTTTCAGATTCAAATCCGAATTTCATTTCTTTATTCTTTAAAATAAAACCCCAAAACTTCAAAATTATGTTCTTACCTTAAATCCAATCGATTCTTGTTAGTATTCAGATGTAATCCACAAATTTGATTCCACAATTTCGAATCCCAGCAGAATTTTTAGAGAGAGATGGAGAGAGTTCTTGTGAATTCAAATGGTGAAGTGAATGAATGAAAGACACCAAAGGTCTTTTATTCAAAAATTTCGGCTATTGACACTTTTAGCCCCTCAACTTATCCAGTTCCATTAAATACTGATTTTCATCATTATTTTCATCATCACCAACTTTTTAACAATCATACTTAATAACTAAAATTTAAAATTCACAAACTTCTTAATTTCATAAAATAACAACCAACTTCCAAATATCCAGATACATAAACATTTTTAATAATTTAACTTAATACAAAAATTCATCTAATTATCCAATTACAATAAATTAAATCCGAGGATGTTACAGCATGGGCTCCACCATGCTCAACTTCGTCCCCGAAGTTACTCGGATTCGAACAGTTGTGGATATTTCTTCATCATTTCTACCTTTGTCTCCCAAGTGTGATTCGCTCCCTTATGATGCTTCCAACGTACAAGCACCATTTCTATCTCCTTGCTTCTTAATTTCTTCACTTTCGTATCTAACACACACTCCGGCTCTTCAACATACCGGAGCCTTTCATCAACCTGCAGCTCAGTGTGGTCAGCCCAATCTTCGTTTTCAGTTGTGAACGACTTTCTAAGGTTCCCCACATGGAACACCGGGTGTATGCCCGACATTTCTTCAGGTAACTCTAACCGATACGACTGATTTCCTACTTTCTCAGTAATCCTGAATGGTCCGACGAATCTCGGAGCCAATTTTTCTCTTTTCGCAAAACGTGTAACACCTCTCATAGGTGACACCTTCAAATAAACCCAATCATTTACATCAAAACTGATTGGTTTATGCCTTCTGTCGTAATAACTCTTCTGACGATCCTGGGCCGCTTTCATATTCTGTCTCACCAGCTGAATCTTCTCATTCGTTTCCTGTAATAAGGCCGGCCCAGCAATCGGCGTTTCACCGGTTTCTCTCCAACATGTAGGAGTCCTACACCTTCTCCCATATAACGCCTCAAACGGAGCTTTCTTGATTGTTGCGTGGTAACTGTTATTTTATCAAAACTCTATCAATGGCAAATGGTCATCCCAATTGCCACCGAGATCCAACACACACGACCGCATCATATCTTCAAGAGTTAGGATGGTTCGTGCACTTTGGCCATCGGTTTGCGGACGATAGGCCGTACTCATTGCTATTCTCGTACCCAACCCTTCTTGTAAAGCCGACCAAAAGTTGGAAGTAAATCGGCTGTCCCGGTCCGATACAAGGGACTTCGGTACTCCATGTCTAGAAACTATCTCAGCCACATAAATCTGTGCTAACTTTTCCAATGAATAGCTTTCCCGAATCGGTATAAAGTGTGCCGACTTAGTTAACCTATCGACTATCACCCAAACTGCATCGTGTTGACGCCTAGTTATTGGCAACTTAGTAACAAAGTCCATTGTTATGTGTTCCCACTTCCATTCAGGAATGGGAAGCGGTTGCAAACTATCGTATGGTTGCTGATGTTCGACTTTCACTAATCGACAAGTCCTGCATCGCTCCACGTATTGACCAATATCCTTCTTTAATCCGGGCCACCAGAAGTCTGCTTTTAGCTCGTTGTACATTTTCGTGCTCCCGGGATGTACAGAAAACTTTGATTGATGTGCTTCTTCGATAATCACTTTTCGCATCCCACCAAACTTCGGCACCCAGATCCTCCCATATATACCTTTCAAACCCGATTCACTTGTTTCCATATTCTTAATTTGTGCTCTTATATCCTCAGCACCAACATTTTCGTCTTTCAAGGCTTCCTCTTGAGCGGCCTTGACATCATCAATAATCGTGGAGGTCAACATAGTAGACGTCAGCATATAACAACAATCCTTAGAATATGCTTTGCGGCTCAAAGCATCGGCTACCACATTAGCCTTACCAGGATGGTACAGTATCTCAAAATCGTAGTCTTTAATAAGCTCCATAGACCTACGTTGTCTCATATTAAGTTCCTTCTGACTAAAAATATATTTTAAGCTCTTATGGTCCGTGTATAATTGGCACTTAGTACCGTACAGATAGTGTCTCCATAACTTCAGAGCAAAAGTGACAGCTGTCAACTCAAGATCATGAGTTGAGTAGTTCTTTTCATGCTGCTTAAGTTGTCTCGAGGCATACGCGATTACCTTTCCACGTTGCATCAGTACAGCACCTAATCCCAACCTTGAGGCATCCGTGTATACAAAAAAGTCCTCATTACCCTCTGGTACGGCAAGTATCGGTGCTTCACTTAGCGTCTTCTTCAAAACATCAAACGCCTCTTGCTGCACGGTTTCCCAGACAAAAGGTGCATTCTTCTTCGTTAAAGCAGTCAAAGGAACTGCAATCTTTGAAAAATCCTTGATAAACCTTCTATAATAGCCCGCCAGCCCTAGAAAACTTCTGACTTCTGTAGCTGAACGAGGCGGCTCCCAATTCCTTACCGCTTCTACCTTAGCCGGATCTACAGAAATTCCGGCCCCCGAAATCACATGTCCCAAAAATTGAATCTGTTGCAGCCAAAACTCGCATTTAGAGAACTTGGCATACAACTTCTCTTTTCTTAGCAGTTCTAGCAATTCCTTTAAATGATTAGCATGTTCGGCCTTAGACTTTGAATACACCAAAATATCGTCAATGAACACAATCACCGACTTATCTAACATCGGTCTACAAACTCGGTTCATTAAATCCATAAAAACAGCCGGGGCATTGGTTAACCCGAAAGGCATCACCAGTAACTCGTAATGCCCGTAGCGAGTTCTGAATGCTGTTTTAGGCACATCATCTTCTCGTACCTTCAGCTGATGGTACCCCGACCTCAAGTCGATCTTAGAAAAGACACAAGCCCCGTGTAACTAATCAAACAAGTCGTCTATTCGCGGTAACGGATACTTGTTCTTAATTGTCAACTTATTCAGCTCCCGGTAATTCGAGTTTAATGCCTAAAAAATTAAAAACCCACTCTCTAAACTCGAATATTTTGAATGAAACCCATAGACAACACATAAATAACAAAATTTATTCAAAGAATAAGGTGTGAACTTGAGATGGGTTCAAACTTAGTTGTGTTTCGAATTTGGATATGGATCCGAAATGGGGGAAAAATATTGCAAAACTTACAAAACTTGGTCTTATGGATTTAAACGGTTTTTGACTCGAGGTATTGTTGCAACTAATTTAATAGGTCCCTTGTGGTGTTGTTTAACCCACAATGGGGTACTTGGTGGATCCGGTTGAAAGCCCGAAGAGAAATAATATTGAAGTTTTATTTACGCACCCACTGTGAGTACAGTAGATTTCACATGTTTATATCTGTTTTATGTCAAGCTTTGCCTGCTGAGACCTGTTGCTTCATTTATTGTTTGGAATTCTACTAACTTGCGTAGATTTAGATGCACATTCATACTTGTTGCATGTCCTTTCGAATGTTGTGCATCTAGTGATGGACCGGTGGGTCGCATCGATACTCTGATGTTACTGCGCTGTATGACCTGGAGCTGATCCCTCCAAGGTTCTGGTAGGCAGTATGTCATCCCCGATCATACGTTTGTCTCAGATGGTATGTTTGATGCCAAGCTTTGGGCTCGAAGGGGCTGCGGCTCTGGTCCGTACTTGGTGTACGAAAAAGGGTATACGATGTTTGTCATCGGTGTTACCCTTGGGGCTTCATAAAAATTTATAAAATGCGTAATCTTTGTATTCACTAAGCATTCGCTTACCTCTCAGATGTTGTATTTTTACAGGAAAGGGAAAGTCTACTGCCGGACCATCTAGTTAGGTCGATTGTGAAGTTTCGAAAGATTTGGTACTACTTAATCGGTAATTATGTATTGAGACAATGTTGTAATATATTCTGGATGTTGTAACAATTTAATTGGGTGTGTAGACTTAGATTTGATACCTTGTAGCACCATAGGGTGTTTGACACTATTGCACTACTTTAATTATGTGTTTTAATGCTTCCGCTCTTAAATTAGGTTATCAGATGATACTTATTCTTGATGGTTAACTTATTCAGCTCCCGGTTGTCAATGCACATTCGCATTGTGCCATCTTTCTTCTATACAAACAGAACCGGAGCTCCCCACGGCGATGAACTCGGTCGAATGAAGCCTTTGTCCAACAACTCTTGAAGCTGTGTCATCATCTCTTTCATCTCGGTTGGGGCAAGGAGATACGGAGAACGAGCTACCGGTGCAGCTCCAGGGATCAAGTCAATTTTAAATTCCACTTGTCTCTCAGGCGGCACGCCAGACAAGTCTTCCGGAAACACATCCGGGAATTGTGAAACAACAGGCACATCGGCCAAAGTCCCCTTCTCAGCCTTAGCATCAATCGCATATGTTAAGTAAGCGTCACATCCTCTTGCAACAAGCTTTCGAGCTTTTGCAATAGTCAGCAAACACAGATCCCCGCTTCTCCTATCCCCATATATACATATCTCACGCCCCTCCGGAGTGGTTATCTTTATCATACGCTTCTTACACACTATATGGGCTTCATTCTCAATCAACCAGTCCATCCCGACTATTACGTCAAACTCGCTGAACTCAATAGGGATCAGGTTCAAATTGAAGACTACATCTTCAATTACTAATGTGCAATTACGGCATACGTGATATACCTTGACTAGAGTGTTGCTAGCAGTTTCTATGTCAAGTATAGCAGATAATCTAGACAGTGGCATGGCAAGTTGTTGTGCAAACATAGTAGATACAAATGAACGATTTGCACCAGAATCAAACAAAACTCTTGCAGGCAAAGAGTTAACTATGAACGTACCCGTAACCACCTCTGGGTTTTCCCTGGCCTCCTCCGCCGTTATCTGAAAAGCACGAGCCGGTGCCCTTTGTGACTGACCCCGGTGGTTAACTGAACCACCACTTGAACCTCCAGAAGATTGTGTTGATGATGGAGCAGCAGCTGCTGGAGCATTCTTCCTACAGTTCCTACTATAATGTCCTCACACCCCACACTTATAGCAAGCATCTCCTTTCCCTGGGCACTCATTCTGAAAATGGCCCAGCTCTCCACAGCAAAAGCAAGCACGTCCGTTAGTGCATTTGCCAAAGTGCTCCAGATGACACTTATTGCAATACTGCGGCTCGGTGTTGATGGAATAAGCACGAACACGACCACGATCAGATGAACCAGACTGTCGGTGATATGATTGTTGAGGCGAGTACTGTGATGACAGGGAAGAACCAGAATATCCTCCCTCACGCTGGCGCTTCGGCGGTGACGGTTGTGTTGGGTTGGTGGAAGCAGCAGCGGACCCAATTGAGTAACGCGACATAATTAGAATCTGTTCTACATTTCTGGCAGCCTCAAGTAAACCAGCAAATGTAGGATAGCGAACGTTGCTCATGACCCTCCTAATCTCAATATCCAGACCAGCCTCGAACCTGGTCACCTTCCTTTCCTCAGTATCGACTTGATGAGGCGCGAACAGACTTAGCCTCGTGAACTCCACAGCATATTGGGACACAGTCTTAGTCCCCTGCATCAGTGCCATAAACTTCGCCTCCAGTCTTCGGCGTTCATCAACCGGACAATACTGCTGAGTGAATAAGTCCGTAAACTCAGCCCAAGTCATCACAGAGACCTTCTCCAGTGTCAAAGCATTCACCATAGCGTTCCACCACATAATCGCATCATTGGTGAACATTGCGGTAGCATACCGAACCATGTCCTTCTCAGCACAGTCGCTGATTCGGAATGTTCGTTCAGTTGCCGTTATCCATTCAAGTGCATCAACAGCATCTCCTAGTTCATTAAACTCCACGGCCCCATTTCCTTTGAAATCCTTATCCTGACATCCTTTGGGCTTGTTAGATGACCCAGTATTGTCATCTTGTTCCTCATTGTTGCCCCCTTCTTTTTCTTTGTTCTTTCTCTTATCCTCTCTTCTTTTAGCTTCGGCCTCATCTCGAGCCCGAAACTGGTCCTGAATCATTTTGTTCGGCTCAGCCATCATGGCTAGCATCATCTCTCTTGTCTCTTCAGGTGTCATTCCTCCTCCAGACATGTTCTGAAATAATAAACATATAACTTGTTTAGTAACATGTCATTAATTAAAAGACACCACTCATTTGTCCCGTATGATAATCAATCTCCTATGCTTACTAGATCATAACCTATCTTAGTTCAGATCATTACTTAGCATCACTACATATCATCACCTAATGTTTGAGACCAAGACCTCACGGACACTTGAATCTCAAACTACTGCTCTGATACCATCTCGTGTGACACCCTTGGCACAACAACCACCAATTTCAAAACACCCAGGATTAATCACCAACATAACATTACATAATGATCTGATAACCTAATTTAAGAGCGGAAGCATTAAAACACATAATTAAAGTAGTGCAATAGTGTCAAACACCCTATGGTGCTACAAGGTATCAAATCTAAGTCTACACACCCAATTAAATTATTACAACATCCAGAATATATTACAACATTGTCTCAAAACATAATTACCGATTAAGTAGTACCAAATCTTCCGAATCTTCACAATCGACCTAACTAGATGGTCCGGAAGTAGACTTTCCCTTTCCTGTAAAAATACAACATCTGAGAGGTAAGCGAATGCTTAGTGAATACAAAGATTACGCATTTTATAAATTTTTATGAAGCCCCAAGGGTAACACCGATGACAAACATCGTATACCCTTCTTCGTACACCAAGTACGGACCAGAGCCGCAGCCCCTTCGAGCCCAAAGCTCGACATTAAAAAAACCATCTGAGACAAACGTACGATCGGGGATGACATACTGCCTACCAGAACCTCGGAGGGATCAGCTCCAGGTCATATAGCACAGTAACATCAGAGTAATCGATGCGACCCACCGGTCCATCACCAGATGCACAACATTCGAAAGGACATGCAACAAGTATGAATGTGCATCTAAATCTACGCAGGTTAGTAGAATTCCAAACAATAAATGAAGCAACAGGTCTCAGCAGGCAAAGCTTAACATAAAACAGATATAAACATGCGAAATCTACTGTACTCACAGTGGGTGCGTAAATAAAACTTCAATATTATTTCTCTTCGGGCTTTCAACCGGATCCACCAAGTACCCCACTGTGGGTTAAACAACACCACATGGGACCTGTTAAATTAGTTGCAACAATACCTCGAGTCAAAAACCGTTTAAATCCATAAGACCTAGTTTTGTAAGTTTTGCAATATTTTTCCCCCATTTCGGATCCATATCCAAATTCGAACCCTTAGGGTTTAAACACAAACCGACCGGCCGATTATCGAGATTTATACGTCATTGGAAAGATCTCGAGGAGTACTACAACAATCTACGGTTGGATTCTTGATTTCATACGAATTGAGGTAAGAATCGACTCTTTTTAAGTTTATTATTTCGGTTTTTGAAAGCATAAATTCGAGTTTATCGTTTATAGCGTGAATAAAGCTGATTTTGCTTGAGTTTTAGCTAGAATATGATCGAGTATGCATAATATAATCGAATCTAGGTTTGATACTTAATTATTATTTATAAATTATTTCGCATGTTTATATCTGTTTTATGTTAAGCTTTGCCTGCTGAGACCTGTTGCTTCATTTATTGTTTGGAATTCTACTAACTTGCGTAGATTTAGATGCACATTCATACTTGTTGCATGTCCTTTCGAATGTTGTGCATCTAGTGATGGACCGGTGGGTCGCATCGATTACTCTGATGTTACTGCGCTATATGACCTGGAGCTGATCCCTCCGAGGTTCTGGTAGGCAGTATGTCATCCCCGATCGTACGTTTGTCTCAGATGGTATGTTTAATGCCGAGCTTTGGGCTCGAAGGGGCTGCGACTCTGGTCCATACTTGGTGTACGAAGAAGGGTATACGATGTTTGTCATCGGTGTTACCCTATATTCGAATTTAATCACCTAAATTCGAATTTAATCACCTAAATTCGAATGATATTCGAATTTAACCCCTAAGGGTTCGAGTTTGTCCTCAAATTCGAAGGAAATTCGAGTTTAACCCCTTAAATTCGAGTTTAATGCCTAAAAAAATTGAAAACCCACTCTCTAAACTCGAATATTTTGAATGAAACCCATAGACAACACATAAATAACAAAAGTTATTCATAGAATAAGGTGTGAACTTGAGATGGGTTCAAACTTAGTTGTGGTTCGAATTTGGATATGGATCCGAAATGGGGGAAAAATATTGCAAAACTTACAATACTTGGTCTTATGGATTTAAACGGTTTTTGACTCGAGGTATTGTTGCAACTAATTTAACAGGTCCCTTGTGGTGTTGTTTAACCCACAGTGGGGTACTTGGTGGATCCGGTTGAAAGCCCGAAGAGAAATAATATTGAAGTTTTATTTACGCACCCACTGTGAGTACAGTAGATTTCGCATGTTTATATCTGTTTTATGTTAAGCTTTGCCTGCTGAGACCTGTTGCTTCATTTGTTTGGTTGGAATTCTACTAACTTGCGTAGATTTAGATGCACATTCTTACTTGTTGCATGTCCGTTCGATTGTTGTGCATCTAGTGATGGACCGGTGGGTCGCATCGATTACTCTGATGTTACTGCGCTATATGACCTAGAGCTGATCCCTCCTAGGCCCGGTAGGCAGTATGTCATCCCCGATCGTACGTTTGTCTCAGATGGTATGTTTAATGCCGAGCTTTGGGCTCGAAGGGGCTGCGGCTCTGGTCCGTACTTGGTGTACGAAGAAGGGTATACGATGTTTGTCATCGGTGTTACCCTTGGGGCTTCATAAAAATTTATAAAATGCGTAATCTTTGTATTCACTAAGCATTCGCTTACCTCTCAGATGTTGTATTTTTACAGGAAAGGGAAAGTCTACTGCCGGACCATCTAGTTAGGTCGATTGTGAAGATTCGGAAGATTTGGTACTACTTAATCGGTAATTATGTTTTGAGACAATGTTGTAATATATTCTGGATGTTGTAATAATTTAATTGGGTGTGTAGACTTAGATTTGATACCTTGTAGCACGATAGGGTGTTTGACACTATTGCACTACTTTAATTATGTGTTTTAATGCTTCCGCTCTTAAATTAGGTTATCAGATCATTATGTAATGATATGTTGGTGATTAATCTTGGGTGTTTTGTAATTGGTGGTTGTTGTGGCAAGGGTGTCACAGCAGGTGCCTAGGCGTGCCTTTAAACCTTTGAGTACCTCTCTGTTGGCCACCTCCGCCTGACCATTTGCTTGTGGGTGGGCCACCGAGGTGAAACGCTGTTCAATGTTCAGTTCCTCACACCAAGATATAAACGGCTCTTCGGCGAATTGCCTACCATTGTCACTGACCATTATTCTGGGGATACCAAAGTGACATACGATGTGTTCCCAGACGAAATTACGAACATGCTTCCCAGAAATTGCTGCTAAAGGCTTTGCTTCCACCCACTTAGAGAAGTAGTCAAATGCCACCAGAAGGAACTTGACCTTCCCAGGTGCTTCAGGAAATGGTCCCACTATATCGATTCCCCACTTTGCAAATGGCCATGACGAAGTGATTGGAACTAGCTCGTGTTGTGGTTGTTTAGCCATTGGGGCGTGTATCTGGCATGATGAACACTTCCTGACTTCTTCCTCCACGTCTTTCTTCATATGGGGCCAGTAATATCCCATCTGTGATATTTTCCCGACTATCGCCCTTGCGCCTGAATGGATGCTACACGAGCCTTCGTGCATATCCTGGATGATATTGATGGCCTGTGTGGGTCCTACACATCGAAACCAAGGGCCTAGGTATGACCTGCGATACATAATGCCATCCTTTATGTTGAAACGAGGCGCCTTGATACGGATCCTCCTGGCTTCTCTTTCATCCTCAGGCAGTGTGCCGCTTAGCAAGTATTCATAGATGGGCGTCATCCAGGTAGGATTCGTTTCCTGAATCTCCATGACTGGCCTAGCTGCTATAGACCTTTCTTCGAGTACTTCTACAAGGACCTCTTTAGTGAGATGAGCAAAAGTTAAAGGTTCAGGTGCCTTCTTGGACTCAGAATTTTCAAGAACTTCAGATTGGTACGACCCGACTATCAAAAAGGACATGAATGTTCATGTCATTTATTTCTCTGATAAGCCAGACAAACTGTTTCCACTCAGGCTTCAAATTCATAATGTTCCGATCAGTTCGTCATGTGACTTTTGTATCCTATTTGTCTTTATTTCACTCATCAGAGTGAAGTAGTGAGCATAAATGTTCTCTAGAAGCTCACCATCTTTAACAGAGAGCATATCATAGTTATTGAGAGCATTTGCTTCCTTTTATTTCGCTGTACGATCTATTCCTTGCATTTGCTTCTTAGTTTCTTCCCACGTTTCTTTAGCTGTCAATGCTTCTCATCAGGAATTGCCTGCATGATATATGATCTTGCAAGTTTGTTAGCTTTCTTTAGAGCTTGTTGTACGTGAGTCAGAACTGTATTGTCAGCAAGCTGTTGTTGAGGATCAGCATCGGGTGATAGATCCTGAGCAAAGACGGTATGTCCTTGATAGATCGACTCAAGGACTTGTTCTCTTAATTCATGTCGTTCAATGAACTTTATGAACCAGAGTTTCCATTGAGTATAACGTCCGCTGTAGGGAGTTGGTGGCCTGAAATCTGAACCCATAGCTAGGGTATCGTGAGACATGATGAATGCTTCTAATGATCTCGGGTTGGTATGTGCTTTGAATGACTTTTAACACTTAGAACTAAGTGAAGAATCCAAAAGTTTGAACTTTTGAATCTTAAGCATTGGAACTCTCTAATGGTTCTTGAAGCTTTTCAACACTTAATAACATTTTGTGAAGTGTGTGATGGATTCAAGAGTTTGAACTCTTGAATGATGCTAAAATCCATTAATAAACTCATAAAAATTTCTTACACAACTAGATTTTGAAGTATTAGCTTTCGATTCCTTCAGGAAAAATAATTTTTAATTAAACATAACTTAGATACGATTTACGATAAAATTTTAAAGATAAGAACAAACACATGCAAATCACGAATTCGGATGATTTTTAAAATCAAATGAGGATTCTTTCACGAGTTTATAACCAAAACTGAATGATGCTTACCTGTAGGTTTAGTTTCAAACGAATTTTAACCGCAAATAGCTTAGAATAAATTATTCTAAAGATCATAAAGGAGTATTATTCGAAGAACACGTGATGGAATTATTAAGGAAAAAACTTCAAAAATTAATAATAAAAAACTTCAAAAAACAACATAAATAATAATCGAAAACACTTTAAAATCACCATTTGAGCTTTGATACCAATAATTTTTAGATATATGAAGCAAGCAATCAATCAAGTATGAATGTATGAACAACTCAAGAACATGACAATGATAAAACACAATTTCTGCGTGTTGAATTATGAAAGCAAAGTTACTTGCAAAACCCCAGTGCATGCTTTTATAGCCATGCATAACTTAGGTACACTAGTACAAAAATACCATTCTACCCCGGTTATTTTAGTAATAGACCCCGGTTCTTTAACCGGGGTAGAAAGGGGGGGAGGCAGTTGATATATGACATAGACCCCGGTTTTTTAACCGGGGTAGATAACTCTTTAACCCCGGTTTCTTATTAAAGCAACCGGGTCTGAAAGTTTTTAACCCTCTATTTCTATGTATTTCAACCCAGGTTTATTAACAAAAAACCGGGGTAGAAAGTTTTTAAAAAAAAAAAAAAAATTTATTGTAGCACTGTTACTAATTCAAGAAGCTGTCAATAATTTTAAATGAAATGTTGCATAGCAACCGTAAATGAACCGTCATATGATAAATTAGAGTAAGATGACATAATTAAACAACAAATAAGTACACATATTTGTTAAACAACAACAATGATGCAAACTAGTCCTCAAATCAGAGTGAGATTTAAGAGATAAAATTAAATCGAGTAGGATTTTGAGGGAGAAACCTGATCGAAAATGGAGGAGTCAGCTCGTGTGTGGGTCTCATTAGTCGTCGGAGTCTCGATGGTCTGTCGACACTTCTATAACTCGAGTTCATCCCCTGTTTCATGCACATCGCAAAAACGACAACAATAATAAACCGGGGTTAAAAACCTTTTTAATTTAATTTACATTTCTTATCATTTCTCTAATTTGCTACTTTAATTTAATTAATTAACATTTCTCTAATTTGCTACTTTCTTGCAGGACTAACATTTTTGTTATGTAAATTTAATTAACATTTTGTATCATTTAGAAGCCTAAGAATAAATGGAAAACATAAAAGATCCAAGGGGCATACCCCTGTTATGGTGTAAATAAACACCAAGGCCCTATACAATACAAAATCCTAGTTGGAGGACAACTCTAGAACATCACAAACAACAAGAACAAATGCAACCTCACATGGAGAATGAGCAAACAAATGCCCTCAACCAAAATGAAACTAACACCTCAAAAAAGGTTCAGTTACGTCCTTACGTGCTAACACCATATCAGCATAAAATATGAATGGCTTAGTATCTAAAAAGCTAAAATGATGTTTTTTTCTTTAGTAGAACTACAGTGAATGAAAACACCAATCCATTCGTCAAATACGGGAAAATATTGGTAATTCATGCTTCTATCTATTGCTAGAAGTATTCTAATCAATTCTGTCCTAATGCCACACAAGTGGCCTCGTGCTCCTTCTCATGTGACACGACTCTCTTCTATTGATTTTTTTTCTGCACTTTGCCTCCCAAACAAATAGATTTTGACTAAAAACATGACTAAGACGATGAGACGAATGAAGAAATACCTTTGTCGAACTTCTTGCCATTTGGATCAAGCTTGTCTTCAAACAGAGTTTCAACCATACTTCAGCAGCTATATGATTCACCTACAAAACAAAAACTTACTCCTTTAAAAATGATATAATTATCTGGCTGCCAAGATCATCAACTTTTGGATGTCTGCATTGAAAGTGAGTGATTAAGAACCTCAAACAAGTTGCAACAAATAGTGTTTCGATGTGCTTATGCTATATGAAATAATCACATAAGTTATGTGTTTGACTCTGAAAAATTCAGATTATTTCATATATACGCAGACACTCTTAAATAGTGGTAATCTATAAAATGAAAATTCAACAAACTATTTTCTATCATATGACAATATAATTTATGTTATTGATATATTCTTTAAGGCAAATGTCATCAATAATTTCCACATTTATTACAAATAAAAATTACCAACATATAATGCTGGAGTTCTGTCAGTTTCATAGCAACAACCAAATACTTATGAATGAGTTTAGCAATAACTCACAGTACCCATTAGAAGAAATGACAAGTGTTGTTAATATATTAAGGTCGGACCGACTTGCTATATGACACTAAATAGATAAAGACACTACACAGATCACTCCTTCAAGAACCAAGTTGTTTTAATTAACCAAATAATCGAGCTATAAACCAAATAGAAGGCAATATTCACCCTCAAATAAATAAAGACACTACACAGATCACTATTCAAGAACCAAGTCATTTAATCAACCAAATAATCGATCTATAAACCAAATAGAAGGCAGAATTCGTCCCCAAATAGATAAAGACACTAAGCAATCATCTACTCCATTAATCACCCAAATAAACGAGCTATGAAGACATTACACATACTATTACTTCAATATGAAAGGGAAAGAAGGAATTAAAACGAACAAATATAACCCTTACGTGATGAGAGCAGACGGCAGACGGTGGAATTCGACTCCAAATAAATCGATTCTTGAAAGACACTCATGAAATAGATTTTTGAAAAGTATGAAATCAGTTCTTGAAGAAGCTGTGAGAGAGATCGACAAGAGTAGTGAAATCAACCCCAAACAAATCCACTTTTGAAAGAGGCAGAAATTGATTCTTGATCATTTACACTATAACTCGCCTCTGATCCTTTTCTGTTTATAAAATCGTAACATGTATGCGTGGTTTGTGGCTGCAAAATTTGAAATAAAAACAGAAGCAGCAGCAGTCTTATATACATGTGTGTGTGTGTGTGTGTTTCATGAACCATGCAGCATCAATGAAGTGTGTGGTGTGGTGTCCTTGACCCCGAGATTTAATCTTGGGTTGGATCTTCTATCAACTTATCAAGTGAAAAAAGCAGCAGCATATTATGGGTGTGTTGTGTGATAAAAACAGTAACTAGCAGCAGCAGGTGATTAACATGATACATATGTGTTCTAAACATGTGTGTGTGTGTGTGTCTATATATATTTATATATTTATATATGAGTGTGTTGTGTTGTGTTGTGTTTGTGACCCCGAGACATAGTCTTGGGGTGTTCATGTCAAAATAGCAATAGCAACAGGTCAATCATTGTGTGTGTGTGTGTGTGTTATGTTTATAAGATGAATAGGGCCAGCAGCAAATTAATAGGAAAGAAGATATGGCTGCCAACAAACCAAAAGAATTTGCAACAACCCCTTGAAACATGCATAACAGCCCTAAGCCATTGCGAAAATATCAGCTCTAATTACACTACAAGTCTACAATTATAAAAGCCAATGAAAGAAACAGCAACACCTTCAAAGTTCTGTTGGTCATGGCAGCAGTCCAAACAGTACCAGTACCAGTACCAGACCCCATAATAGCAATATATGTGGATTTTCGATCTGTATCCAAACTATATAAGGTTTATTAGAAAGATAACAAGTTATATATTTAACCAAAAGCAGGAGAAAAATGTCAATTATTAATTGCAGTAGATTACCTGATAAACAAAGAAAGTTACTTAGCTAACAAAAGATCAAACCATGGTCCCTGTCATTTGAAATCACTAACCAAAACATTAATGAACCCTAAGCTGGAAAAATAAAGGAAGAACTAATTAGACCGAAAGATAACCTAATAGAAATCAAGTATTGGTGTATTTAAGAGTGAATGTGTACACAAGGGGTCATAATGACATTCAACTCGACTCACCGTGGCCTGTATGAATCGAAAGAACAGTAAAAACTAAACAAGAAAGGCTCAATCTAACAAAACAAGCAAGAAAGCAAACCCAAAATTCGATTTATCTAGGGATCTGAGAAATCGAGCAATGTTTGTGTGTGTGTATGTCATGTAACTCGACAAAAACTCCATATTAACCCTAAACTTATTGAAACTGGCATGAAAAATTACTGAAATTAAACCTAAACTAACTGAACAATCAAGAAGACAAGTTAACAAATCACTTTATTTAGGGATTCCAAGCATGTGACTGTGTGATAGGAGTCGAAGAAAGTAAGAAACCCTAGCCATCGTAAAAGAATACCTGTTCTTAAAGAAATCTAAGAGGAACTAAAGAGAGACACAAGCGAGAGTCAACACAGTCGAGAGCAACGATACCTGTATTCATGTCTGAGAGACGAGATGCCAGAGACAGTTGTGAGAGTGCAGGGACAGAGCATGAAAGTAGAGAGCCATGGAGAGCCTGAGATGCAAGTTTGTAGATTAGAAAATTAGGGGGCGGGAGATAGGAATAAGAGAAAACAAATGTAAGCGGGAGACGAAATTGGGAAAAAAAACATCAAAGCTAACCAGGTTTTTTTTAAAAAAAACCGGGGTAGTGTACATTACAGGTTTTAAACCCAGTCTATTTGTAAGAAACCTGGGTCTAGTTTAAAAAAAAAAACACGGGAACTTTATACCCCGGTTTTTTACGCTTTTTTTGGCTAACCGGGTTTGATTTAGGGGGGTTGAAGGGTGTTTTTGTAGTAGTGGTAGACTTCAACACTAAAGCCCTTGATTTTACGTTACCCTTTACATATTGATCACACAAGTTATCTTTACACAAATCTTCCACAAAATTATTTTATTACAAGTTTCATTAATTAGACTTTGACTCTTGAAACTACATCACGTACAATTCTAGATCTAACATCTAGACTTGAAAGAACCTTCGGATCAATAAAGATTTTTCTAAGTCCGAATATTCGGTTATCAATAACTTGAAAGTTTATACTCTGAGACGCTTCTTGATTCGAAAGTTTGAATTCTCGGATATCACATTTTTCAAACTTAGAACATTTAACTTGGCTCCTTTATCATCCAAAGTTCACACTCTCGAATCCTACTGTAACATCCATTATTTTAGATACTCTTTTATATTATTTAGAATTCCTTAACTAATATATATATATATAGAGGGATGAAGTGTTAGTGTGTGTGTGTGTGTATATATATATATATAATATAATATAATTATAGAGGTATGTATATTATTATCTTAGATATTGTATTTCAAACATTTTTGAATAATCCTATTAAAGACCACATACTAATTAAGCATAAATGTGCATTAAAAGGTTGTACATTGTGGATAACAAGGTGTAATTAATGTTTATGAGCATGCTAGCAAATAAGTAGGTAAATATATGATAGTATTATATCTTTGTGGCTAAAAATATAATTGGATATAACTTGAGTGGCCAAATGATAAGAAGAAAGAATTTGAAGGACTTAATTGCATATTTGGGGATTAAAAATTAGATTTTTTTTTAAAAAAGACGTGATTGGTCTAGAAGATTGAGTCCCATCTATTTATACCATCTTCATCTTCATTTTTCCACGGTTTTGGGAAGCCTCAAGTGAGTTCAGGAGAAAACTTCAACTACAATCTGAAATATAGAAGTAAAAAAGGGAAAATATTGGTAAGTATCTTCATCTTCATCATCTTCCTAGATATCTCCATCTCTTCTTCATAATTTTAGGTCATCAATGGAAGGTTTAGGTTTATGGCAAACAAAAAAAGGATGAATCTAGGGATGGCAACGGGGCGGGAAATGAAAATCTCATCCCCGTTAAAAGAACCGCGGGTATTAAACGGGGATCCCCATCGGGTACGCGAGGAAACCCGCGGGGAATCGAGTAACCCATTTATAAATCAATTATATGAAATTTAACCAAATGGTTCATAATTTAAGCTTAAAACGTCCATGTATGTTAAAGTTACAATATTAATATAAAATTAAATTCGCATCCCTATCAATGATAACGAAAAAACATTATTTCAATAAATTATCTACAAATAAATAAGTTTTTTAAATTATACATAATAATTTTTATGTATAATATATAAAATATATAAAAATATTAATCTTTTATATATAATACATATAAAATATAAATAGCATGTTGCTATTAAAAAAGCATTCGGGGTATTCGGGGATTTAAACGGGTTATGTAATCAGGTACACGGGACGAGTATTATCAATATCATACCCGTCTCATCCCCCTTTTAACTTGGAAGTAGGCAGGGTAGGTATGGGCAGGGTAGGTAGGAGGTAACGTGGGGGTGGTGGTGGGTGGATAGGGTAAAGCGGGTGGTAGGTAGGGGATTGTAGAGGTAGGGTAGGTAGGTAGGGGTCTAAAACTTCATAATATCGTATATGCCCAACTTAAAATTTTAATATCATATATATCTCTCCTAAACATCATAATATCATGTATGCCCAATTTTAATAATTAATATCTCATATATCCCTCTTAATCATCATTAATATCATATATACCCAAATTTATTAATTTAGAACATTTAAATTGCATATTTACTATTAATTATTAATTAATGACCATTATACCTTTATTTATATCTTCTTTCAAGTAAACCTTCAAAATATCATATTTATCCAACTTAAATTAAAATATCATATCCCTTTAAATAATTTTATATAATTTATTTTTGTAAACTTTACTATGTAAATTCTTCATAGTAAAACAAATTAAAATTAACAATAAAAAAATTGTATTGTATTTTTGTTCGTTTGTAGTCAAATCGTATCGACTTATTATATTTTCTTATTTATTTTTTCCTTTAGTTTTTTATATACAATTAACTGATTATATTATGTTCTCTCTTTCTTTTTTCTTTTCAAATTTATAGTTGTATTGCATTTTTTTTAAATTTAGTATATATCTTTTGTTTTCTTTATACATTAGTTTCTATTTTTTTAAAGGTTGCTTTCGTTTTATAATTATTTTTTTTCCTGGTTTACTTTTTTTACTTTATTATATTTAATCTAGTATTTTAAGTATAACTTTTTATCCAAATTCATTAGTTGTGTATATTTTGTGTTAAGAATAAGATTTTATATATATATATATATATATATATATATATATTATCCTATATATTTAAACATATAAAATAACATTGGAAGTTAATATGATAATCTTAACAATAAGATTATATATATTTTATCCTATATATTATACACAAAATATACACAAGTAATAAAATTGGATAACAAATTATAATTCAAATACTAGATCAAATACAAAAAAGTAAAAAAAGTAAACTAGAAAAATCAATAATTATAAAACGAAAGCAAACTTGAAAAAAATAGAAACTAATGTATATAGAAAACAAAAGATATATACTAAATTAAAAAAAAGTGCAATACAGCTATGAATTCGGAAAGAAAAAGAAAAGAAAGAACATAATATATAATCAGTTAATTGGATATAGAAAACTGCAGGAAAAAAAACAAATAAGAAAATATAATAAGTCGATACGATTTGATTACAAACGAATCAAAATATAATACAATTTTCTAATTTTAATGTTAATTTGTTTTACTATGAAAAATTTACATAGTAATGTTTTCAAAGATAAATTATATAAAATTATTTAAAAGGATATGCTATTTTAATTTAAGTTGGATAAATATAATATTTTGAAGGTTATAGTGGTCATTAATTAATGATCAATATTAAATATGAGTTTTAAATGTTCTAAAAATAATTAAATTAATGAATTTGGGTATATATATGATATTAATGATGTTTAAGAGGGATATATGTGATCTTAATTATTAAAATTGGGTATATATGATATTATGATGTTTAGGAGGGATATATATGATATTAAAATTTTAAATTGGGTATGTATGATATTATAAAATTTTGGAGGGGTATATATGTAATTCTCCCTTTAACTTAATCGGGTTCGGGAAAACCCACCCCGATTAGATCGGTTTTCGGTTTTCCTCGTCGGGTTCAGTTTTTTTTGCCATCTCTAGATGAATCTAGATCGTGAGAGAAAGGATAATCAAGTTTATAAGCATTTCATACAACTCTATCATAATTATTAAGGTATTACATTTTTATGTTGATGAGCAACTTGAATAACTCAAATGGAGTTATGGGTGATTTAACCTAGACATTATATAATCAAAAGTTGGATACAATGGTGTTAATATGGTTTTAAAAGTGTTTAGGATGTGTATTTGAAACTTATGTAAAAGGAATAAGAGAAACATTCGACATATGTGAGTTATATGCAAGATATGGATTGTGCCCAAGAAAAAGGACCAAGGGGTCACGCCGTGACCACCCCCAGTCATGGCGTGACCAACAAATTGTTTTGCAAAATTTGTTTTCAACTTCGGTTAGTTTGGCTTTTGTCTTATACTTGTTTTGCAGTTCTAAACACAAGTTAAGTCCGGCCAAACAGAAGGTTGTAGGAAATGATTTATTTGCTAAAGACGAACTTTAGTTTGAGATACTGATGGCGATGATGAAAGTGTTCTGAAGATTTTGATTTTAGATGTCATGACAAAAAGTGAAGACTTTAGAACTGATGAGGATTATTCTGCATCTAATTTTGAGGCGCATTTCGACCCTTCTACATTTTATGATGATCTTAAAGCACTTAAATAAAAAATCTAAGAAAATGATGTGGTCAAATAAATGTGAACTTAGACAACAAAAGAACTTGGTTGTTGTAGAGAAAAATTTTATTGTAAAAGGCCATAGGAGTAGTGAATTTCTGATCTTGAAAATAGTTTATCAAAATTCCAAAGGTCACTGAATTGAAAAAGAACAAGAGTCGCTTGAGGTAGAGAAAGCATTATGATGAAAAGACCAAATCCAACATCTTAATGTTGAAAGAGAAGAACTGCATCTTAAAATTAAAAGAAAGTTGAAAATTTCCCTTGTTGGCTCATCAGTAATTGTAAACACTCTCTGAAGACAAAATTTATATAAGAGCAAAGAAGTTCTCTCTAAAGTAGAAGTTTAACAAGGTACTTATCAGAAGCTGAATATTAAAGTTTGACAGAATAGTCTCTAGAGATGGACTCACTGTCTGAAATATGTTTGAACATTACTATTTGAGTTCAAGCAGGAACATTTCAAACAGCAAGTCAACTGACATAAGACATTTCTGTTGTAATGATTTCCCAGCAATAATCAGCACACGTTAATATGATTTCAGCAATATTAAGAACAAAAAGAATAATCAAACTCAATGATTGCTATGAATATTGAAAAACAAAATGTCAGAGAGAAAAGGTAAAAGCAGCGTCTGTAATTCAAAAAATTCGTGTGTGTGTGGGAAACGCTAGGTGGGGTTTCCCTTACGGCATTTAATTGGACTTTCAAAGTATTACACAATCACCCCTTGACTTCTATTACAAATAAATTGAAAGACAAGAAATAAATTACATGGAAATAAACTAAATAACTATTACAAACTAAATTCCAGAAGATCGAAATTTAATATCTAACAATTTCGCACGTTCAGAATTACGATATTTCTTACGAGGAATGGTGTAAGTCAAAAGTAATATTATTCTAACATTACTTATGTAATAAGGTTGGTCCTTTAAGGAGAAACAATCATCCTTTAATTTAATGCTTTCTTATCAACCAATCAGAACTTGATAACGTATATGGTTGGGAGCATTAAATGCAAGGTTGCCTATATAAGGAGGTGCACGAATCTAATGCAATACTTTTGGTGCTCGAACTTTCTAAGGCATTCATATCACCAACCTTACGGCAAGGATCTTAATTTCAACGAGTTCTTTAACTTGTTATTTGCATCATCCGTCTTTTGAATGCAATATATCTCTATGAAGAATGTCCACACTGAGACATCCTCCTTGATTAGAGATATAATTGATAACACCAGGAAACATACAACTCAATAATTAACATGCAAATTAAATTGATAAACTTAAAGCAGTTTTAAGTAGCTCCACACTAAAGCAAGAAAATGTATACGTCTACAGTGATTTAGACTAACTATTACAACATCTTGTTTGAATTTAATAACAACACATCCCAGCCTCAAAGCTATATCGTCCATGTACCAATTAGCTTCTATGGTCGCCGAGAATTGAAATGAAATGCCTAAGAAGAAGGTCCAGCTACACCTTTTCCTTTGCCTGAAAACATTGAAAGTCAACGGGTAAGCTAATGCTTAGTGAGATAACAGATTAATCATTCAACAGATATTTCTTTACAAACTATTGTGAAAACGGGTAGTGCAATACAAGTGAAAACCATGTAGTGCAAACATGGGGTTTGGCAGTTCAAATATGCTGATCGGGGATGCGCCGAACCTGACCAGGAAAGTGTATGGGATGATCAGTCCCCTACAATGGCCTGCTGTCAGCCCCAGTCTAGGTCGCATCAGATAATGAAGTGTAATCATGATAGAACATGATCTCAGTGATGCAATTTCAGTTGAACGCTAGCTACATGTTTGTCACATGTCAAGTATGAGTATGCATCAATCCAATGAATCTTATGAGAGTGCCAAATGATGTATATTGAACAACATGAGCATGTCATTGAAATATGAAGTATGAATGCACAGACAATAAATGTTTGAATATTAATTTATTACTCACAGTGGTTTTATACAATGCAATTTGGCTCCGAATCAATGTGTGTTAGTCAACACCACAAAGATTCTGTTAAGTCAGTGTAGTAGTGAATCAGTGTCAGTATCTGCTTAAAACTTAATTTTGAAAACTTAGTTAAAATGATCCAAAATTCGGATCCCAACCAAAATTCGGATGTACCCGAAATTCGGATGGTCCGAGATCCTATACTTAGGGTTATTGCTTCTGAAATTCCCATCCGAAATTCAGATGATACTTGATCCGAAATTTGGATGATTTGCTATCCGAAATTCTTGTAATGACTTGTGAATTTTTAAGTTTTCATCCGAGTTGCCTTTGGTCCGAAATTTGAATGTGACCCGAATTCATCCGAAATTCGGATGATCCGAATTATGTTCATCATGATCCGAATTGTGTTCATACTTATACAATTTCTACTATTTTCCAGATTCCACTTTTGGTAATTTATGCATGTTTTCTGATTGAAAACTATTGATATAAGCTAAAATGTACCTTTATAACACTTTTTAACATAAACCATAACATAAATATACCAAATCAGTTCCTTTTTCTTCATTGTTGAAGAACACACACACTAAAACACATAGTGATTTTTCAAAATCATACTTAGAGAGTGAATAAGAATCTGAAATTTGGTTTACAACATCCCTCATACTCGATTTAAACATATCTACAAGAATCTTCAACATGCAACAACATTCATAACCTAAATATGAGATTCAAATCTTCACAAAACCGAACTCTAAACTCCAAATTCGTAATATTGAACAAATCTTACCTCGGATTGTTGTTCGCAATGCTAATAGTTCCTCAGTGGCAGCTTGAATCCAGATTTTTAGCACTTAATTTTCAGAATTTATGTGTTCTTGATTAATGAAGCCGTGGGCTTTTTAGAGGGAGAGTGAGAGAGACGGTGAGAGTTAGAGAGAGAATGAGAATTGGCTAAATGAACAATTTGTTCATTTTATTTATTTCTATTTTTCCCTTATTGCACTTAACACCCTCCAACTTTGTATTTTCTCATTTAAACCGTTTTATATGTCTATGTCGGTTCCTTATTGTTATGCTTGCTCAAAAAACTACAATGAGGATTTCTCCTCATTATTTCTCATTTTTAAATTTGTGAACGAAATTTGCTTAAATCAGAATGATAATCCATTAATACATCAACTGAGTCATAAATTGTAAATTACATGTGCTTAAAAATTGAGGGTTGTTACAGCATGGGCTCCGCCACGCTTATACTTCGTCCGCGAAGTCATGCTGCGCTAAACAAACTTGGGTACTTAGTCCTCATGTCCTTTTCAGACTCCCAAGTGTGGTTAGCTCCCTTGTGATGCTTCCACATGAACAGCACCATCTTGACTTCTTTGTTGCGGGGTTTCTTGACTTTGGTCTCAAGTATGCACTCCGGCTCATCAATAAATCTTAGTCGTTCGTCAACCTTTATTTCTGAGTGATCAGTCCATGGTTCCTTCTCGGGCACTAGACTTTTTCTTAAGTACCCCACGTGGAAAACTAGATGAACTCCTGACAGTTCCTATGGTAAGTCCAAGTGATAGGACTGATTTCCAATCTTCTCAAGTATCCGAAAGGGTCCTACAAACCGAGGAGATAGCTTTCCTCGTTTAAAAAGTCTGGTGACACCTTTCATCGGAGACACCTTCAAGTACACCCAATCGTCTTTCTGAAACTCTATTGCTTTGTGACGGCAATCGTGATAGTTCTTTTGTCGATCTTGCGTCGTTTTCATGTATTGATGGATGAGCTGAATCTTCTCATTTGTTTCTTGAAGTAAAGCTAGCCCGGCTATAGGTGCTTCTCCTGTTTCCCGCCAACAGGTTGGAGTACTACATTTCCTTCCATACAGAAACTCGAACGGTGCCATTTTGATTGTGGAATAGTAACTGTTGTTGTAGGAGAATTCAGCCAATGGAAGGTGATCGTCCCAGTTACCACCCAAATCCATGACACATGCTCTCAACATGTCTTCTAAAGTCAAAATCGTTCTTTCACTTTGTCCATCGGATTGAGGTCTATAGGCAGTACTCATGGCGATACGAGTACTGAGACCATCTTGTAGAGTAGCCTAGAAGTTTGAAGTGAATCTACTGCCTCTGTTAGAAACAATTGACTTGGGTACCCCGTGCCTTGTAACAATTTCGTTCAAGTAAATCTGAGCCAGGCGATCCAGATAGTAGGTTTCCTTGATAGGTATGAAGTGAGCAGACTTGATTAATCGGTCAACAATGACCCAAATGGAATAATGTTGACGACGATTTTTGGGCAGCTTGGTTATGAAATCCATAGTAATATGGTCCCACTTCCATTCTGGGATAGGAAGAGGTTGCATACTACCATAGGGTTGTTGGTGCTCTGGTTTGACTAAACGGAAAATTCTGTACTTCTCCACATATTGACTGACGTCTCTTTTCAATCCCGGCCACCAGAATCAGCTTTCAAGTTGTTGTACATTTTTTTGCTACCAGGGTGAAAATAGAATTTTGATTGGTGAGCTTCTTCCAAAATTATATCTCGCATATTCCCAAACTTAGGAACCCATACTCTGCCATACACACCTTTGAGTCCGGTTCCATCATCTTGCAGTAGTGGTAGTTGAATTCTGATGTTCTCATCCTTAACATTCTCCTCCTTTAGAGCCTGCAGTTGAGCAGTCCTTACATCATTGATGATAGTGGATGTCAGTATAGTAGAAGTCAACGCATAACAATAAGCTTTGCAGTAAGCTTTCCTTCTCAAAGCATCTGCCACCACATTTGCCTTTCCTGGGTGGTATAGAATTTCGCAGTCATAGTCCTTAATTAGCTCCATGGACCTTTGTTGCCTCTTATTCAAATCCTTCTGACTGAATATATACTTCATGCTCTTGTGATCAGTGTAAAGCTGACATTTGGTCCCGTAAAGATAGTGTCTCCAAAGCTTCAGAGCAAATGTCACAGCAGTTAATTCCAAGTCATGAGTAAAGTAGACTTTTTCATGAGGCTTGAGTTGTCTAGAGGCATATGCTATGACATTTCCCCGCTGCATCAATACCGCTCCAAGTCCCACGCCCGATGCATCTGTGTAGACTATAAAGTCTTCGTTTCCCTCAAGCAGGGCCAAAACCGGTGCTTCACTTAGTAGCTTCTTTAACTTATCAAAAGCAGTTTGTTGTTCCACTTACCAAATGAAAGTTGCATTCTTGCGAGTGAGCTCGGTAAGAGGAACGACTATCTTGGAGAAATCTTTGATGAATCGGCGGTAGTAACCGGCCAATCCCAAGAAACTGCGAATTTCTGAGGCGTTTCGCGGCGATTCCCAGTTCTGGATAGCTTCGATCTTTGCCGGATTATCAACAATACCAGTGATATGTTCATATTTATACATATTTTTGGCATCATTTACCTTGCATTTTGGTCGGTTTTTCTCTCGTAATACGTGAAAAAGATATCTAATTCATTCATTTTTTGTGATTCATAGGACAAAAGAGGTTTTATCGATGAAGGAACGAACATCGAGGAAAAATCGACCGAGTTTGAAGCCACGTCGAGTTCTCATTAATTTTCCAAGAATAAAAGAGTTGAAGTTGTGACTTTTGGAGCCTACGACCGTAGGAGGAGAATCCTACGACCGAAGGAGGCTAGGGCACGGGTTTGACCAAGTCAAAGAGGCCTACGACCGTAGGACTTAAGGTATACGGTCGTAAGCGGCGCAGAATTCCTATAAACAGACAGATACGGCCACAAGCGAGAGGGAGAGCTTAGCAGCGAATTACAGACGATATCTAGAGCCATTTACTTGCGTTTTTCTTAGCTTTTCACATATTTTTATCATAGATTAGTTTAGGGTTTCATTATTCTTCAAGTTTACAAGCATTCGGTTCAAGTTTTGGAGTTAAATTTCGCACGGATAGCTACGGATTTGGTACACTCGTTCCTTAAACTTTCTGATTTCATAATGGTTTTTATTTATTTGAGTTTAATTTTGCGTTTTAGCATGATTAGTGAGTAGTTTTCTTGTTCACCCGCTTGTGATGATGGATTCTATGTATTAATTGGTAAATTATTGGATTGATTGATCAATTTTGGTTTATATTTATTGGGTTCTTGATTATTTCATATTTTCTTGTTAAAAATCAGATTTTTATTAATCTTTTAGAAATGTTTTGCGATAATAAAGTGTTAATTAAATCTGCGTTTTAAAAAGAAAGATGTTTTAAATGAAAATTTAATAGTCAATTATCTCTTCTAGGCATTGTGTTGCGATAATGATTTGATAGTTTATTGCTAATCTAGAATTTTATGCGTTTGTTGGTTCTTATGCATTGTGTTGCGATAATAGGGTTGACAAATCATAAAGTTTGATTTAAAGTGACAAAGTCAATTTGTTGGATTTCGGTGTTAATCGATTATCTTTAGACATTGTGTTGCGATTATAAGATTTATTGGTTAATATTGGAGTTTCAACGAGTTGCTTTGTTTTCATCACGTGGTTATCAAGATTAAATATTTTAACTTGAAGTAATTAAATAATCAGTAAATTAAACCAAAATCCGGGCTTAATTGAATTTAGAATTGGTTATCAACCGATTTGTCTTTAGTCAGTCAATTCAATCCATCGCCATTTAATCGTAGTTTTCTAATTCCAAGTGGGTGACGCTTTCGTAATATAAGAGTTTCGTAAAATTTATCATCGTTCTTTACTTGCTTAAGTTAGTTTGATTTATTTGCTTTAATTAGTTTGGTTCGTATAATTTAGTTGTCGTTACTTGCTTGCTTTAGTTGTTTAGTTTAATTAGTGTTTGCCGGTAGTAGTTTTTATTTTAAAACTGAAGAAGACCAAAAAATTAGATTACATTCATTCTTGTTTTACTTAGTTTGAATTAGTTATTTCGTTAATTGTTTTTATTATCTTAGTTGTTAATTCCATCAAAAAGTCCGAAATAGCTAAATATTGGTTTAGGTTGTAGTATTGGAGTCTCCTTTCTTTATTCTGTTCCCTGAGTTCGATAAATCCTGGGTGATTCTTAAAGCTATATTGCACACGATTGGTACAATGCCAGTTGTGTAATTTATACTTTGGGTTCATTTAGTTATTAAAACCTGAGGTGTGTTTTGCACGCGTCAACCAGCACCAGATATCACGTGCCCCAAGAATTGGATCTGAATTGAACGTTGAGAAGGAACAAGTTAACAAAGAGTTTACAAGTGAGTATAGGGATCAAGAAATTGTTTGGATTGTTGAGACGTACCTGCCTTAACCAGAATTCACATATTGAGAATTTGGCATAAAGTCGCTCTTTGCAGCAACTCTAGTAATTCTCTTAAATGTGTAGCATGGTCTTCTTTGGTTTTGGAATAGATAAGAATGTCATCGATGAACACGATGACGGATTTGTCGAGCATTGACCGGCAAACTCAATTCATGAGATCCATGAAAGCAGCAGGCGCATTCGTAAGACCGAACGGCATCACCAGAAACTCATAGTGTCCGTAACGAGTTCTGAAAGCCATTTTAGGAATATCGTCGTTGTGAACTTTAAGCTGATGATATCCCGATCGAAGATCAATCTTCGAGAAGAAACTAGCGCCTTGCAACTGGTCGAAGAGATCATCAATTCGGGGCAAAGGATACTTGTTCTTAATCGTAACCTTGTTGAGCTCTCGATAGTCAATGCACATACGCAATGTGTCGTCCTTCTTTTTAACAAAAAGAACAGGAGCGCTCCAAGGAGATGAACTTAGGCGAATAAAGCTTTTGTCAAGCAGCTCCTGTAACTGTTTCAACATTTCCTGCATTTTGGCAGGAGCTAGTCGATATGGAGCTTTTGCTATGGGAGCAGCTCCGGGAATAAGGTCAATACAGAATTCCACTTGACGGTCAGGTGGCAATCCCGAGATATATTCTGGAAAGACATCTGGAAATTTGGAAACAACTGGAACAGTAGAAAGAGTTTAAACTTCAGCCTTTGCATCGACAGCGTAGGCTAGATAAGCAGAATAACCCTTAGCGACATGCTTTCGGGCTTTTGCAATAGAGATACGACATAACTCGCCTTTTTTGTCTGTCACCGTAAATGCAGATGTCACGGCCCTCGGGAGTAGTAATCTTGATCATTCTTTTCTTGCACACTATCTTAGCCTCGTTATGGACAAGCCAGTCCATACCCACGATAACGTCAAACTCTCCTAATTCCATAGGAATTAAGTCTAAATTGAATACTACGTTTTATATTATTAAAGTGCAATTCCTATATACCTTGTCTGCCTTAACTAACATATTGCTAGCAGTCTCAATATCAAGCACAAATTGCAAATTTGAAGTGGGCATGTTAAGTTGACGTGCGAAAGAAGTGGAGACAAATGAACGATTGGCTCAGGAATCAAATAGAGTGTGAGCAGGAATTGAATTAACTAAGAACGTACCAGTGACCACCTCCGGGTCATTTTTTGCTTCCTCAGCTGCGATCTGAAAAGCCCTTATTGAAGCCCTCTGAGTTTGATCCCTGCGAGCAGTGGAAGCTCCAAAAGATCTTGTGGTTTATTGCTGAGCACTTTGATCTCTTAGGGGTCTTGGGGTGGCAAAGAGGCCAATTCTATGACAGTTGTAGCACACATCGCCTTTTCGTGGACAATGCTCCGAATAATGTCCTTTCTGCACACAACAGAAACAGTACATGTCTTGAGTTTTGCACTCCCCATAGTGTGTCTTTCTGCATCGTCTGCAGTCCCTCATTTCAGTATTGGCCGAAAAGGCCCTTCCCTTCTATGGCGAGGAAGATGGTTGATTTGATTGCGGAGAGGATCGAGATGATCCAGACTCCCGTTGCCTTTTTGACGGCGACGGTTGAGTTGGTACTGCAGCAGTTGACCCCATGACATACCCAGATAGCAACACAATCTGCTCCACATTTCGAGCAGCCTCCAACATACCAGCAAAAGTTGTGTATTGAACACCACTTATTGTTCGGCGAATTTCATAATCTAAATCGGCCTCGAACCGGCATATCTTCCTTTCTTCTGTATCTACTTGATTTGGTGCAAACAGACTCAGGCGAGTTAACTCGACAGCGTATTGTGTGACTATCTTTGTTCCTTGAGTCAGACTTAAAAATTTTATCTCAAGACGACGCTTCTCGTCGGCAGGACAGTATTGTTGGGAAAATACTTCCTTGAACTCATTCCACGGCATGTGCGACACTACCTCCATCGTCAGCACATTGATCATGGCATCCCACCACATAACGGCATCTCTTGCAAACATTGTCGTGGCAAATCGAACCATGTCTTTTTCAGCGCAGTCGTTGATTCGGAAGGTTCTTTCGGTGGTGGTGATCCACTCTAATGTTGTCACAGCATCTCCAGTCCCATTGAAAATTGGTTCTGGTTTGGTTCCAATTTCGATTATAAGGAATAACCAAACCGAATATCATAAACCGGTTCCAATCGGTTCTGGTTCTAGTTTGGTTTCAATTTCGATTCGGTTTTTCGGTTATTATACACATCCCTAATATATGATATGTCATAGACGTAAATACAAAAGATACTATTTAAATAATAAAATATTTCTGTTTAAAACGACATTTTGATGCATCCTCATTAATTAATGTATTTTTATACAACAACTAATTATGTCATGGTAAACCTGAAACTCTTATTGTGGTAAAGAAAACTAATGGTAAAGGTTTGACACTAAATAAAACTCATGACCAAACTTAGAGCAATCTAATCCTCAGTTGATAAAGGGTCATGAAGTATTTTAATACAAATAGAATGGGTTTATGGAATGTGTGAAACTTATGACATTAATATATTATAGATTACTGTATTTTTTTTAGCACTACATCATACACACATTAAAGTAATTAACCTAGGAAAACATGAGAATACTTGAACACTTTGTCACTGTTGGCAATACAATATTTGATTGATATGTAGAATATTGATGTGATATTGTGTTAGTAGCTGAAACCATTTATAGTTAACACATAAACAATTTATATATAATGTAATAGATAGAAAAATAAATATTATGCTTAATATTACATTTAAAGTTAATTTTTTGTTTGTCATAATATAATTACTTACCAAAGTATAATACATAGAAAAAAAGGGATAACTGCGAAAAAAACCCTAAAGTTGTCAGTTTTTTATGATTAAAACCAAACCATTTTTCGTTGCATAAAAAATCTCGAACTTACTAAAAATCAGTAAATCAAGGTTTTATCAATGGGTAACCGGTTTAAACCGGTTATTAATCATAAGTGGACCAGTAAATACCATACGCGGAATAAATTTTAATTGTTGAAACCGATCGTCAAATATTACACATCATTTAAACTCCCGTTGATAATTTTTAATTGTAAATTTCCAAACGGTATTACATCATCAACGGGGGGTTTAAATGATGTGTAATACTTGGCAACCGGTTTCAACAATTAAAATTTATTCCACGTAGGTTATTTACCGGTCCACGAAGGATTAATAACCGGTTTCAACCGGTTACCCACTAATAAAACCTCGATTTACTGATTTTTAGTTAGTTCGGGGTATTCTATGCAACGAAAAATTGTTTGAGATTTTAATTATAAAAACTGACAAGTTGGAGAGTTTTTGCTCAATTATCCCTAGAAAAAACAATATCTTTGATATTACGTGTAAAATTAAATTGTTAGGATGCACATTAACATTTTTACCATTGTCAAGTGTATTTGACGAAGCTACATGCGTAAAGTCACGTCTAACATGCTTAGCATAGAATAAAAAAATTGAAGATGAACATTCTTCAATGCATAAATTTATTTCAATCAAACGATGAACGTATGATACAAAACTTACCATTTCTAGTATCTGTCATCGAAATTTTGGTTTTATAATTAGTCATTTTTGAAATATCAGCTTATAAATAAAATGTTATGTTATTGTCTTTAGAATCAGATTGCATTATGCACCTTCTCTGATGCAAATTTGATAAAAATTATGATGAGTTGGATAACTTTGAAATTGTGATATGGTCACATTGGACTTGAATTTCTTCCAAAGAGAGAGGAAGAAAAAAAGAAACTATTTTAAATATAATAAACTTTTATTATACGATTTATTCCAAAGAGAAAAAAAGAACACAATTTCGATGAATATGATAATTTATGATATTTCGATGAATATGTTAATTTATTACAATTTATTATAATTTTGATGAAATATGATTTATATTTTTAATTATTATTGTTTTTGGTTTATTCTAATTTTTGTCTTATTGTATGAGTTTTTTTTTGTTTATATTAATATTTATTATTTAAATTATTACCATATCTTTAAAGAAAAGTATTTTGTCTTATTATATGAGTTTTTTTTTTGTTTATGATCATATTTAGTTAAACTAATTGATCATTCATCTTGTATAATTTGAATTACTTATTATTATTATTTAGAAAAAAGATACATGTTTTAAGATATGTTCATTTACAACAAAAATTAATTTACATGAAATATATTAACTTTTAATTGATATATTTTTATTTTTAACGAACAAAATTTTAATCTTATTATTATAATTTATTCATCATAACTTTTAAATATTGTATAGTTTAATTTCTTTCATTTTGATTACTATTTATGCTATTATGGATTTTTTTAAAGAAAAAATAAAGGGCATTTGCATAAAAAAACCTTTATTATTTTTTGCGATTAAAACGCCAAACCAATTTTTATTACCCAAAAACCTCTAACCGACTAAAACTTTATAAATTTAGGTTTTTTCTTTCAAAAAGTAAAACTTGCAATCGGTTACAACTTGATTACATGTAAACTTTTTAAAAAGATTTTTGCATAAAGTACCTCCAACTTGTTTAGTTTTTCAATAAAACCTAAACCATTTTCATTATACATGTGAGACCCTCTGATTTCTCAAAGGTCTCAAGTCTAGGCCCAGTAGCAATGCAATATCAATCAGGAAACTAAGATAAAATTAACAGTTGCGGAATAAAAGTTAATTTACAAACAGAGACAAATTTAAGCAATAAGGTACAGGCTTCTAAACTATTTCATCAAAGCACACTTATAACTAGCCCCGAACCCCAAAGCTCAATCATCTGATAATACCAAGGTGTTGAAACAGGTTCTAATGCACTTCAAGCTCTTTCAGAGTCCTGACCTAAGAACTAGGTCAAGCCAATCCTTTGCCTTTACCTGAAAAATAATGCAACAACAGGGTAAGCTTATTTGCTTAGTGAGAATGTAGAATTTCACATTTAACATGCAATTATGAACGCGGAAGCACTTGCACTGCACTCGGCTCATGCACGGCTCAGCTCTATTGCTTATGCACTGCACTAGGCTCATGCACAGCTCAATCTCGAAGGGACATTGGCCAATAAATGCTCTTTCGATGCGCGACTTTGCTCAGCTCCCACTTATAAAAACTGTTGTTGCTCTTGAGACTTTTAGACAAGTTCATAAGGAATGCTCGGATGATGATAACTTCATACACACGCATCATTAGTGGGGATTAGCCACGTACTGGGCTAGCTACCAGTAATTGCTCTATATGGATATCATCGGAATGCTCAGCTCTAGCTACCCTCTGTGCTTTCATCACGTAAATCAGCACATCATAAGCCTAACATTAACCCAACACTGAGCAATAGTGATGGAGTTAAGCTTAACAATCAATGACTCATCAATGAAATAGAATCTAGTAGAATAAATGCTCAGCTCAACAAATCATAGTAAATATACTATGATAATATAAATCAATAAGCTCAAGATCAGAATGCAAATAAAATCAGGATCATGCAACAAAAGTCTCAATTCACATAATTTGCAGTTAAAGTAAAATCTACAACTCACAGTTACTGGTTATTTGCACTTTCTGGCTCTGGCTTTGTTGCTCACAATCTGTAGTGGATTAGAACCACTATCTGACTTATATCAAACTTTCAGATGCTTGCCATTTTTCTTATTGCTCAATCTGTTATTCATAACATTTCTGATATTTATTAGACTTTATATCATCTGAATAGTATATTCAGTATTCATTCGTTTAATAATGCTCAATGTTCGTTTGTTGATCTTTTAATCTCAAAATCCCATATCTTAATTATATTGAGATAATTATAGCTATCAATCTTTATTTAGAATCTTTCTTAGCCTTCAATAAATTCTCAAAGATCTGTGTATATATATATATATATATATATATATATATATATATATATATATATATATATATATATATATATATATATATATATATATATATATATATATATATATATGTATATATATATAATCATTAAGCTAATTATTTTGTTATTTTATGTGTTTTGTTCAAGATATTCAAATTTTAGGGAGTGTGGTTCAATTTACTAATTAAATTCGAAACCATGTATCAAATTCGAATCATCATTCAAATTTGATGATTAAATTCAAGTGCTTTAGTTAAATTTGAATCCCAACACAAACATAGGCTAAATTCAAATCATGTTAATAAATTTAAAGACTTTAAAGTCAAATTCTATATTAAATTCAAATTATAGGAATAAATCAGAGATCCATGCTTCTACTTTATTATTTAATTCGAATACTTCATTCAAAAATGGTTAAATTCGAGCACCTTCATAAATTCGAATCTATTATTTCGATTATAGTCAAATTCGAACTATAAATATTAAATTCGAATCCTCACTTCGAATATAGAATTAAATTCGAAGCATTTCTCGAACTTAATAGCAAATTCGAACCAATTGTTAATTTTGAAGCTTCATTCGATTTTAAATGATCAATATTCGAACCTCATTTGTTAAATTCGAACCCCTTCGAATTTAATACTCAAAGTCGAGTTTGTTCATGCATTTCGAGTTTGTTCTTGGTTTCTCGAATTTGTTCATCTTCTACAGCTTTTAATCTTACATTTTCAAGCCTAAAATCATATATATACCAAATATTAAGCCTAGATTTAATTATATTATATCTTTTCTAATTAAATCTCAAGTTAATCTAGCTTTAATCACATAAAAATGGTAAATTCGAGATTATATCTTCTAAACCGAAAATAATAAAAGCTAAAAACATAATTTTTTTACCTCAAATTTGTATGTAATCACACGTGAAATTTTAGAATCTTGTAGCATACTCCGAGATCTTTCCAACGACATATAAATCTTGATAATCGGTCGGTCGGTTTGGTAGAAATTTTAGAGAGAAGTAGAGAGAGAGTATAGAGAGAGTAGAGAGAGAAATCTAGAGAGAGAGTCAGATTTAGAGAGAGAGTCAGATTTGATTTTATGATCTTAAATTCCGTTTATATACTTCAACTAGTTACGTTTGCTACTTAACCCACTATTACTTTCGTATCTTATATATCTTTTATTTAATCACCTTAATAATTTATTAAATCATAATTTAAATATTTATATAATTCAATTAAATATTTTAAAACTTAATTAAATTATAATTCAAATAATGTAATAAAATTACATTATTGGTTCGATAATCAGATAATTAATTGGGCTAAAAGTTGGGTTGTTACAGAATGGGCTCCACCACGCACAAACTTCGTCCTCGAAGTTAGATATGTTCGAACAGACTTGGGTAGATGACTTTATGATATCTCTTAATTTCCAAGACTGATGCGAACCTTTGTGGTGTTTCCACTGAACGAGCACCATCTGTATTTCATAGTTTATGCTTCTTTGAGATTCACAAGCACAAGAACTCAAGTTTCTCTTCGGAGTTTATATTTAATTCAATGTTTCGCTGTTATGTAATTGTCGTTGATCATATTAGAAATTTCTGACTTATTATTCATACTCTTAATATGTGAGCTTTATGCCTTATGTCATAATTAATTCAGATAATAACTCAATACATTTAATTAGCTCATATATATCTTTTTCGTTTGACCTCGAGCCAATTATGGCTTTTTAAATTTCTCATCTGTATTATTGCAAAATTTTCATTTGCTAACTTATGAAATCACTTTAGAGATTTTTAGGACTTCAGAGATTTAATTTTTATTTCTCATTCTTATTCGACTAACATCTCTATATATTAGTTAGCTCTTATCTCTTTTCATTTGCTCATGAAATAGTTACAGAGCTTTTCGGGAGTCTGATATCTATACTTTATGTTTCTTTTATTGATGATGTTACAATCATCAATCGCTTAGCCGATTTTCTGACTTGTGCTGACTTGCTATGAAGACTTATAATTTTTTTTACTCTGTCAAACAAATGGAATCAATCCTCCGGCACAACAACCGGAGCCAACTCTTCGTGTAACGACTCCACCTCACCTACCTTGGTCTCCAATTGCGCTGTTATATCCGCCAAATCCTTTACATAAACAGCCTCTCGAGAAGCAAAACCCTCCAAGATGATCGAGCGTTTAGAAGTCAAGAATGAGATTGAGGCAAAATATTGAAATGCTGCATTTTAAAACTTACCGAACAAAACAGGAGTTATAATCGATCACATCTTCTTCGCAACGGTTTCAGCAATTGAGGGATATTTCAGGCAAGTCGAATATAATCAAGAACTTGAAAAGATCATTCGCTTTCAAATCTTCCAACGAATAGGAATATTAACGACATTGAAACAAATGCTAAACAGAATCAGATTCCAAGAAAACGATTTTCGATAGAAATCGACAATTTACTTAGGCTTTCTCAGTGTGATTCGTTAGACATGACGGCAGATTCTGTTATTGAAGTCAGATCTCGAGTTAACAGGGTTCCAAAACCGTCTCCACGACCCTTTACATCATCTTCTACTTTATTGTCATCGCCTTCCTCTATTAGTTCACTGTACAATTCGGTTAAGAAGGCTTTGACAAAGCAATAACCTTTGGTTCTGTTTAATTATATGTATAGACTTATGTTTGACTTTTCATTCGTGAATTTCTGAATTTAAAATTACTTTACTCTTTTGGCGGAAGCTTTTCATTTTATATGCGCAGTTAAGTGGAATAGGAATTCCATATTAGATATCTCACTAGTCTCGCGTCGACATAATGAGAATCCATCACTTACATTCATTTTGGCATATACGGCATTTCATTGGCCATTTATGGCCAATCGCTTGACTTTACAAAATTTCAGTTTATTCCATTGCAACTCTCGCTTTGTGCCTTTGACCTCTTTGATTCTCGTTCAAGTTGTCATTAGGTGCTTAATTACTTGATTCAAATACTCTTCTCATTAATATTTATTGGATCAGCAACTTCTACCTCTGCCTCCTTAAGAGACACGCTGTAATCATTCAGATTACAAGGATTTACGAAGAAGCTTGTGTTTAGGATTAAATTATCAATTTTCTTAGGGCTTTTGAATCATACACGATTCAGATTACAATACCTATATTGTTTTATAGGTATAATTTCTGATTGGAAATATATTTGTATAGTAATTTCAACTGATACAACCCATATGTCATCCACATTATTCACTATCAATGACATGGTTGTACAGTTACTTCATTACTTATGTTAGAATTGAAATTCATCTGGCAACGGAATTAAATCATTTTAGAATATAAGAAACTTATTATTAGTTACCATTGTGGCCTTTTGACGTTTCTGGTGTCTCCTCGGCATCCTCAGCAGTTATATGGAAAGCTCGCGTCTTTGCTGTAGGTATCATTGTAGTGCTCTGTTGGATTACTCTGCCAACTGGTTGATCCTGATTAGTAAGCACGCGTACATCTGGGCAATGCTTGGCATAATGTCCACGCTCACCACAGTTGTAGCATACGTCGTTTCTTTCTGGGCATTCATCACTTCCATGTCCAATCTGCTTACAGGTGTAACATGTCACATCTCTAGGGTTGCAGCGTCCACTATGAAATTTGTTACAGCGTTTACACGGTCGCGCTCCTGTCTGTATGGAATAAACTCTAGTCTTCTGAGGTGTAGAGGACGCTTGTGACTGCTGCTGACTGGACTTTGATGAACCGAAGAATCTACTGGATTTATGTTTCTTAGGTGGAGATGGACAAGTAGGACTTATAGCCATCATAACGGGTTCACAACTCGAATCTGTGAATTCCCGCTCCACCATCCTTGCTGCTTCCACTATACTAAGATACGTTTTGAACTTTATGCTACTCATTTGTCTTCTATATATTGGATTCAGACCCAGTCTGAATCGGTTTATCTTACGCTCTTCTGTTGCTACTTGATATGACGAGTAACCGCAAAGTCTCGAGAACTCATGCTCGTATTCATCTATTGTAAGGTCTACGACTGCAAGATCTATCTAGACGCGGATCCGTGAACGAGTGCGGAATCCTCGTTGACGGTCAGACGGACAACTCTCAACCAACGGAACACGGAGACTATTAGACGCTGAACGAACGACACACGAACGATCCTACGTACTAATTCTCTCCGAAACGGGACTCACCTAGCTGATAAACTCGAGATCGCCTCTTGCTTAATTCCTCACGAATTCTGCAAAAAGTCTCTTAATGATTCGAGTCTATCCCTAATTATAGACCCTGATTCGAGTCTGTTGTGGGCCAATCTCGAATCTGGCCCAAGGCCCATTCGAGTCTGTCCATATTGACAGTCTCGAATCTAGCCCATTCGAATCTAAGGCTAGACTCGAATCTATCACAGATTCGAATCCCAAGCCTTAAACAATTCGAATCTATGGCTACATTCGAATCTATCACAGATTCGAATGCCAAGCCTTGTATTCTAAAATCACCTAAGAACTTGTCTTATCAATAACAAAACTAGACTGCTGTCGTCACACTGAATGTACCAACAGACTCCCCCTTGACGATAGCTTCTAGTTTTTGTTCATTGATCTTGATAGACTATTTGCTTTAATGACAATGAGTGTCGAGATCACCCTTTCTCCTCGTTATCCATGACTGATGATTCTGAATCGCTTCTCTAACTTAGTCCACGTTCCTTTAAACCACAGCGCTTCTAATACCTCTTAGACTAACCTCTCAAATCTGCAGTACGACCCTTTCTTCTGACAGTTTTTGCAAACACCTCAGCCCAGAATTGTCTTCCTAGATTATACGGTCCTTCTAAGCTAAATCAGTCACTTCTAACTTCAGAATCTGATTCATCATTTAGAGCAGTCTTCTGCATCTCTAGATCTATCCCATTCTGATCATCATTCATAACACCTTCATCGAGTGATGCATTCATAACACTTCGGAAAAAGTTCTAAGTCATCTTCAATTACTCTGACAATGCTCCGGTCAGACCATGTCTTCAGTTACTTCAGTTGTCTCTGAATCCTTGTCTTTCCTATTGTCAGTAGCTTCGGACACTGACTCCCCCTGAGGATCAGCAGTGAGAGCCAATATTTGAAAGATCTGCCAGCTCACTACTGTCTTGAAAGATCTGCCCGCTCACTATTCGAGCTATCTTCTTTGACTTATCTTTTTCGAAGGACAGCTTCTCTACGATTTCTCCACTCTCTACTATTTCTCCCCCTGAGATGGATGATCTTTCAACCAGATGCCAATATAGCCTCCAGATTTGCAATCTGCTGCTACTGATCAGTCTCTGTCTGATCCAACTTGGCATGAAGTTCACAAATCGCCTTTGTCAGTTGAAGAATCTGTAATTCTGTGAATAATTCAAGGCTAACACTGTATAGACTTAATCAACACATGAAACAAGTCATTAGATGTTAGTAGGACATTAAAATCATTATTCAACGATAAAGATAAAATGAAACTCTCCTACTTAAAGTTTTTGAAGGTTTATAGCGTAAACCAAACACGAGAACTAAGTTCGAGAGAAACTATCATTACCTTTGTTTAAATAGTCCCAACCTCGTAAGTTTTGAAAAACTTTGAACAATTTTCAACTTTTTCAACACTTAAATGAAAATTTTGAAAATCTTTGAATAAAATTCAACTTTTTCAACTTTTTCATGTAATGGAGGTTTACAACCTTTGCAGAACCAATCACACTAAGCAACAGATTTTCACGCAATATTTGTTTATTCAACCAATCATGCATCCTTAGAAACTTTGACCTTTATCCTACTGAAGATAAAAATAAAATAAAATAAAATTAATTTTAAACTTAAGCTACTCTAACCTACACTAAATAGTATATTTTTGGCGAGAATAGTCAAAGAAAGATTCAATCAGATAGCGATGTCTGATACTAACTTTCAGTACTTAAACTTTCACACTTAGGAATTTTTTATTCCTTTGTTTGTTTGTCGTGACATACCTATTTAGCCGATTGTTGGTATTTTACCCCTTTTAAACATTCTACATTTCGGAATATCCCTTGGCCTTTTTATTTATCAGGAAATTATCTTACGTGACGCAGACATAGACATACTTTTATGATCAAGGCACACAGACAAAGATTCTAACTTGTTGTTATTTGCAAATTTTCTTTAAAAGACAAACATCGGACACAGGTCTGTATTTTCATACAACAAAGTGTCTTAGATTGACTTAAAGTTTATTTTTAAAGTTAGCAGACAGCGGTGACAGGTCTGTACTGACGTACAACAGAGCGACATATCTGCTAACCCGAATCTAAACAGAGACAACAGGTCTGTACTTACGTACAACAGAGTTGCATGTTTTCGACTCTCAGTTTTATATGATTTTTCTATTCATTCCATTTTAAGATGTATTTGATGTTTCCATACATCCCCAGAAAGTTTGCATACCTCATTTAGACTCAAAGTTTGTATGTCTTGTACATAAAAATTAAGACCGATTGGTCGTACATCTAAGTTAGTGACACGCTTGACTTTTTCTAGAATATTTTATTAGCCTTGAGATTCCCTATATGTATTATGCCTACCAACACATCAAACTAAATAAAGTATAACACTTAGAGTTTAGTTGCATTATGTGTGAAAGCCTAAACACTTAGAGTTTGTAACGACTGTGCTAATTTTCGTCACTTTGAACCTATGCATCTAAGACTTAACTCAATTTTCTGATATTCTCTTTTTTTGATTTTTTTTTTATGGTTTTCTCTCTTTTTTTTTTTTTTGATTTTCATAAATAATAATAAGCTAATAAAGTAACTTACTAATTTACTATAAAAAAAAAATAGCCTAAGGTCAAATTACTTTGGATTACACATGCCATTCAGTTGAACTAACAACCCAAAGCATGAACTAACAAATGCTTTTGTGACTAGATTCGCATTGTTTATACAGACTGACACAATTGACACACCTTACATGTTTCCCTTATAACTTCTCACTTTGGTCTAAGGACCCAGAAAGCATACCTGCTGTTTCGTCCTTTGTACCCCTGTCCTGTATCAAGAGAAACCACTATCCATAAACCATTTGTCATTAGGATCTGTAGCTAACTCCTGCACACTAAACAAGAAAAGTTAGTTATCACGGGGGACCCAAGCCATGACTGACTTGGTAATACCATCCTCATCCACAAACTTGAATTCTTTCAAATACCCATCTCTCCTTTCAGGTGACTTGGATTTTTGATTGAGAATCTGTTGTGAAGCTGAATGATTAACATCCATTCTCGACCTTTGTATTGGTCTTTTCGGTTCAGCCCTTGAATAATTTCTGTTATAGTACATTTCAGTCTCATAATTCCGGGCTCTACCTTGTGTCGTATGCTTATTAGGAGAATTAGACCTAACGAGAGTGTGACTCCTCTTAGGTGAATTTTTCCTAATAATGGTATGGGGGCCAGACATTGAGTGACTAGGAGATCTATTCGGTGAATTAATCCTAAGTCCGTCATTTTGTCTAAGAGACTCCGATGATTGACAACTACCTATACGTGACACCTCAACGGAGTTCTTCTCAGAAACTCGAGAACTACTCCCGCTCGCATCACTAGGCATTGTTTTTAAGATTTGCTGCTCTTGTTTCCCTATGTTCAATGAAGACTCTGACTTTTTGTAGGGACAACCTGAAACAACATGTCCTTTCTCATGACACTTAAAGCAAGACATCTTGTCAATAGATTTCTTATAGGCACTCTTTGACCTAGGTGTCTTACTAATACCCTGATTGTCTGTATCAACAGCTTGTTTTAACTCCCCTTTGTTAACATTGCTTACAGTATTTTCCTCTTCTAGGTTTGAATTACAACTAGACTGAACACACTGTACTGTTTGTCTAACCTGAGGAGTAATTGAAGATACTTCATAGGACTCAGTTACCTTGACTACCTCTGAGTTAACCATATCATTGGTCTCATCCTGAGCAGTAGGTACACGATTGCTATTGGCCTCATCAACCTTAGTACTAGACTCAGCTAATTCCTTATCTCTAAGAGAGATCTCTTTGGTCAGTGACTCTACATGCTCATAAAGTAGTTCATTCCTGACACTTTGTTCAATCAATTTGTCATTCAGAACTAGTAAATCTTGAGCATCATTTCTCAGTTTGGCCTGAAGATCTTCCTTAATGTCTAATAAATTAGCATTATCTGATTTTAAGGATTGAATTTGAGCAGTCATAGATGAATATGTTTCTAGTACTAAATTCAATTTATCATTCAAAGTAGTACATAAAGCACATAAATCATGAAAAGTAGAAGAGTTTAGAATTACCTGTTTCCGATCAGATTTGATATTGGCCATCTGAGCTGCAAACTCCAGCGTAGTTAGCTCCTCAGCAATTTCCAGCACCAAAGGTTCTGAATCAGAAAACTGTGTATCCTCTTTCTCTTCCTCTTCTGCTCCCGTACTTCCAGTCTCTGTGACTTCAGCCATGAAGGCTCTAGCATTAGTCTCTGGATGTGTACTCCAATCATATGTGCCATCTAACTGTCTGTTAGACCCCACATTAGCAAGTAAACCAGCCACTGAACCCTGATTCCCTGATCTTTGATTCCCTGAACTGGCTAAATGCTGACGTCCTAAGTTCTGATGATTATCAATCTTAGGTCTTTGACACTCTCTCGCAAAGTGTCCCAACCCCTGACAGTTATAACATCTAACTTTTGACTTATCGAATCCTACATTGTTCACACTCATACTTCTTCCTGTTCTTTTCATGAACCTTTTCAATCTCTGTGTGACCATAGCCAATTGCCATTGTAGGTCCATTTGTTCCAAGTCATCCGGATCCACCTGATCATAATCTTCTTCCCATAAAGCTGGATCAATTATTTTCCCTTGAATACAATTCCCGTAAGCCGCTACAAACGATGCTAGAAGCTTCAGTTGCTCCTCTGCAGTTTTAGCACTCATTGGCATTTTTGTGTATCCCTGAGACGATGATCCTGAAGTAGATGCTTGTGGCTGCTCATCCGGTCCACTAAACCCTATGAAAGCTCTACATTGTGCTTCCTCTGGCTCAGCTGGTGACGCAGTTTCTCCTGTGAAAAACGCTGTAGCTGTCTTCATATCAGCTGTCACTGAAGGTGTTGATTTTCCGAAATACATTGCCGGATTTTGGACTTGTTCATAATCCGTTTCAGCCTTCAATAACTCGAAATGATACGCCCTCAGCGTTCCCACTACATCCTCCAACGATTGAGTATAGTACTTATCCTCATCAAGCTTAATCATAGCCACATACATCGCCCATTTGGCGGGTAAGGCATCCAAAAGCTTGTTAGTCTTTTCTGTGTCGCTATACTCAATGTCGTGACTTTCAAGCTCTGTTAATAGATGATAAAACCGAGTGATAGTATCATTCAATTGTTCATCCTTTAACGCCTTGAAGATGGCGAACTGTTGTTTTAACAGCTCTGTACGCTTTCTCCTAACCCGAGGATTTCCCTCACACCTTTTCTCAAGCGACTCCCAAAGTTCTTTTGATGTCCTCTGAGTCCGGAATGTGTGTAGAATATCTTGCGGTAACGCCATTCGGATTAAAGAAAAAGCTTTGTTTTCGGCTTCAAATAATTTCTTGTCATCCTCTTTCATCATCTGGTATGACAAGACCTTTTGACGGCCTTCAACTTCAGATACTGGCGGAATGTACCCTTCATCTATGCACACCCACATGCGCATATCATTGAATCGTACAAAATCTGTAAATCGATCCTTCCACCAGTAATAGTCCTCAACTTTCATCAGCTTAGGCGGTGCATTTGCCTTCCCAACTTCGTGGTCCATTTCTAAGAATTTCTGAAGATTAGACATCTTTTCGAAAGAAATTGAATTGACCCTTAATTAATTTAATTCGAAACTAATGTGGATTAACTCTTTCGAATCTAGATAGATTCGAATGTAATTAGATTCCAATTTATTTGGGATTAAATTCGATTAAGTGTTTTAATTCAATTAAACTCGAAATATGTCAGATTCGAGATATCCTTAGATTCGAGGGTCCTTAGATTCGAAGGGGAACAAACTCGAATTTCAGCAGATTCGAAACACAGATTCGAAACACGACTAGACTCGAAATAAACTCGAAACTAATGTAGACTCGAGATCCTATTCGAATGAAGCACTAGATTCGAAACAAGGTAGATTCGAGAATCTCTGAAATTGACTCGAAAGGAGCGTATTTAGGTTAGACTCGAGACTAAAGTGAAACCCTAATTACCCCTATAGATTCGAGCGCCGCAAACTCGAAAAACGGCTAACACTTTGATTTTTTGACGTTTTACAGATTAAATCACTATTTTCCAAACGAAAAATAATGATTTCGATCAAAAACGTGAAAAACCACAAAGTGTTTCCCGAATATGAATTTGCTAAGCTCAGAAACACGTTTTTGAGAGCAAAACCGTCCAACTAGCGTCAAGAAACCTAGAATGTATCTGATGAACACGAAGAACACCAAGAACACTCCGTAGGCTCTGATACCACTTGTAAGGTCTACGACTGCAAGATCTATCTAGACGCGGATCCGTGAACGAGTGCGGAATCCTCGTTGACGGTTAGACGGACAACTCTCAACCAACGGAACACGGAGACTATTAGACGCTGAACGAACGACACACGAACGATCCTACGTACTAATTCTCTCCGAAACGGCACTCACCTAGCTGATAAACTCGAGATCGCCTCTTGCTTAATTCCTCACGAATTCTGCAAAAAGTCTCTAATATTTCGAGTCTATCCCTAATTATAGACCCTGATTCGAGTCTGTTGTGGGCCAATCTCGAATCTGGCCCAAGGCCCATTCGAGTCTGTCCATATTGATAGTCTCGAATCTAGCCCATTCGAATCTAAGGCTAGACTCGAATCTATCACAGATTCGAATCCCAAGCCTTAAACAATTCGAATCTATGGCTACATTCGAATCTATCACAGATTCGAATGCCAAGCCTTGTATTCTAAAATCACCTAAGAACTTGTCTTATCAATAACAAAACTAGACTGCTGTCGTCATACTGAATGTACCAACATCTATGGTCTTAGTTCCTTGTTTCAATTGCATCAACTTCATTTCGAGTTCGTCTTGTTTGTATGTTGGACAGTATTTGGCGTTGAACATCTCCAAGAACTGCTCCCAGTCCAATGTCATAATTGCTTCCTCACCATAGATGCTCCTTTGTGTTTTCCACCAGGCTCTAGCAGCTCCAACGAACAGTGCTGTAGCAAACTTAACTCTATTGCTGTCTAGACATTCTGAGATACTGAAGATCTCTTCAGTATGACTTATCCAATCTAACGCTTGTATTGGATTTACTGTGCCTTCAAATGTTATGGCACCACTCGCTTTGAAGTCTTTGAATCTACAGCCTTTTGGTTGCACAACTCGTCGATTGACATGCTCATTATCGGATTCCGATTCGCTTGACTGTTCAGTTTGTTTCTTTTTATGTTTATTTCTCTTTTCAGTTTTCTTTATTGATTCAATTTGCTCTAGCATAAACTTGTTTTGTTGCTCATTTTTCTGGGTAATTAGTTGTTGCATCATTTCCAAGACTTGCTCTGGGGTCATACCACCTGATGGTCCACCTTCTCCTGACATAGCTCTGAAATTCAAATCACTAAATATTTAGATCATTAGCCTAGCATATTGTACCCTTTCATGCCCCGTCCTACTAGTCTCTGAAAACCTATCTTAGTTCAAGCCATCCTGTCATGATTGATATTATAGCATTGCACAAGTTTGAGATCATGTATTACACGTAATACAATGATTCACTCAAACTATTTCTCTGATACCATCCTGTGAGACCCTCTGATTTCTCAAAGGTCTCAAGTCTAGGCCCAGTAGCAATGCAATATCAATCAGGAAACTAAGATAAAATTAACAGTTGCGGAATAAAAGTTAATTTACAAACAGAGACAAATTTAAGCAATAAGGTACAGGCTTCTAAACTATTTCATGAAAGCACAATTATAACTAGCCCCGAACCCCAAAGCTTAATCATCTGATAATACCAAGGTGTTGGAACAAGTTCTAATGCACTTCAAGCTCTTTCAGAGTCCTGACCTAAGAACTAGGTCCAGCCAATCCTTTGCCTTTACCTGAAAAATAATGCAACAACAGGGTAAGCTTATTTGCTTAGTGAGAATGTAGAATTTCACATTTAACATGCAATTATGAACGCGGAAGCACCTGCACTGCACTCGGCTCATGCACAGCTCAGCTCTATTGCTTATGCACTGCACTAGGCTCATGCACAGCTCAATCTCGAAGGGACATTGGCCAATAAATGCTCTTTCGATGCGCGACTTTGCTCAGCTCCCAGTTATAAAAACTGTTGTTGCTCTTGAGACTTTTAGACAAGTTCATAAGGAATGCTCGGATGATGATAACTCCATACACACGCATCATTAGTGGGGATCAGCCACGTACTGGGCTAGCTACCAGTAATTGCTCTATATGGATATCATCGGAATGCTCAGCTCTAGCTACCCTCTGTGCTTTCATCACGTAAATCAGCACATCATAAGCCTAACATTAACCCAACACTGAGCAATAGTGATGGAGTTAAGCTTAACAATCAAATGACTCATCAATGAAATAGAAGCTAGTAGAATAAATGCTCAGCTCAACAAATCATAGTAAATATACTATGATAATATAAATCAATAAGCTCAAGATCAGAATGCCAATAAAATCAGGATCATGCAACAAAAGTCTCAATTCACATAATTTGCAGTTAAAGTAAAATCTACAACTCACAGTTACTGGTTATTTGCACTTTCTGGCTCTGGCTCTGTTGCTCACAATCTGTAGTGGATTAGAACCACTATCTGACTTATATCAGACTTTCAGATGCTTGCCATTTTTCTTATTGCTCAATCTGTTATTCATAACATTTCTGATATATATTAGACTTTATATCATCTGAATAGTATATTCAGTATTCATTCGTTTAATAATGCTCAATGTTCGTTCGTTGATCTTTTATTCTCAAAATCCCATATCTTAATTACATTGAGATAATTATAGCTATCAATCTTTATTTAGAATCTTTCTTAGCCTTCATTAAATTCTCAAAGATCTGTGTATATATATATATAATCATTAAGCTAATTATTTTGTTATTTTATGTGTTTTGTTCAAGATATTCAAATTTTAGGGAGTGTGGTTCAATTTACTAATTAAATTCGAAACCATGTATCAAATTCGAATCATCATTCAAATTTGATGATTAAATTCAAATGCTTTAGTTAAATTTGAATCCCAACACAAACATAGGCTAAATTCAAATCATGTTAATAAATTTAAAGACTTTAAAGTCAAATTCTATATTAAATTCAAATTATAGGAATAAATTTGAGATCCATGCTTCTACTTTATTATTTAATTCGAATACTTCATTCAAAAATGGTTAAATTCGAGCACCTTCATAAATTCGAATCTATTATTTCGATTATAGTCAAATTCGAACTATAAATATTAAATTCGAATCCTCACTTCGAATATAGAATTAAAGTCGAAGCATTTCTCGAACTTAATAGCAAATTCGAACCAATTGTTAATGTAACACCCACATTCTCGCACAAATGCCACGTCAATACAATACACAAGTGGCAATAACGCAAGCATCTCAAAATGCACATGTCATAGGGTTAACTGAAAATCACTATTAATTTAAACTTTAACACACAAGCTGAAGTAACATACACAGATTCGAACTAGCTGACATACACGGATTTTTGATTATCATACATCATATCTGATAGCTAACATACAGAAGTCAGATACAGAATACAGTTAATAACTCTGAAGTCTAATTTCAAAAGACAACTAGCACACACGAACTCGACATCGCCACGACCCCTACTTTGGCGGCTGCTGCTGCTGCTGCGATACCACGGTATGACTGCCTGACACACAGAAGACTCGAAAACATAAGCTGGACAGCTCGTGAGTACGCGAGGGTTAGACTCTGCAACATAACACATATAGCATGCACAACACATATATCTCAATGCACAAAACACGGCTCAATGTATACACATATCACTGCTCAAAAGGGGACGCTGTTCCCCAGCTAACAGGCCGCACACAGCAGCGGTTAGCTCACAATAGGCACAGGAGCGACCTGGCAATATCACTGCCGTATATATACAGCCTCATATCTCGTGACTGGTTAGGGACAGTCAGCCTGCGCGATCACATATCGCGGACACCTGCAACTCAAACACGTATAGCATATATGTGGCAGATAAATTCATACCCCTGTTGTACCTCTGTCTCATATACACATTTCACCACACATAACTGACTCATAAAGACTACGCGCGTTTTTAGGAAAAGACTCGAGTACTCACCAATACCCGGAAGCAACGACGAGCCAAAACTCTATCGCTGGTCGGTACGCGGTTGGCCCGAACCTGTAATCAACACAGACCTCAACAGATTAATATAACCCGACCAACAGATAACAAACCCGAACACATTTATCGCACACAACCGCAACCCACGGAACCATCCCGAACAAACAACCTCAACCGTCACCCAAGAACCCCACCACCAGCAGCAGCATCGCGGGCCCGCGCCTAGGCAACTCGGTCGCGCCGTGATCGCGGTCGCGCCGAGGCCATCGCGGCCGCGCTCACGTGAATTGCAGGTTATGCAGATCGCAAAAATGGCGGATTCCAGGGGACTTAAACCCCCAACTCGATTCCAGCAGCTAAATAACTCATAAACCCATACATACTCGAGCATACAACTTCAGAAACTAAATTCTTATAAATTCAATGCATACACACACGAATTTAGCAAGCCCAACTGTAACATCCTCGGATTTAAATTATTATATTTGAAGTTTATTAAGTTTAAATTTGTAATTTAAGTTGAATTATGTAAGTTAAGTTGGTAGGAAATTTGGACTGATTATAAAGTTGATTGCATATTATGGAAATTTAGAATTCTAAAGTTATTTAAGTGAATAAATTATTAATATTTGTTAAGGAAAATAAAATAAAGATGGAATTCTTTATTTTATAAAAATCAGTATTTTATGGAACCGGATAAGTGGAGGGGTGAAATGTGTCAAAAGTTGAAAGTGTGAAATAAAAGGGAAAAAAAATCATTATTTCACTTCATTTGAACCAACTCACTCTCTCACTAAAACTCTCTCTCATCTCTCGGCTCTCTCTCTCTCTCTCTCTAAAATTTGAAGATCATCAAAACTTGGATTTTGAAGCTGAAAATTTGGATTAAGGTTGTTTGGGAGGAACTAAAACATCTGCAAGAATCGATTTGAGGTAAACATTTCACTAATTCTTTGAGATTGATGGTTTTGGTTCGGATTTGTTAAAAATCCGAAAATGAGATTTAAGGCTGCAAATGTTGTTGCATGTTTGATGTTGTTATGGATTAATGCAAATCGAGTATCTGAAATGTTATATATTAAATTTTAGCTTCTGAATCAACCTCTAAGTACGATTTTAGAGATTTGTGTGCGTTTTTAGTGTGTGTGTTCGATGGGTGTATAAAAGTGGATGAAAAGGGTTTAATTTGATATGTAATAGTGATAATATTGGTGTTAAAAGGGTTGAAAATGGATGTGTTTTAGTCTGTATAAGTCATATCATGTATCGAATTAGTACCAAAACGATGGAATTAAATCTGAAAAATTGACAAAACTGCACAAGTATGAACACGGAGGAATCCGAATTCGGATCCGAGAAGAACTCGGATCAGGTCCGAATTCGGATGAGGCCCGAACTTCTGGGTATTTAATACAAAATATTTATAAGTGTTGTATTTCGGATGTGGGTCCGAATCCGGTTGTGGACCAAAATCGTATATGGCCCGAACTTAGTATAGGTCCGAATTCGGTTGTGTCCGAATTCGGGTAAGGTTCCAACTTAAATAAGGATGTCCGAATTAGGATGTGGTCCGAAAATGTATATGATCCGAACTTGACAAGATTGTAACTTAACATGGGGACCGAATTGGGGTCCGAATTCGGGTGGGATCCAAATTCGGACATGGATCCGAATTAGGGTCGAAATTTTTGCAAAACTTATAAAAATTTGGTTTTTTATGGAATCAAACAGTTATTGACACGATGTGTTGTTACAACTGACTAACAGGTCCCTTGTGGTGTTGTTTAACCCACAGTGGGGTACTTTGTGGATCCGGTTGAAAGCCCGAGGAGAAATAAAATTGATTAAAGATTAAATACGCACCCACTGTGAGTACAGTAGATTTCGCATGATTATATCTGATTTATGTTAAGCTTTGCCTGCTGAGACCTGTTGTTTCATTTGTTTGGTTGGAATTCTACTAACTTGCGTAGATTTAGATGCACATTCTTACTTGTTGCATGTCCGTTCGATTGTTGTGCATCTAGTGATGGACCGGTGGGTCGCATCGTTAACTCTGATGTTACTGTGCTATATGACGCTGGAGCTGATCCCTCCAGGTCCGGTAGGCAGTATGTCATCTCCGATCGTTCGTTTGTCTCAGATGGTATGTGTAAATGCCGAGCTTTGGGCTCGAAGGGGCTGCGGCTCTGGTCCGTACTTGGTGTACGAAGAGAGTATACGACGTTTGTCGTCGGGGTTACTCTTGGGCTTCATAAATATTTATAATGTGCGCAATCTATGTATTCACTAAGCATTCGCTTACGTTTTAGTTGTTGTAATTTTTACAGGAAAAGGAAAATCAGCTGCGGGACCATCTAGCTAGGTTGTTGTTTGAAGTGAATTGAAGACTCAGTTGCTTATTTGGTAACTTAATTGTTGAGATTATTGTTGTAATAAATTTGGGATAATGTAATGTAATGGAAGTTTATAGATATAGACATGTAACCTTTGTAGTACCGCAGAGTGATATGGAATTGTTGTAATACTTTATTTTGTACTTTAATTGCTTCCGCACTTTAATTAAGTAATCAGATCATTATGAAATTGATGTATTGGTAATTAATCCTGGGTGTCTTGTTAATGGTGGTTGTTGTGGCAAGGGTGTCACACGAGATGGTATCAGAGCAGTAGTTTGAGATCCAAGTGTCCGTGAGGTCTTGGTCTCAAACATTAAGTGATGACATGTAGTGATTCTAAGTAATGATCTGAACTAAGATAGGTTACGATCTAGTAATCATAAGAATATTGACTATCATACGGGACAATTGGGCGGTGTCTATAAATAAATGACATGTTACTAAACAAGTTATATGTTTATATTTTCAGAACATGTCTGGAGGAATGACACCGGAAGAAGCAAGAGAGATGATGCTAGCCATGATGGCTGAGCAGAATAAGATGATACAAGACCAGTTTCGGGCTCGAGATGAGGCCGATGCTAAAAGAAGAGAAGATAAAAGGAAGAACAAAGAAAAAGAAAGAGAAGGAAATAATGAGGAACAAGATGACAACACTGGGTCATCTAATAAGCCCAGGGGTTGTCGGTTTAAGGATTTTAAAAGAAATGGAGCTGTAGAGTTTAACGGTTTAGGGGATGCTGTTGCCGCACTGGAATGGATAACAGCAACTGAACGAACATTCCGAATCAGCGACTGTGCTGAGAAGGACATGGTTCGTTATCCAACGGCTATGTTCACGAATGATGCAATCATGTGGTGGAATGCCATGGTGAACGCTTTGACATTGGAGAAGATTTTTGTTATGACTTGGGCTGAGTTCAAGGACCTATTCACTCAGCAGTACTGTCCGGTTGATGAGCGCCGGAGGTTGGAAGCAAAGTTTATGGCGCTGATACAGGGGACTAAGACGGTGTCCCAATATGCGGTGAAATTCACGAGGCTGAGTCTGTTCGCGCCTCATCAAGTTGATACTGAAGAAAGGAAGGTGACCAGGTTTGAGGCTGGTCTGGATATTGAGATAAGAAGGGTTATGAGCAACGTCCGATACCCTACATTTGCTGGCTTACTTGAGGCTGCCAGAAATGTAGAACAGATTCTGATCATGTCGGGTTATTCCATTGGGTCCGCTGCTGCTTCCACCAACCCAACACAGCCGTCACCGCCGAAGCGCCAACGGGAGGGAGGATATTCTGGTTCTTCCCGGTCTTCACAGTATTCACCTCAACAATCTTATCGCCGTCAATCTAGTTCCTCTGGTCGTGCTCGTGCTTATTCCATCAACACCGAGCCACAATACTGCAACAAGTGTCACCTAGAACATTTTGGCAAGTGCACTAACGGACGTGCTTGCTTTTGCTGTGGGGAGTTGGGTCATTTTCAGAGTGAATGCCCAAGAAAAGGTGATGCTTGCTATAAGTGTGGAGTGTGGGGCCACTATAGCAGAAACTGTAGGAAGAATGCTCCAGCAGCTGCTGCTCCAACATCAACACGATCTTCGGGAGGTAAAAGCGGTGGTTCAGTTAACTGCCGGGGTCAGTCACAGAGGGCACCGGCTCGTGCCTTTCAAATCACTGCAGAGGAAGCTAGGGAAAACCCAGAGGTGGTCACGGGTATGTTTATTGTAAATTCCATGCCTGCACGAGTTCTTTTTGATTCGGGTGCCAACCGTTCTTTCGTGTCTACTACTTTTGCACAACGACTTGCCATGCCACTGTCTAAGTTGTCTGCTATACTTGATATTGAAACTGCTAGCAATACTTTAGTTAAGGTAGATCATGTATACCGAAATTGCACGTTAGTAATTGAAGATGTAGTCTTCAATTTAGATCTGATTCCGATAGAGTTCAGCGAGTTTGATGTGATAGTCGGAATGGACTGGTTGATCGAGAATGAAGCCCATATAGTGTGTAAGAGCCGAATGATAAAGATAACTACCCCGGAGGGGCGTGGGATATGTATATATGGGGATAGGAGAAGCGGGGATCTGTGTTTGCTGACTATTGCAAAAGCTCGAAAGCTTGTTGCAAAGGGATGTGATGCATACTTAGCATATGCGATTGATGCTAAGACAGAGAAGAGAACTTTGGCCGATGTGCCGGTTGTTTCACAATTCCCGGATGTGTTTCCGGAAGACTTGTCTGGCATGCCGCCTGAGAGACAAGTTGAGTTTCGAATTGATCTGATCCCCGGAGCTGCACCGGTAGCTCGTTCTCCTTATCGCCTCGCCCCAACCGAGATGAAGGAAATGATGACACAGCTGCAAGAGTTGTTGGACAAGGGCTTCATTCGGCCGAGTTCGTCGCCGTGGGGAGCTCCGGTATTGTTCGTGAAAAAGAAGGATGGCACAATGCGAATGTGCATTGACTACCGGGAGCTGAATAAGTTGACGATCAAGAACAAGTATCCACTACCGAGGATAGATGACTTGTTTGATCAATTACATGGGGCGAGTGTATTTTCTAAAATCGACTTAAGGTCGGGGTATCATCAACTGAAAGTTCGAGAAGAAGATGTGCCTAAGACAGCATTTAGGACACGTTATGGGCATTACGAGTTCTTGGTTATGCCTTTTGGGTTAACCAATGCCCCAGCTGTTTTTATGGATTTGATGAACCGAGTTTGCAGACCGATGTTAGACAAGTCAGTGATTGTTTTTATAGATGACATTTTAGTATACTCTAAGTCTGAAGCCGAACATGCTGAACATCTGAGGGAACTGTTGGAATTGTTAAGATAGGAAAAGTTGTATGCCAAGTTCTCAAAATGTGAGTTTTGGCTGCAACAGATTCAATTTTTAGGGCATGTGATTTCTGGAGCTGGGATTTCGGTAGATCCAGCTAAGGTTGAAGCAATAAAGAACTGGGAACCGCCTCGTTCAGCTACTGAAGTTAGAAGTTTCCTGGGGTTGGCAGGATATTATCGGAGGTTTATAAAGGATTTTCCTAAGATTGCAGTTCCTTTGACTGCATTAACAAAGAAAAATGCACCGTTTGTGTGGGAAACTGTGCAGCAGGAGGCATTTGAGATCCTGAAGAAAATGTTAAGTGAAGCGCCGATACTTGCCTTACCTGAAGGCAACGATGATTTCGTGGTGTATACGGATGCCTCAAGACTGGGGTTAGGCGCTGTACTGATGCAGCATGGGAAGGTTATTGCTTATGCTTCAAGACAGCTTAAGCAACATGAGAAGAACTACTCAACTCATGATCTTGAGTTAACAGCTGTTACATTTGCATTGAAATTATGGAGGCATTATTTATATGGGACTAAGTGTCAACTCTACACGGACCATAAGAGTTTGAAATACATCTTTAGTCAGAAAGAGCTTAACATGAGACAGCGTAGATCGATGGAACTTATAAAGGATTATGATTGCGAAATCCTTTATCACCCCGGAAAAGCTAACGTGGTGGCTGATGCTTTGAGTCGCAAAGCATATGTTAAAGATTGCTGTTACATGTTGACATCTACTATGTTGACATCCACAATTATAGATGATGTCAAGGCCGCACAGGAGGAAGCTTTGAAAGACGAGAATGTTGGTGCTGAGGATATAAGGGCGCAGATTAAGAATATGGAAACAAGTGAGTCGGGTTTGAAAGGTATATATGGGAGAATCTGGGTGCCGAAGTTTGGTGGGATGCGAAATGTGATCATCGAAGAAGCGCATCAATCAAAGTATTCTGTACATCCCGGGAGCACCAAGATGTACAATGACCTAAAAGCAGACTTTTGGTGGCCCGGACTAAAGAAAGACATAGTACGTGGAGAGATGCCGAACTTGTCGGTTGATAAAGGCCGAACATCAACAACCTTATGGCAGTCTGCAACCGCTTCCCATTCCGGAATGGAAGTGGGAGCACATTACTATGGATTTCGTTACAAAACTGCCGAAGACTAGGCGCCAACATGATGCTGTGTGGGTAATAGTTGATAGATTGACTAAGTCAGCTCATTTTATACCGATTAGAGAAAATTACTCACTTGAGAGATTGGCTCAAATTTACATGGATGAAATTGCTTCTAGACATGGAGTACCGAAGTCTATTGTATCTGACCGTGATAGCCGGTTTACCTCAAACTTTTGGTCGGCTTTACAAGAAGGGTTGGGTACGAGGATAGCAATGAGTACAGCTTATCGCCCGCAAACTGATGGTCAGAGTGAGCGGACCATCTTAACGCTTGAAGACATGATGAGATCGTGTGTGTTAGATCTCGGTGGCAATTGGGACGATCATCTGCCACTCATAGAGTTTTCGTATAACAACAGTTACCACGCTACAATCAAGAAAGCTCCGTTCGAGGCTCTATATGGAAGGAGATGTAGGACTCCAACATGTTGGAGAGAAGCGGGTGAAACGCCGATTGCCGGGCCGGCTTTGCTTCAAGAAACAAACGAGAAAATACAGTTGATCAGGCAGAACATGAAAGCGGCCCAGGATCGCCAGAAAAGTTACTACGACAGAAGGCACAAACCCATCAGCTTTGAAGTGAATGACTGGGTTTACTTGAAAGTATCACCTATGAGAGGTGTTACTCGTTTCGTGAAGAGAGGCAAGTTGGCTCCGAGATTTGTTGGGCCATTCAGAATTACCGAGAAAATAGGAAATCAGTCTTATCGCTTAGAGTTGCCTGAAGAAATGTCGGGCATACACTCGGTGTTCCATGTGGGGAACCTTAGAAAGTCGTTCACAACAGAAAACGAAGATTGGGCTGACTACGCTGAGTTGCAGATTGATGAAAGGCTCCGGTATGTTGAAGAACCGGAGTGTGTGTTAGACACAAAAGTGAAGAAATTAAGGAGCAAAGAGAGAGAAATGGTGCTTGTACGTTGGAAGCATCATAAGGGAGCGAATCATACTTGGGAAACAAGGGCAGAGATGTTGAAGAAGTATCCGAGATTGTTCGAATCCGAGTAACTTCGAGGACGAAGTTGAGCGTGGTGGAGCCCATGCTGTAACATCCTCGGATTTAAATTATTATATTTGAAGTTTATTAAGTTTAAATTTGTAATTTAAGTTGAATTATGTAAGTTAAGTTGGTACGAAATTTGGACTGATTATAAAGTTGATTGCATATTATGGAAATTTAGAATTCTAAAGTTATTTAAGTGAATAAATTATTAATATTTGTTAAGGAAAATAAAATAAAGATGGAATTCTTTATTTTATAAAAATCAGTATTTTATGGAACCGGATAAGTGGAGGGGTGAAATGTGTCAAAAGTTGAAAGTGTGAAATAAAAGGGAAAAAAAATCATTATTTCACTTCATTTGAACCAACTCACTCTCTCACTAAAACTCTCTCTCATCTCTCGGCTCTCTCTCTCTCTCTCTCTAAGGACCATTGAACGAAATCACATCAAAAACTGTTGGGGAGTTAAATAGAAAAGCAGAAAAATTTGGATTAAAGGTTGTTTGGGAGGAACTAAAACCCAAAAAGGAAGGTCTGCAAGGAAAAATCGATTTAAGGTAAACAGAGTTAAAATCGGGACTAATTCTTTGAGATATGATGTGTTTTGGTATCGGATTGTAGTTACAGGCCATCCTACAAGAAAATTCAGATTTAGGATTAAGTCTGCAAAATGGGTGTGTGGGGCAGTTTGGCAGCATTTGATTCTGGCTTCATAGGGACCCATCGCGTCCTCTGCATGGGAATCTAGGGGAGGAGAAGAAAGCGAATCTACAACACACGGCAAGCATTTATTGATAAGCGGGGAAATGGGGATGGCCGGAGGTGGCCGAAGGTCCCAGAGCCCAAGGAAGCAGGGTGGGCGGACAAGCACGACGAAGCAAATCCCCTCAACCAGTCTCTCAAGTAAAAAACTACTTAAGCTCGCCTCCGTGCGCACAACCCGCACAAACCTTTTTCTTTTTTCTTTTTTTACTTATCGAGATTTTTGATGTAAGGTGGTGGTTATATGTAATTAGAAGTTAGTTATTAACTGGTGTAAGCAATCGGGGTGTGGATGAGTGTGGGAGAAAGGGATGACTAAAAACAGGGAAGAGAAAGAAAAAGAGAGATAACTGAGGACAACAGGGAGAGATGGAGGCATAAAAATAGAGCAACGAGACGGGAAGGTGCGGAAGGCGAGAGCCGGGGAATCGCGCCGCACGGTGGGTGCAAGCCCCCGATGACACACCAGTGGTCGTGCGTGCCAACAGCACGAGTGTAAGCTACAGTCTCGCAGTAGCGTCCGTCTGGCGTTCAATTCTCCCGCCTAATATCCGTCGTCATATGCAGTAATGTGAACCAACTGAGGTGCGGACAGATCTGGGGTCTACCCCCACCCAAACCGGGTACCACCTGGCCTAGGTTTGTCGTCTACATCGGCATCGACATCAAAACAGTGCCCAGGAGATGCAACCCGTGGGGAACAAACCACAAGGAGGAGCTACGACCGATACGAGCCACAGGAAGTACCCGATGGACGCCACTCACACGTCGTCCCACAAAACCCGACCCGAAAAAGAGGCCTTAAACTCAGGCCAGCCATTAGACCCCCCATACACCCCGTCAGAAGGCCCCAAAAAAGAAAAGACGGCGGCCGCCGACAACTTGCCGGGCATCGCCCGACCTCGGAATCAACCAGGTCACGCCTTCGGGATCCAGACCAACGCCCGATACGACAGATGGGACGAAAAGAAAAAAGAAAAGGGGGGAAAAGGGAGGGGGCCCCGAAGGAAACAGCGGAAAACGACGACCCGCGGGGGCCGGAAGCAAAGAAGGGAGAAACCGAGGAAGGCAAACCAAGAAAGAAAAAGACAACAAGACGACATACAAAAAACTCACAACAACTCAAAACCACACACACACAAACACACAACAAAAAAAAAAAAAAAAAAAAAAAAAAAAAAAGCCCCGCTCTGCTCCGGTCGATGGTTAGCTTCGGGCGGTGGGTTCGAGTGTCCCTGCATCTGTAGCCCTCCGCACCGCGCCTACGGCCATCCCTCCAGGCACGCAGAAGCCGAGAGCCGGTTGGTCTCGGGGCCCGAGCGTCTGAGGTAAGGTCCCCCCGCGCGCCATCACCGGCGGTCCGCCTTAGGCTGTGTGTGTGCGGCGCCTGGTCGAGGCGAGCCGCCACGGACACACCAAACTTGGTAAACTAGACAACCATGGAGACCGAATTGGGGGCCGAAGTCGGGTGGGATCCAATTCGGACATTGAGCCGAATAGGGGTCGAAAATTGGTGCAAGCACTGATAAAAAGTTGGTTTTTTTATGTAATCAAAACGTTAGTGGCAGCACGAGGTGTTGGCGTAATAGCAAACAATGAGACTAACAGCGTCCCCCCTTGTGGGCTCGGTGCTCTTCTAACCACCAGCGCGTGTGTGGGTAAATTTGTGGCGCCGTTCGGAGCAAGGTCCGAGGGAAATAAAAGTTGATTAAGATTTAAAGCGCAAGCAAAAAACAAAATACTCGCGCTCTGATCCTAGACAAAAAAAAAAAAAAAAAAAAAAAAAAGAAAAAAAGAAAAGGAAAAAAAAAAAAAAAAAAAAGAGAAAAAACAAACAACAGGAAAAGTAGTAAAGGAGGGAAAACGAAAAAAAAAAAAAAAAAGGAAAAGAAAAAAAAAAGAAAAAAAAAAGGATAAAAAAGTAAGAAAAAGGAAAATAAACGAAAAAAAGAAACGGAAGCAGAAATAGAAAAAAAAAAAAAAAATAAGATAAAAGAAAGGACAATGAAAAAAAAAAAAAAATAAATAAAATAAGGAAAAAGAAAAGTAGGAAAATAGAATAAAAAAGGGAAGTAAGGGAGAGCATAGAATATAGCAAACAGTAGACGAAATAGAAGAAAAAAAAAAAACAAAAAAAAAAAACACAAAAAAACGATAAGAAGAAAAATAGAATAAGAAATAATTTCATTTGATAAAATTTGGAAAGGGTTGAAGAGGGGGAAAGATAAAGAAAAATATCAATAAACTCCCAAAAAAGTTGACGAAATGCATTTTCGAGCACAATTCCTTCCTGGTTAAGCTGATCCAAAAAAGTAGAAATAAAGGGGTCTGCAAGGTTGTGAGGGGGATAATGAAGAAATGAAAACACTCTGAAAAATAGACCGGGGGAGGCCCGGTGGACAAGATGCGCTCGTTCCCTCTGGCAATAGTTCCAATGAAGGGACTAAATCGTGCACATACATAAGGCGGCATACTCACACAGCCCGGATCCGGGTGGCAGTCGTGTTCACATCTCCAAAGTCGTGTACGAGAATATTAAAAAAATAAGCAAAGGATGACAAAGAGGTCAGACTGAAGTAAGGGTGAAATCACCGAAGTACAGGCATATAGGGGCTCGAAAGGGGGCTGGCAAGCCGTCGGGTCACAGTAAACTTGGATGTACGCCGCAGGAGGCGTAAACGACGGGTTGGTGATGCGGGGTCAGCAAGGGTAGTCCGGCATGGGGGGGCTTCGCTAAGACAGTAAAAAAGAAAAAAATAATAGAAACGAGTTGCGCACGAAAATCTAACTATTCGTTCACTCCGGCAAATAAGAAAAGAAAAAAGTGCAGCTAAAAAAGGAAGAAAGCTTTTAGTGGTTGTTTTACTTGGTTTACGAGGAAAAGGAAAACAGCTCGGACCTCTAGCGAGGGTGTGGTTTGACGGTTGCCTTGGAAGACTCGTTGCTTATGTGGTTGGGCCCTTAATTGTTAAGTAGTGTTGTAAAGTAAATGTGGGCTAATGTCATGTAATGGAAGTGTATAGAGTAGACATGTAACCTTTGGAGTACCCGGGCAGAGTGAATGAGGGATGGTGGTAATACGTTTGTGGACTTTAATTGCGTGCCCCACGTGAAGTAAGGATCGGCAGGAGAAAGTGAGGTATGGGTAAGTGAATCCGGGGGGCTTGTTAAGAGTGAAAGGGGGGAGGGGCGGGGGGCGAGAGGTGGCACACCACCCAGAAAGCGTACTCGTGGCTTGGGCACAAACCAAAGGAGAAGAAGACCCAATCTAGCAATCAACTTTGGATCCTTGCAAACTCCAAATCTTGAACCACACACTCTAAGATAGCTGATTGGAAAAGGGAAAGGAAGAAACGCAAGTCAAAGAATGCACATATATAGCCTTTCGTGAATTAGAAACCCCGGAACCGATTATTCGAACCCGATAGCACTTTTTCGCAATTAAGAGCAATTCGGACCCAGTAAGTCCACGAGCTCAAGGATAGAAGAAGCCACTAATTAGGAGCTCGGAGACCGTAGCACTCGGTCGCGACACGGGGGGGGGGGTGGTGCGAAGGCCACGAAACGAAAGGGAAGGGGACACGCAATAAGTAGTAAAAGAAAGAGCCAATAAAGTAAAGCCACGGACCAGGCGCAGAGCCGGGATGTTACAAATCCGACTCTCTTAAAAAGAGTCCGTCCCGGAAGCGGCTCGGACTCGGGAATAGCTGCGGAGACCGGCATCCTCAATCTCGGCCTCGGGCGCCAGTGGCACTAGTACCCTTAGGAATGTATCCACTGTAAGGTACTAACGATCTTCTTTTTTCAGCAGGCCTCCTCACTTTACGTCAGTAATCGCCTCAGGCTGCTCAACGTTACGATGAGTGTCCACGGTAAAAGAGAGCCTCGGAGAACGGCACAAACTGATCATCTTTGCCAAACACTTCCCTCAGGTGACGCACGGGAAACGTATCTGAACTCCGGCCAGCCTCGGGAGGCAACCTTCAATCTGTATGCCTGAGTTCGACTCTGGCGGTGATCGCAAACGGACCGATGTACCGAGGAATCAGCTCCTCTATGCCTTAATCTGATAAATCCCCCTTGTTCCCCACCCGGCGACACTTTCATAAAAAAAAAAAGAAAAACATCACGCGATCTCCAACACGACCTCGAAGCTCATCCAGACGACGATCGGCATAACTCGTTGCCCGGCTCTGCGGCGCACTCTCAGAGGCGCCGGGGTGTGGGTTGACTGCCACTTATCGCTCGTCTCTTGCAATAACCGGGCCCACTGATAGGTAGCTCGCCGACCTCGCCACAAAACACCGGGGTCAGGCACTTACGCCCATAGAGTGCCTCGAATGGAGCCAGTCGTATTGAGAATGGTAGCTGGGGTTTGTACTCAAACTCGACTAACGGCAAGTGACGTCCCAACTACACTAAAAAATCAATCGCACAAGCTCGGAGCATATCCTCGAGAGTCATGCGTCCGCTCTGGACGCCCTCTGGCGGAGGTCTGTACGCTGTGCGGACTGAACTCTCGTCCCTAACTCGCCTGAAAGCGCTACCAGAACCTCGAAGTAACCGCGGGTCTCGATCGGACGAATCGACATCGGAACGTCGTGACTCGATACTATCTCCACTGATAACAACGGGCCAACGATCCTAGGTGAGGGCCTCTCACTGCAAGAAATGAGCACTCTTTGTCACCGATCTACTATAACCCAGATCATATCGTTGCCCCGACGGTGGCGCGGAAGGTCTAAACGATAAGTCCATCGTGAATTGATACCACTTCCTACTATGGGATTTCAAGAGGCAAATGCCGTTAGGGATGCTTCGGATGCGCGGCCTTCACCCGGGTGAATAGACAATCTCGAAAACGATGTGACTCAGCTAGATCAGCTTCGGAATTACCGAACTCGCGAACACAAACCCGATCATGAAACGAACCAAAACCTCGTGCTAGCTCTACTCAACATCGCAAGCTTCCCGCAAGCCGCTCGCGCTTCACATTCTCGCGCGAAGACCC